>VYXD01011938.1:545211-617775 GCA_013397195.1 Hylia prasina
TTCCTTCCTTCCTTCCTTCCTTCCTTCCTTCCTTCCTTCCCTTGATTTTTGAAACTTCATTGCACTCATGATGTTTTATACCTATGGTAGCTAAAAAGTAACAAAACAAAAAGTATCTAATAGAAATTTTGTTTCTCTACCAAGTTCTTCTATGAAGCCTGTAAAATTATTTAAACCCAGGAACTGTTCCCATTTTTTTAAGAAAATGTTAAAGTGACTTCTAGTAATCAGCATGTTATGATAAATTTGATATTTCAATCCTTTTTTACTCAACCAGAACAGAATACGTTTTTAGGATATTAGGACAGCCAGAGTCCTGATCTCATCATGTGCCCTGTTAGTGTGACCCAATGACCTCATCTACAGCCTTAGAAAGCTTGAAAATTCTCTGCCTTTGACTTCCAAGAAGTAAATGTGTTGAAGTCTGAGGGTCAAACTCTATTCTTTTCTAACAAGAGGTAGGAAAATTACCATATTTAGTTCTGCTTATTTGGGGATTGAGAAGGTAACAGCAATATACAACTAACTTGTCAATAATACCAAGAAAGAAGGTGGAGAAGAAATTTCACTAATGCTTTGAAATAAAGTAGAAGCACCTTGAAGAAGAGATTTAGAACAAAAAATAAGATTATTTGCAAGGAACCTCTTGTGGAATAATTTTTTTTTTTAAATTCAATCAGGAATCAAGAGAATGCATGTTTGCCATGTTGAATTATTTTATTTCAGTAGTGTCAAAGAATTATAATGAAGGGAGAAAACTTAAATTATCTAGTCCAGCAGTTTCCCATTGACATTTTTTCCTTCCAGTACTTTGATTTCAATGAAAGTACATTTTCATAGAAAAGGTACTGTTCCTCTCACCTTACTTTGTTCTAAAATAGCCCAGATTTGTAGCCTTCCAGGTCATGCTGTGTAGTCTTTTTTTCCCTTGGGTGTTTGAAAATGAGTTGGAACTGAAAGGATAAGAAGTTATTGGAAAAAGAAGGAATTTGATGTATTAAATTGCCTGTGTTATCAGCAGTGGTGGTTATATTAAAATTGCATTTGCTATACTTAAGGCTTTATTTGTGATAAGTTTTTAACTGAAATTTATTGTGCAGAGTCATAGGAATTATGAATCCTTTCCAGTATAAATGTATAACTACTTCCAAATATATAACTATAATGTCTAAACTAACAGATAACACTTGTTGGTTGCAGCCACGTACCACCTTCTCAATCTATATTGCACCATCTCAAAAAACAGGGGTCAGTTACTGAATTTCTGCAGCTCTATGGATAAGTGGCCTAACACTTAGGCTGGCAGAAATGCAATTATTTTACCATGGTCCAGAATTCCCTATGATTTTCTCTAACTCATGAAACCAGCTTGTCATTAGTTGTCGGGAAAGGCCTGGGGGACAATGCCAGCCCAGATGCAAAACCAGAGCTTGCTCTCACCAGCAGTAGCATGTGTTTCAAAGGTATAGGCTACATGGATAGTATTCTTCACCAGGAAAGTGTCTGATAGACCCAGGTATGATGATTTGAAAGCAGAAAAGCCATGCCTGTGGTGGCAGCATGCTCTGCAGGTTAAGAGTTGTTTTGCCTGTGGAGTGCCAGCTGCTGCTGAGCCAGAGCATCTCTCTGCCTTCTGATCTCCTGGCCTGTGGCTCACAAACCGCACAAAAGCCTCGTGGTCTTTACATGACAAGGCAGAAGTGTGAAACAGTCTATATTTTTGTCAAAACATGCTCTGTTAAACATATTCACTGGACTTGAAAACATCATGAAAACTGTAATACGTTAGGTAGTACCAGAATTTGAAGCTTTACTAGAGCTTTCCAACAGCTAAGACCATCATTATTAATAAATCACTGGAAGTACTTAAAGGGAAAATCAAAAAGATGAAGCTCATTACAGAAAATGAACGGCCATTTTCCACAGTTTCTGCTGCAGAACCTTGTTATCTATTTACATACTATTTCTAATATTAATATCACTGTGGTAAAATAAATCAGTCCTTGCACTTTTACATTTTTAATTACATTTTATTGCACTTGTTCTTTTGTTTACAGTTAGCCAATAAAATATTTATTTTATCTTATATATAGGATGAGGTTTCTGTATTTTAATCAGATTTTTCACATAATCTTCCCCCCTACCTTCTTTTACTGTCTTTTTTATGACCCTAAACACCACAGGATTTTTTTTTCTAGAAAATCTCATTATTTTTTAATGCATGGCTATTTATTAATGTATTGTGTATATAACACACTATGCATTTCTTTGCATTGATGAATACATTTACATCCACTTGAGAATAAGAATTCCCTCAAGGGCCAATCTCACATTTCTCTGGGTATGCTGCCAAAATACTGTGCTTCTGATGTTTTTCTGGTTTTTTTGTGGTTTTATTGTGGTTTTTTAAGAGGCGTAATGGAGTCTGTTCTGATTTGCTGAGAAGATCTTTCTACCAGTGGACAATGATCATTACTCATTTTCTGAATGTTGACCTGCGTGTGCTGTGGCAGAGATTACCAAAAAAGGTATTCATATCTCAGCTGTGTTCTTATAAAAATGCTCTGACCTATTCTTTCTTACTGTGAAAGGGGTAAACTGCTCCCACATCACTGTGATGCCAACGCTGTTGTTTTGCAGTGGCAAGTAAGCATAGTTTTGTGATAACAGCTAACAAAATATTAAAGAAAAGATTTGTCTGAAGTCACACCTTAATTGCACAAGGCCTTAAAAAAATCCTACCAAAACCAACATGAAGTCATCATATGCATTCATCATATGGGGACAGAGTGGAAGACATCAGTTTGTGGGAATAAAAGGAATTCAGTAATTTTCTGCATTTAAGATGACAAGCATTGGGTAAATTTACTGGTGAGCGTTTTTGTACTTCTGTGACTTTAATCATAATTGAGAAAATTAATCTTAATTTTTAATTTTCATATTTGAACTTAGGTTTTTTCTCACATTTAATTTGTCTTTGCTAAAAAATGGGCTAACCACAATTTTTCTGGCACCTAACTGTGCCAAAGATATTATTTAAAATAATATTTAAAAAATATTTTTAAAATATTATTTACCAAACTCTGCAGACAATTCCTACTTCTTTTAATTTTCATAGAGTAGTTTGGTGTGAATCTTTAATAGATGAAATATATTAAGTCAGTTCTCTTAACAATTATCTACAGGAATTTGTTACCCCAAGAGAGTCAAGCACAGACAGCCCTGCACCTCATGGAACCTTTTGAACAGTACCTAATGAATCATCAAGTCTTCAACACTCTGCAAACTCTGCAGAAATTCATACTTAAAGCTAGTGAGAAATAGCAGGGGCCAAAAGAAAGATAGTTCTGGAGGCTTTTTGTCTCTATGACTCAAAATGGTCTTTTATTTTGGGGTTATAAGTCTACAGTGTAAATGAAAAATAACATTTTCTCTGCACTAAATGCAGAACTCCCAGAAGCATGTGGTGGGATAATTTAGCATAGTCTGTTCTGTTGTTTTGAGGCAGCTATGAAGGGTAAGGAAAATGGTTCCCCTACTACTGTTTAAAAACCAAACCAATGCTCATGTGTAAATATATTCTTTAGTCGTCTAAGGCACTCAGATGACTCCAAACTAGATTTATCCAAGACATTATTATGTCCTGGATCTCTGTAACTGCTCTGCATGAAGTCTTTATGGTCTGTTGGGTAAATAATACACACTTTTAAAATGATGCAAATACTTACATAGTTGAGAAATCCTAATGTCTCCAAAGGAGTAGTTATGTTGTGTAAATAACATGCAAACTTAAAATTGTGCTATTACAAATTTATGCATAGTGTATCATATATTTTTGTTTGTGGGAGAGATTAAAAAATAAGGTGATCTGTTCCTGATACATTCCTCTATTCTTCAGATGCTTTTAATTTGATTTAGCTATTAAACACATTGTTTTTCCTTCTAGATACATTTATGTATTGCAGAAAACTTGTTGCTGTGAATGAAAGAAGCAAACAGAAAGCTAGTTTGTGACCTAAACCTATACTAATTTCGATTTTGCAAACCCTTGCAGATGAAAAAATATATAACATCACCTTCTTAAACAAAGGTAAAAAAAATGAGTCCAATATTTTAATGTGGTTCTCTTATCAATTTATGCATCCCAGAGAATTTTTTGGATGAGTAGACTTCATTTATACTGCCTAATGCTTAAAGTAACAAAAGTAGATGGCCTAGCATTTACACAATTTTTTTTCTGTTCCTTCTCCTCTAAAATAGTAGGGAAATATTGGAGAGAATATCCCCTTCACTGTAAAGGGAAAAAAACCAGACCTGCATATGCCTGACTTTGATTTGCCCTCTGCATTTTGCAGGACTGTCTTACAGTCCTGAATATAAGGCCACTAATAACTTACCTAAACAAGTTTGCAATACTTCAGCACATGTGCCCCATTCCTGGTTTTGTCATTAGAACATTTTCTCAATTCCTCTTCAATGTTTGTCTTTCCTACTTCCAGTCCATTAGCTCTTTTTTGAGTAATTAGTTTCCTTTGTTCATAATGTTATCTGATTTTCATTTGAGGCCTATTATCCTCTCTTGAATCTTCACTTTTCTAAATAAGGCTCAGCAAATTCCTCCAGCTCTGGCAGCAGCAAGCTCTTCAATAGCTTTTGTCCTTGAAGTCAAACAGGTTTGGTGAAGATGTGGGTCAACTGAACCCAAAATCTTTTATATGAAAGATTTTATATGGCTGTAATCCACCAAAAGAGGGACGGTAGCATCACGCCAGTCTAAAAGTGAGTTTGTAAGACTGGTTTAGCTCCCCCCTAGCAGGGTTGTCTCTCTTTAAACCTGTAACAGGAGAACCAGATGATACAGTACACAGGCATCGCAGATGCACGAGGCTGCTCCTTTTTTCCTTTCCCTTTTTAAAAAATATGAACGATTTGGGGGTTTTACAGTTTATTAATATGGTGGGATTTTTTTTCCATTTATTATCAGGATGTTTCCTTTTAGGCCAGTATTTACTGTGGCTAATAACTGATTTATTAGAGCTTCTGTGGACTAGATATTTTATCAGGATGATTAAATAACAAATAAGAAATTACTCACTGGTAAGACCCAGCTTTTAAAGATTTGTAGAGATTATTGTTGGGTAAATAAACATTAACAAAAACCATGTCAGTGTCTCCAAAACATTTGGGAGAAGTTTATATGAGATAAAATGCATTGTGACATAAACTATCTTCTTAGGAAGATTGCTTAGACTATGATCTGAAAATTATTTTTATATTCAGGGCACTAAGCAGCGACAGAGAGAAGGAAGGGACTAGGGAAGATGCACACATGCTTGAGTTTTCAAAATGAATGACCTGGAACCAACATTCCTCTTCCTGTCAACAGCACTGTTACTTCAGGAAATACAACTAGCACATGTGTTTCTGTAGTTAAATTTCTAATTTTTGCAGATTATTTTTTAATTATTTGCTTATTCTGATTTCACAATTATTCTGCATGAACATTTCCTATTGAGTTCAATCAGAGTGTGTATGATGGGTCAATAAGAATATAGGCATTATTAGTCACTATTACACATACACATGGACACATTTGCCCATGCAAATAATTGGATATATCCAAATAACTAGTGAGGTTGAAAATTATTGCCATTTGCTTAGTCTGAATGTCATGGCATTAGTGTGCATTGTTCCAAACTATATGTGAATTCTGCCAAATAGCAAGACCTTGCTCCAAGACAAATTGAAAGGCACAAGCAGGTAACTATAAAGTACAGTATAGAACAAAATAGCATCTTGTCTTCATTGTGGCAGTGCCTCAAGAATGGATAAAGTCTGGAAATTTTTCAAGAAGCAGAGAAAGAGAACTTTGCATTCTTTAACAAAAAACCTGGTACATATATTCATGCATGTAATAATAGAGTTCTTCAAGAAAACTCTCATGATCATGGATAAAAGTTGAACAGAATAAAAATTTTTCCTTAAAGATATAACATCATCCTTTCTCCAAAGCAATCTCACAAAATTATGACAGCATTCTAACCATTATGACCATGGTTACAGCACAGTCTTTAAACTGGAAAATGGATTGGATGTAACTAAGTAGATGTAGCAAGAATATTGACATTTCATAAGTTGTCTGATCTAAACTTCTGCCTCTTGATGTCTGCAGAGCACAGTAAGACTTGACCCTTATCATAAAAATTCACAATCTAAGCAAAGCTGGCTTTAGAAAGACAGAGTAACTGCAATTAATTACTTGAGATCCCATAATCCAGAAGTCCCCACTGGTTTTCAGTAGGTTTCCATCTTGGCAACCCACTAGTCCCACACAGAAACTCATGAACCCAGAATATCTTCATTGCTGAGAGACAAGATGGTTTAGGGTGTGGTTACTTTTATCTATACAGGATGCTGAGTTGAAGATGAAATAAATTACTCTGTACACAAGCCTATTTTTCTACAATGCTGACAAAAGGAAATGTCTGGAGTTATCTATGCTGTCCATGTCTATAATTATGCCTTGGTTTGGTCAGCTAAATCCTCGTGGTCTCCTTTTTTCTCGTGGTCTAGCTGACTTATTTAGCCATTATTAGTTCATTTGATTTACCCAGTCCAATCTTTTCCTTTAAAGACCAGCTTACTCTGTTTCATCCATGATAAAGCAGGCACAGTTTGGGCAGGATGAGTTGCCGTGTTATCCTTGAAGACTTGAACCTCCTACAAATTCTTCAGTACAGTACAGTAGCAAAACTGTGTTTAAGGAAATGAACAGACTTCTTTCTGTTGTTTTCAGTGATAATAAATTATTTAGGAATTTAATCTCAAATTTTTCATGCTTTCTTTTCCATCTCCCACTGGAACCACTTAGAACCAGATCCAAAGCTCTTCTAAAGTTCATATTTTTAAAGAGTTCATCACAAAGAGAATTTTATTTTTGCATACGTAAATTCCTTTAAAAAATCAGAGGAATTAAAATGAATATTCCTATTATAAGAGTGAAAAGGAAAATGAGGATCAGATGACAAAATATGTAGCAACTTTAATTCAGTGAGTACACTTCGATAGCTCTGGTCTTTCAACTGACAATTAGAAAAGGTTATGGACTGTTTTTTAAGTATCTTAGTCCCACTGAATATTTATCCCATAGATAATTAGAGAATCGCATGGATAATTAGAGAAAAATTATTTCTTGAAATAAATTCTTATTCTCCAAAGTCCAAATTTCAACCTTTAGTTTTGAAATGTGAAGCAATTCTTATAAAACCAAGTTTTTCATGTATTAAACATGAGAAAATGTATAAATTCCTTCCACAAACCAAGAAAAAAGTTGTCTGCTTGTCCAATTAGTAAAAAGATCATAATTTATCTCTTAGAAAGGGAGGATTTTATCTTAGCAGCACAAGCTATGACAAAATACTGGATTATAACAAAGACAAGTAAAATACTAGGCATTACTTAATAAGCAGTGAATGTGTATGACCCACTGTATAAGGCACGATGTGAAGATTCTGTGAAGTGCTTTGTGTACAAAACCAAAAAGCGAGAAGCTTTTAGTTTTCAGACATTGCTCATATGCTCGTGATTCAGGTGACATTATCCACCTAAAGATGTACTATGGGATATGTCACCTGACTGAAAAATAGTGCCTCTGCTAGCATACCATCCATATTTTCCAAAACCTGCAGTGATGTTACAAACCAACCAATTAGCTCAAGGGCAGTTTGTAAATATTTTCACTTCTGGTAATCACTCAAATCTTAGAATGGTGTTTTACGTGCTTGTTCTCAGATATTGCTGCCTCTGATTGGAAGTGTGTATCCTCCATATGACAACTTTCAAGCATGCCTCAGAGATTTTTCACCAGACCCCAACCACACTGAGGTCTAGCTAACACACTATTTGACACATATGGTATAATTACTTTTTGTGTCCCTAATGATGCTAAGGACTTACAAATATATTGTTGTTTGAGCATAGTGACAAACTCCTGTGATCTACTGCATTTTGGCTTTATTACATCTTTTACTTCATGTTCTGAAACAGGGAATCTATCCCTACTCAAAGTTTTAAAGGAAAATGATATATGCTAAAATAATAGGTGGAGAGATATGGGGAGGTTTTATTCTTATTATCTTTATGATGCAAATGATTATCTTGACAAAATCTTTTCATTTGATGTAAAAAACTCGCAAAGATTTTTCACGAGAAAAAAAAGCCCACCACCAAACACTGAAGGGTATTTTATACTATGTACATTCAGTGTTGTTTGTGCAGTTCTAGAAAAACAATAAAAAAAACCCTTTATAAAAATTCTTTGACCCTGGTTTTTGCCAACTGAATGGTCATGGTTGATTGGAAAATCAATGAAGTGCTGTGAGAATTGTACCTCACTGTTGCAGAAAAGCCACACAAAAATCCAACTTTTCACATGAGTTGAAGATTGCCTTTGGTTCATTTACTCTCTTAAGACACATTAAAATCAAATCTATCACCCCATTTGGCCATCTGTCAATTCTCACTACACAGTAAATGAGTAGACTTTGTTCCTTGATCACCAGAAATGGAGGATGTTTTGTTGTTGTAATAAATGGTCGTAGGCCTTAGAGACAAAAAATAAATCAATGCAATTTATAAAGTTGGGGTGAAAATGTTAGATGCAGTTTTCTAAACTACAGAGAATTATGTATGGATGACTTGCAATAAATAAAGCACAGCTTTAGCAGCTTATGAAAATAAATAATAAAGATGAAAGAAATTAATGTGTAGTCCTTTATTTTGAAACCTTTTAAAGCGTAAAGAAATATAAGAATAAGTTGCACATCAAAGGTGCAACTATCTGTACATTTCATTTTATCTGGTCAGGCAATAAATAAGAGAGTTTATTTTCTTCTTCTCTTAACAAAAACAGTTTTCAAATTGCAAAATACACTGGCAACTAAAAGAATATCTCCTCCTTTTTGCTCAAGAAGTGTTAATATGCAAAATAACTATATTCTAGGACAAAGTATAAGTTTCACTGAACATTTAACTTTTGAGGAGTAGATTCTGTTGAATTGGAGTGCTTCTGGAATCGATGAGCTGTGTTGGTGTTATAGGCTGATGCTCCAAGAGTCCAGGTTCTCCATTCACTAAAAGCTTGGTTTCAAGCTCCAATCATCACAATATCTTTTGGCGTACCATTATTTGCACTCTCTTCTTTGTTTGTTGTCAGCAGTCTTGTAAAACTGAACTATCTTGTAGGTAATTAGCTCCAAAACAAAATGTATGAAAATACAGAGACTAAACATCTGGAGACAGCCATTAACAAAGCCATCAATTCCATACCCCAGCAGACTGCATTAGTACAACAAAGTTATTTTCAGGAGACTAAACCATCAGTTCCCAAATTATGGTCTGTAGCAACAAATGATTTTCAGTGGTTAGCGGAAGAATACCACCTTTGTGTTGTTCTGAATTAAAAGTATGACTGCAAACATCTATAGTTCAGAGACTGAGAATCACTGAAATAAACTATCAAAGTCTCAACTCCAAAACAAACTGCTGCAATAGCAGATGAAGAGCTTTTTTCTTTAATATGTGAATTTGCAGGGAAATAAATGAAATCTAATTGTTTAGTAATACATGTTAATTCCTCAGTGTAATTTTTTTTTTTTTTAAATATAAACGGAAATTTAGGAATTGGATGGAGCACTCAATTTGCAAATATGGTTCTGCAAGAGTACAGATATTTGAATGTTGCAAAATATACCAATATGGATGAGTTCAGTGACTTTTTATACTAAAATTTAATTATCTTACATTGCTTATATATACTTACCTTATAAAATTATACCTGTGCTTGTTCTTACTCAAGATGCTTTCTGCAGTAGTTGCAGTGGTTGAAGTGTAATATAGAATTTTTTCACTTTCAGCTTTGCAGATAATTAACATTCTTGCTCCAATCTAGTTGAGATATTCAGTGTTCAGCAGAGGTATCTTTTCAAAGTATTTAAATCTTCTTGGAAAGATTTTGCACATGATACCAAGTTCCAGGTGGTCAGACTGTGGCTGGCCTGCCACCCATATGCAAGCTAGCAAGTTAAAAGCAAGCTGTGACTTAAGTGTAAGTCTATACTACACAGTTAATCCAAATTGAATGGGATTTTCAGTCCAGCCCCATTTTACGTAGACAGAGGAACGGCTATAGGTATTTAGAGTCGTTTTAAGCACGGTTTTATTTTCACAAAGCTGAACTACATTCTAGTCATGACTGTGACAATCCTCACAGTAAAAAAATTACTTAGGTGCTGGTAGTCTCCCAAAAATTTTATGGTGTTTTTCATGGTAGGGGAACAGCTTTGCAGAGTGAATTTATTATTAGGAATTCTTGAGCATCTCACTGTGTAAGGAGCTGAGAAACATGTCCCCAGACACATGAGAAAATGTAAAAAGGAGTGTACAACAATGTAGATTGAACTCCTTTGGAGACAATGTTCCTTAGAAAAGCTGCTGATTACTTGGGCTAGGCAGGTGGTCTGTAACTAGCTTTCAGTGTGCGATTTAATAATGAAAGGCAGCCCTAGCCCTTGGTAAAAACCATTTTGAAAATCTTTATACCACCCTACTCTTCAGTACATCCACATGTGATAGAAATAGGTCCTTGTAATGAAGAAGCAGAAATGTGACATCAAAGCTAAAGAGCAACAGCTGTTTGCCAGCCTGCTATTGTATCACTTAAACTGTTTCTTTTATTCTTTAGAGATATTATATTAAAAAAAAAAAAGAAAAAAAAGAAAAAAAAGTTTGACAAACATTCTTCAAGAAATAGCTTTTGTTCAGAGTGCTCAGAGCATTTTATTGACAGTTCAGTCAAGAGGAAGACCAATAAAAGAAATAGTAAAGTACTGGCTTTATTTTATCAAACTATCAGCTATTTTTCTTCTCCCACTTGAGCTCAGATTTTTAACATGGTCAGTCTTCCTACTAGTTTAGCGCAGACATGGCTACTTTTTTCTATTGCAGCTCTGTCAGCTGGAATAGGACAGGGCAGAAGCCATGACCTTTTCACTGAACCTACTTTTACTTTCTAGACAAACATGGTAAAACCTTCATTCTCTAATTTTTTGGTGCACCAAGGGTAGCTAGGAATGGTAAAAAGGCATTGTGCTACAGAGCACTCTCCTCCATTTTATTATAGAAGTGGGTTTTTTGTTTGTAATGAAGCTTCATTACAACACCAGAATGGTTGTAAACAACAGTCTCTGATTGCTCCCAGCATTTTCCTTAAGCTTTTATTTTGTTCCTGATTTCTTTTTCTGTTGATTCTACTTTCGACATAAGAGTCTGAAAATCCATATTGTGACACTACTCCCTGGGAGAAAGCAATGAGTTGCTCATGAGAACTTTCTTTTAATGGTGTTAATGTCATGAGAGAGCCAAGCATTTCATTTATCAATGCCATCCCCCAATGGTAGTCCAGGAAAACAACGAAAGAAGCAGAAAATCAAAGCAGCCAGTAAAAGCAACACAGAAAGACACAGAGGATTCCTTTCTACTGGAAACTTGTGTTTAGCTTAAAATGGCAGGATGTTTTTCAAGGCAGCATTAAAAAAACTTATACTGAAAGCTTAACAAAAGAGTGAGCATTATGTGCAATAAGAAATTCAACTGTGAAGCAAAAAACACCCAGTTTTGTATTTCATGGCAGGAAACTCTACTTGCGTCAGTACTTGTATTAACTTATTCCTATGGTTGCAGCCCCACAGATGAGAAGGAGTACAATCCATTGTGAAGAGCTAGCAAGAGTACAAATGGATTAAAACCATCAGAAGAACTAAATAGCTACATGGCTTGCAAGAGCTGTCCTGTGTGCATCAAGTAGCACTTTTATGAAAGCAGCATCCAATTTGCGCTCGTGAGCATGTGGACTTTTCAAATGGGACTGTATGGACAAACTGGTTGTCCTGGAGGAAGGCAAATATTCAGAGTGAACTGAGGTGATGAAGTACAAGCAGAACAGCAAAGCTTTGATGGTTAATGCCAACACCATCAAATATTAAGAGATAACAGTCACTTGTTATATGCCCTGCTTATATGCCCTGACATTCTCAGAGGTTTTCAGTGACTCTCAGTCATACAGAAGGACTACTGGAAGCCACACCACACAGAGCCTTTATAAATTCTTAACCCTTTTTTAAAATTATTATTCTAACTCATGACAACTGCAGGAGACTGCAAAGGTGTGACGTAGTTTTTCCTTTTGTCAGAGTACCTGGAAACTGTTCTTTGTCTGTGCTGTGAACAGACCAGTGTAAACACACACAGGCCCATTGCAGCGATTATAAAAGCAGAAGTCAGGATAAATATAACAGTACCTCTGCTACAATTCTGCTTGCTCAGATTACATTGGTTATGTTCTCAAAATATAATTTTTTGCTTTCTGTTTCCATGCTGGAGAGGAAAAGTGAGCTTAAGGGGCCATTTTTACATCACTAACATATTCCACAGGAAATGTGTGGATCCCAGGTGAATACTAAGACATCATTAGATTTACTTTTCTCTTCTATGTGTTATGGATATGCTATTTGAGACTTATGTTTCTGTGCCACTTCCTCAACTGGTGTTGAAATCTCTACAAATTAGCTATGGTGATGCATGCATTCATCACATGAATCCAACACATGCATTCAACACAGAAAATCCTCAATTATATATTAGGTTCAGTGTTACAGTGGTAACTTTCTCACTTGAAATCTATTTGAAAAAGGACTACTCTATACTTTGGCAGAAAATTTTATTAGGTGAATGACTAAGGCTAATCATCAAGTTGTTAAGGATAAGGGACAGCTTTACAGGGATTATTTATAATAATAATCAATGTTTTTCAACCTGAGTTATTCTATGATCCTAATTGTGTCATAGAAAAACATGGCATAAAGTTGGGGCATTGGTGTGCAATTTCGCATAATACTCTGATAAAAGTGATGTTGCAAGGTACTTCAGTAAACCACAGATGAACTTCATCCAGAACCCAGACATTGAAATCTGCACTAAATACTGAGTTGTTCTTCCCAAGGAAATCTGGCAAATTGCTACTATTTCGGTATGAACCAAATCTTTTTAAAGAAACCTAAAAATATTGGAAACCTACAATATTAAGTATTATGTACAATTATGGTAATAGAATTAGCTAAGATTGTTTAATTAGAAAATCACCAAGACAGGATATGTTAAACCAACAAGAAAACAAGAATTGTCTAAGTTGTCACCTTAAAATTGGAGCCAAATGATGGAGATGGAAAGTAAAAAAGTAATTGTAGTGACTACTGAAACAACGTTTGGTGTTTCAATATTACGTCATTACATATAATCAATTGTTGAGCACTATGAGAGAATGGTACAGAAACAGTTGTCATAAAGTTGTTATTTTCCACTTGACACAACCACTTGGTTACGTATTGAGCATTTAATCCAACATGGCTTTCCAGAAGAAATACTTTTTCCTCATCTAGCCAAAAGTTTGGGTTAGCTGCTGGGAGTACCAGGTGGCTGTAGTGATAAACAAAAAGAAGTGAAATGTTCACAGTACTCATTTCTGGGTTTATGAAGTCATTCTATATCTTTATGCCTTAGTTTTCCTCCATGTGTAATGGAGTAATATAATCACATCTGCCCTTTTCCAAGCATATTAAACCAATTCGTATATTTTTGAGCACTGGTGCCCAGCCTTTCACAGACTGAAATCCTCTGAGAATTTCCTTTCAAGCAGCAAATACAAAATATGCTTTTCTGGCCAAATGGCTAAGCAGCGTGGTGATTTGATTCTTTGCAGCTATTAGTACTGGTACAGGAAGAGGAGAATGGAGTTTTTGAAAAAGTGTCATTGAGCTCCAGGCCTTGCAAATCTGTGCTGAGCATCAGAATCGAGCACCAAGCAGAGAACTCAACACAACTAGAAATGATATAATCATAGAATACCTCGAGTTGGAAGGAACCCATAAATCATGTCACAGGCATGATGTGAATGTAGCACAGACTGTGTATAATTGTCTACACAACAACTTTTAACTGAATATGTGAGCTGCAGTAGCTTGTCTCACTCACGGTGTAACTTTAGAATATATAGTGTTGTTTGTACTTGTGTAGAAGTTAATATTAATTTTCAATCTTACCAGATCTGGACTAACACATTTTTATATATATATATATATATCCAAATAGATATTTTGCATTAAAAAAACCTTTTTACTGGAAATTAGTAATGGAAAAAATCTGGCTTTTTGAGCATCCAATTTTTAAAATTTTATTAATTTTTCCAGGGTCACTGAAAGGAGGTGAGGAAAAAGCTTCTTCTAACCACTGCAACATAAATTTTAGCTAACTATAGGATTGACAGCTAACATGGGTCTTTTACAATTCTGTGGGAAGGAAGAGCCTTGAATTCTGAAGGAATACTCTTTAATTTTTTCATCCACTTTCCTCTAAGTTTTATTGGATTATGAGTGTGTCTTCCTAACTTCTTACTTTTATTATTACATCTGACATCCAACCTTTTTGTAGGACTACAGAGAAGATCTTTGCCAGGAATTTCCTAGATGGTTCAATTACATGTAAATAGCAGGGGACACATGAACTCACCTTGGGTGTCAAGTAGCCTTATTTGAAAAAGATTATAGGTAAATAAAATCCCAAAAATGAAATAAACAGAAGTATTGTTCTTCTGAGCTGGTTACCACAATGTTACTGTATATGAAGGAACTGTATGTATCATACTTGGAAACTGCTACAGGAGTGGACAAGTTGACATCGTTCTATTTCTCAAAATTAAAATAAACACAGGACTCTGGTGTCAATTTTTTATTTTTTTTTTCATCTTCTTAGATTATTATTTTGAGTGTATTGATATTCCTAAAGAAATGAAAATGTGCTGAAAAATCATTTGCAGGGCTGTCAGCTTAAAAATAATTATCAATTTTGGAATGTGGAAATATTTTCAGTTGATTCAGAGTTAATGCTGCTGCCAGGGCACTACATAACAGGTGTGTGCCAAAAACTGCCTTCCCCACTGTGACTCTGTGGCCTGGCTGTACCTGCAATAAGGGCACCATCAGTAAAAGCTGACGAGAGACAGCAATAACCCTTGAGGGACACTGTTTTCCCTGAGGAAACAGTGGGTAAGATGTCACAATTTCCCTGTAAGAAAACCCTTCTGCTTTGTTTCACTTTGGGCAAAATAGATCCTCTATTGTGGAAAACCTTTTGGTGTGGAAATTCCAATTTCCACAGAACACTTTGACAGAGGATTTCCATCCAGCTTCACCAGGATGAAAGTTTTCACCTGGTGAACCAGTATGTGTAAGCACAACAGCCTGTGTGAGTGGGAACCACTGTAATAACCCCACCATTCACAGAACCACAGAATCATTAAGATGGAAAAGGCTTCCAAGATCATAAAATCCAACTGTCAACCCAGCACCACCATGTTCACCCCTGCACCGTGTCCCCAAGGGCCACATCCACACACCTTTTGACCACTTGCAGGGATGGCGATTCCACAAAGGGACACCCAAACTGCAAATGGGGCCCCAAAAAGCCAGTGCTAGAGTGTCAGCCAGCTGGTGACCACTAAGAGACATAAGAACCTTCATTTCCAAGAAGAGATAAGATGATGAGAAAAGGGGGAGCTAGTTGTTCTCAGCAGCTGGATAGGACTCGGAAAAGCCCACTACAGAAGCAGCAGAAGGTGGTAGTAGAGTCCCTGCTGGTGACACCATGGGGTCATTACAACTTTTCAGGCAGTGCTAAGGAAGTGGCAGCCTTCTTCCCCCTCACACATTAGTGAGGTTGAAGAAGCAGCTTTCATTCCTCCCTCTGTGACTTGGCAAGCTGGCATTACACCTGATGAAAAATGAACCACATCCTGGGGATGAGATGAGAATTGTCAGTGCTGCACACTTGTTAGTGTTTGTGCTTTGCTGCTTGGATACTTTTATTGATGATGTGAAGAACTGCATACTATTAAATTATCATTTCATGCTACTTATGATAATAGGCAGAAGAGCATGGCAGATTATTATTACTTTCATTTGTAACTGATTAATGTGTATTGTTGATAGCATGCATTTCTTTCTTAAGGAGGGTAGAGAGGTGTGAGATTTCAATTTGAAAGATTTTGTTATGTTCCTTTATAGAGTTAGATTCTGTAAAAAGAAAAAGGAAGAAAGCAGAGAAAAGAGGACAGAGTGAAAGGACAGGGACAGCTGTGTTAAACAAGCTGAGATGATGTTGTAATAATAACTGTTCCGTGTCTCTATGCATATGGTGCTGAGCAGAATGCATTGATTCCCCTTAACAGTTATGTCTTTATGTGTGCAGTCCCCCTACAGTTAATAATCTATTGTACCTGCTCTTCAAGACACCTTGCTATTGAATGAATTACTAAATAGCACAATGTGTAGCCATTTAATGAGGCTGAGTAATTCTATTATCTCTTTGTACTATTTATTCACCAGCTGCATATTTTCCACCTCCACCTCAGATAAAGTTAACAAAATTAATTCTGCCATCAGTTTGATAATCCTGTCATCTCTGTGTGTGTGTGACATGCATGTGCTGGAGATCCACCATCCTGTGGTTTGTCTATGTCCTACTGTACTTGAGGTAACCAGAAGAAAAAATAATAACTATAGCAGTACTATACAGAATAGCCACAAAATTTCATGTTACTTGCCATAATACTGATTTTCACAAAGAGTGAAAGGAGTTTATCTCCTTTTGACCACATGACAAAAGAAAGTTCGGGCCTGTTGTACACAAGGTGAACTGTTGTATCATGGTAGAAAGGAAAGTGAGAAGCACGGAAGACAGAACAAGTAATTTGCACAGGTGCTGCAGCCGTGCCACAGATCCACACTGAATGAACCTGCTGATTGTTGAAACGAGTGTGTTACACCAAAAGAAGCATATAAATCCTTTTTGCTGCCTTTCACACTCTTTCAACCCTTCCAGTGTCATTATTCCCCACCAGCCATTAAAACTCAAATTCCAAAACTGATTTTTTTTTTTTGCATTATGTTCAATAACTATGGCAGACATATTCAATTGTCACATGAATAACATAAACACACGCATCACTGCATGAACAGTGCCACAATGTTTTACTCATATAGGGACTGAACACACATGATAAAAGAGGAAAGCTGAAGGTCTGTTGAGGATGAAAATGAGAGTGGCAGTCTGACAGTCTCTCTAGATTTGGCATGAAGATCTCTGCTATCTACCCAAGTGCTCAAGGCAACTGAATTTAGTAAACCAGAGCAAGATAAAAAATTAAGATAAAATATAAATTACTGTTGATGGTATTTTTATGGTGTTTCACTGAACTGACCTTTTGCCATCAGATTTTAATAGTAGGCACATAGGATACTGTGAATGGACGGAAAAGTAGCAAATGATACATAATTTCTAAAAGTGTCAGAGAAAAATTTAATGTAAAACCCTGTTGTTGGCTCTGTTTAAATTCAGACTTCTGCTACTGATTTTCCCTCCTAGCCATAGCTTTAATAGAACTTAAACTGCTCATCACACAGATATGGTACTGTCCCTTATCTTCTTCCCCACGTGGAATGAGTTTGGGGGCCAACAAATTGCTGTATGTAGTCTTAAGGTTTACTTAGGGTTTTGCTCAATAGGATTCAACACTGGCATCCTTTGACCTCTGCCACACATTTATGAGCGCAGATTTTCTTCCTGAAGTCTGTTATAAAATGGGGGACTCAGCTGCTTCAGGCCCACAGAACTGTGTGGATGGACCAGAGTTTAAAATCTATTCCACCCCACCACCCCCTGCCAAAAAAGAGTTACATAAACCTAAAAGCATCACTCCCCACATCAAGATTATTGGCAATTCCATACAGATACACTCTGTTGCTCAGGGACACTGAAACTTTAAAAGTATCATTGAAAAGTGTCCTTCTGCTTTATCTAACTGAAAAGTTACACTGAAGCAGAGAAACAAAAAATCTGCACATCCAGCCCATCTGAGTACCTTTTTTTCTCTTCCACTTCTCCTTCTTTCTCTTGATCTTACAGTTTCCATTTTGTTTGGCTAGTCTTCAAATTTAAATGAGATACTGAGCTCAAAAATCATCTCTATCTCCCCTCTCACTGTCTGTCCCTGAGAGACATCATCGCCTTTCCAGTGTGTGAGAAGCCAAGAGTTGGATCCCTTCATAACTCAGTGAGCAGGTCAGTGCTGCCTGTGGAGGAGCTGCCATGCTTGGCTGCAGCAGTAGGGAAGGAATGGATGGAAACAATCTTTTGAAATGTGAGTTTCTACCAGGAGCACATTCATAACAGCAAAGCAATTGCACCAAAGCACTAGTTCCAGCTGGACATCAGGCCCTAGAGCATTGGTGGCATGTGGTACTGTAGAGCAAAAAAGATTTCTGCTATAGTGCTATGGGTGAATGACAGAGCTCTATACTAGAGGGGAAATGGTGAGGACTTGCCATGAGGACTCTTATAAAACCTTCATAAATTAGTATGTGTTAATCTAGTCCTCCTGACAAAAGAGTGGTCAGTTAACCACAGAAAGATTTGGGGAATTTGTTTGTGCCTCCAGCATGACCATCCCACATTCACACTCAAATAGAAACCCTCTTGATTTAACAGCTTTCTGTTTCCTCTGACCTAGCATAAGGGATGTACAGGCATGGAAAGACGTGCGCTCCATGTCACCATTTTGGTTGAATTTAATAGGATTCATATATTGTCCTGTGAGAAATTTTGGAAGTCACGAAGTAGATGCTGGTTTTTTCCCTCTCCCTACACCAACAGTCATTATTTTATCAAGTCTGCTTATTTGTGACAAACCTCTGGCTGTCCATAAACCATTGCAGCTAAATCCTAATTCAGCCTACTCACGTTCTTTTACACTACACCTATTAATGTTTTGGAAATAAAAGCAGGAAATTATATTGTGGAGGCAAGAAATGGAGCATAACAAACCTGATACTGCCCAACAGTTTAATATTATTTATGCAAGTGGCTAACCACAGTTCCTGTTAGAGGTTTTAGCATTTTGGTTCTCTCATGCAAAACTGCACCACTAGAAAAACAATCCCGGCACCCTACAAAACAGTGGACCAAATAAATGTTTCAGTACCACAAATCATGTGAAAATACACCAAGAAAAAAAAAATCACTTGATCAAATTATAGACATATGGACATAATGAGTCAAGTTGTGCATTCTGACACTTGTCCAGTTAAAAAAATTCAAGGAAATGAACCCAGATTTAGTGAGTTACCTAAACATTAGGCATAATTTTAGGCATATTATTAATCTTTGTGGTCTTGCTGAGTTATGAATGATTTTGAATTTAGGAGCAAATTAATTTTTAAAACTTGGTTTTTTTCTTCTCTCAAATGCTACTTATCCAACCATAACTGTCCTTAGAAAAATAAAGTAGCCATTGTGAAGTACTGAAAAAGACTCTTGACTGGTCCTTAACTAGAAAGATGACGGTGTAAAGAAGTTAAAAAGGAACAACTTCTAGACTGAGTCAGAGATCAGGAGGACTCTGTGAAAAAGTGTTTCTCACCATGGTAACTTTGAGAAAATCTCACTAAAAGAAGAGCACATGGTTTTCCTTTAAGCTAAAGAGACAATTATCATGTCTCTCTTGTTTAAATTAAGTGAAAATCTGAGATATGCGCAGCATAAATGAGGAAAGCATATGGCCCTTGCTTGGTAATTTAAAGGGTAATTTGGTTAAGAAATTGAGAGTAGTTCAGACCAGAGTACTATTATGTAATATCAATGCAAAGCAGAAGCCTTCCCAGATAATCAGGTCCTATCTTTCTGACACATTTTTATACTGCATGATTCATTTCCCTTATTTCTCACACTTCTTATTTGTGGTTTTAAAATATGTTCAACTTTTTTTAACATAGGAAACTGCTTTATTAAAAAAAAAAATATATATATATACGAGTTAGCCTATACAAGTGAAAGATAGGGAAGATTTTTATCTTCTGTTTCAATCAAGCAAGGAAGAAATAGTCATCTTATTCTGAAAAAATATTTTGAGTTTTATTATTTTGTATATACCACAAGAGAAAAAGCTTTCACAACATAGGATTTTTGCCAGTGAAAAGCTAGAGTTGGAGCCCTTCCACAAGAGTCAATAAGAGTGCACTGGGATACCTTTAAAAATCTTCTCCAAAATGGGCAGAGCAAGAAATTTTTGGTAGTAAATTAAAAATTGTGCAGGTTGATTCTACTTTGAGTGTGCTTTCTCTAAGTGTTTAACCAGAAATATATACTTGACTTCCCACTAAAAATTTAGTCAAAGCTGGTATGAATCTATGTGTTTGTCCGTGAACAATTAAGTTAATAACACTTTGACCTCAGAGATAACCATAGTCTACCCACGAAGATATTACCTTCTTACTTGAGTCAGTTTAATTTGTATTTTTTTTTCATTATATGCTTACAAGCAGTACAAGTAAAAGGAAATGAATGTCTGTTGGTGTTGCATACATACGCATATGCATCTGATTATACAAAATCTCTAATTACTTGCCTAACTGCAAGATCCTAACTATTTCCAAGGGAATCACATAAATAAATGTTGAGTTCAGTTAGGAACCTTGTATCACCTAAAAGTTATTCATACTGTGCTAGATAATCCATGTTTTAGTAAATTATGTGAGTGTGGGCTTAAATATTTCTCTTTGTGCAAAATTGTGCAAACACACTTAATTTAAGAACACATATTACTGACTTACTGAATTTAGGCCCAAAATTTGCAGATTACACAAGGCTTATTGACTCCTGACAGATCTATTCTGCAGCCTTCAGAGAAAGACAAAGCTTTATGAAAGCTGAATTTATGCTTCACTGGTGTGACTAGGCATTTCTAGGGAAATCAGTAATTTTAGTTCAGTGATATGCTGCCATTAAGTCAGAATCATCCCAAAAATATTCTTGAGAGTCATGTATATATATGCACATGAACATGCAGAGAAGCAACAACCTACAGTAGGAACCCCACAAGATAGTTCCTTAAGGGGAATATTTCCTGTCCAGAAGTAGGAAGAATATTTTCTATATGTAGCTATAATGCAAATTCCCTTTCATTTTTTAAAGACAAACAAAGAGTCAATTTTATTACTTGAGCAATAAAACCATCCGGAGTTTTTTCACTGCAAACATTGTAAGCTAGTTAAGAGTTAAAAGCCACGGATCGTAACCTTTGAAACTTTCCCCAAAGCTGCACAACTACTGATGGGGTGACATGAAAAGCCATTTCCCTTATAATGAGATACCAAGCGGATCTGTCTTCTTTTAAAACCTGGCATTTAAAAATACATTTACCTCTATTATGTACTGGCCTAACCTGCACAGGCTATTTCTTGTGACATATTACCAGAGCAGATGTTTTAGACAACCTGCTGGCATAACTGCAAAGAATGAACAATGTTTTTTTGCTTTTCTTTTTTAATTTTGACAAACTCTTGCAAAAGTTTATATTCCAGTATTTTAACACAGGTTTATCCAAGGATTTCTTATGTAAATTGCCTATTATTTTTCCCCTACTGTGCAACCGAGTAGTGTAATATGAAGAAATGGGAAAAAATGGACACCCTGATGACTTTTTTTCACAGGACATCTGCTCACCTTACCCAGATCTTTTGCAGCCAATTTGTCTGAGACCATATGGATGAGACCAAATTGAAGAGAACTGGGAGGAGGGGAGAATGCTGAGGAAAAAACAGGGGCTAGAAAAGAAGAATAAAGGAAAAGATAAGAAAGAGATGAGTTTGAGAAAATGATATTTTAAAGAAACAACACCCTTACATACACCTTTCCCCACTGAGAAAAGCATTGCCTACAGAAAATAGGAAAGAAGAATGTTATGATTTTAAGTTGCTGCATATCAGCTCTAGGTTAAAACTTCATGTTATTATTGAATAACAAGATACTTTGTGCAGAGTAGCTATTGCAGTCTTTCTACTGTCATGACCTTTCCTATAGTTTAATAACAGGATCTCAAACTGAATCTGTTTAATATTTCATTAAATTGCTTAAAATATAAATACAGAGCATTATGCTACAGAACATATTTGTACTTTTTACGAAAGGATGGTATATTTCTGTATTCATGAGGAAATGACCTTCAGGATTTGGAAGAAGGTCTTCTCTGTTTCATAGCTCCCTGTTCCATTTTATTAGGCTTTTTTCAGTCTGTACAGAAATATGAAGTTCATCTCATCATCTCTAACAAATGTATGATCAATCAGGAAGATGCAAAATCATCTAATGTTTATATTAGTTTCCTGGCGCAAGCAATCACCCCTAATGACTTAGTAATGCCACAGTAAGCTGTGCATATGCTCAAGTATTTTCATTTATGTTTCTGATATTTATCTTTGCATGGTTATGGACCCAATCCTTGGGATAATTATGTGGGTTCTTAAACTGAAACAACTTAGAATTCTGTGGCCAGCTTGCAAACTTAAGTATGTGCTTCACTGTTTATAAACAAGAGCATGCCTGTGTTTAAGATGTATAATAGATATAACAGCTGCATAAAAGAAAAAGGATCAAGCAATATTTTGACAGAAGAGGAAGGGGTTACCAGGCAAGAATAATGAAAAAATCAATGCAGAGGTTTCAGATTCCCATTGAAATCAGGATCCTGTTCTTGGTAGGGCATGAAAAATGATTTTAACATTATTTTGCAGATAATTAAGGAATGCAAAGATGTGTTACATAAGTTTGCATTTGCTTTTTGTTAAAACTGATCTAACAGTTAACAACGCTCAGCCACTGCACAGCCCTGTGTTCAGCTGCAGTAATGTCTTTTTGTGTCTAATGCCTGAAATGCAGTTCTTGGGTTTTGAAGGAAGCAGAGTTCTCAAAGGAGAAACTACCTAGCAAAGCATTAAGCTTTATTACATAAGCACATTCTTGCCACTATTAGCTGTCATCTATTGCATCAGTTGGACAACTGGAAAATGTAATTTTGAAAGGTTGGCCAAAAGAATTACCCAATATGCTGTATAATTAAATGAATCCACTGGAAGATTTCTCATAAACAAGTGTGATGGTGTCCTTGCCTACTAAGCAAGATGGGTAAGGAGCACTATTTTCAATTGCACAATTTTCTGATCTCATTATTTGATTCATGCTACTTCATGAAAAACAAGCAGAATGGACAAAGTGATGTTTCAGGCTTCTCGCACGTTTGTACTTATTTCAACTGGTCTTTTGTTTTGTTTATTAAAATAATCAGAAACTGATGGCAGAGGGAAATACTTCCAATGCGGGTCTACTCCTTTGCAAAAATGACTGATGATCCTTTTGAAAAACTCCTTTTCCAGGTCTTGTATTCAGGCCTGTTTCAGCCAATGCCCTCCCTTTTTTGTTGGAAGTTCAGTGGTATGACACCATCTACACTGGGGCTGGCTCAGGCCAAACTTCCACAGACTTCAGCAGCAGCACCAGCTCTTTCTGTCCACATTTGTCCTCCTGCCTCTCATCTTCTGTTCCTGCACTGCCTCCTCTCTAAGGGGAGCATAGCTGTGAGGCCACATGTGAGACAATCACATGGTAAAAAAGGTCAAAAATAACCTGTTAATTTTAACAGACGCCAGTTCTCTGGTCTGGTTCACTTTGGAAACTCTTGAGATAGGAGTCTGTGTCTTTTCCAGAGTACAAGCAATAGGAGAAAAGGAAAAGGCTTCAAGGGGAGATTTAGATTGCACAGTAGTGAAAATTTCTTCCCCAAAAGGACTTTTAAGTGTTGTAGCAGGCGTCCCAGGGAAAGTGTTGAGTCACAGTCCTTGGAGGTATTTAAAAGACATGTAGGTGTGGCACTTAGGGACATGGTTTAGTGGTGGACCTGGCAGTGTTAGGTTAATGCTTGGACTCTATCATCTTATGTGTCTTTTCCAACCCAAGTGATTCTATGATTCAGTGAACAGAGGAGGCATCTGGGAGCAGGAAAAGGCAGCTGAAAGTGGGGGGAGAACCAGAATCCACTGAGCAGGTGTTGATGCTAATAGAAATGACCCTTGAAAAAGGCTTTCTTCTCTGCCTGTGTCTGTCTCTCCAGCCCAGTTCTCATAGCCAAAGCAGTACTCAGGCAAAAAATCCTTCACAGGGCACCCGAATTTCTGAGTGATATTGCATTTGCCTTTGTTCTTTAGTAAAAACAGCTGCTTAACTGTTTTTTAGAGCTATCTGAAAAGGGCTATGAAGAAATCTTCTAAATTAATCTTATATGAGAATGCTACAAGAGAATCAAATAACAATTAGAAATATGTTACGGCTGTGTTTGAGTTTCCATTTAGCTTAATATCATTCTGTAAAGTAGATGCAATACCAGAAAAAAAAAAAAAAAAAGAGAACAGTTTTCTTATCTAAGCTCCATAAATATTCATGATATATATTGCAAACATAGGTTTAGATGATTATATAATCAATACATTTGAAAGAGCATGATATAAGAAATTGTGCTTTTTCTAATAGCAAAAAAAGTTTCCTTAACCAAATACAGTATGTTTATACACACTGTATATGATCAAATGAGCAAATAGAGGATACAATCCAAAGACTGGAATGCCTGCTAGAAAAACAATCAGACATGAGAATAACACAAGGAACCAGTCTAGCTGTAGGGAAAATAGGCTAAACAGTGTTTTGGGCAACAGTGACAGCTGAACGGATTGTTACAGCTGTGTTCAAATTGGAAAAGTATTTTTTATCATGTGATAAATTCACAGAGGGTGTACAAGTGAAATGTACTAAACCTTATGGAAGCTTTGACTCCTTTTCATAAATTCACACTAACCATTAAAGGAGAATTTAGGGAACAAAATAGCACATTAGTTAATTAGGTGGGGGTGTTTTTCCCACCTTCCACAAAGAGTAATTTCTGAGAGTTGCAAACTTCATCATTACGTGCTGTATTCACATTCTTAAAAGAGGGTGGAAGTGAATGCAATATACTTATATAGCACAAATAGGTTGATAGAAAATCACCTCCAGACATTCTGTGCAAAATAAATACACTGGTGGACTGGTGTGTTCAATACGTCTTTTGAACATAGAATTAATTTCATTGCATAAGTGGGTATGATGGTACAAAACAGAAACTCATTTTTGTTAGCCCAAATGCTCTTTTAATAGTCCCAAAATAGCCTAATGAAAAAGGTTTTGAGTCAAATATTACTTCCTTTAGATCTTCAGTACTAAATAATTATACATTTTAGAAATACCAAAGGAAGATAGTAGTAGAAACTTGCTGATGTGAGTGGGAGCTCCCCTATTTGTTTGAAAGGATTCAAGACAACCAGATTCTTAACATTTTTAAAATGTAAACTGCAGCTCCCACACACCTTCACTCCTTTTTGGACAAGATGCTTTTGAAGAGCATCACCTTCTTTCATCTTAAAGATGCCAGTTTTGTCTCCTCTACCCACTCGACCCCACCTGCCATCTTCAATTTTTTTTGTACTAAAAAGATCAATTGTTAAACCAATATATTCTGAAATGTTTTTAAAGCTGTTAAAACCAAAATGCCCTAGTTGCACTCCATGGCTCACTGGTCATGCTTTTTATACTGTTAAGGTGAATCCACTGTTGCAACTCCTGAAAGAGGTTGGAATGGTTCAAAATATCATCACTGAGAAGGTATTTCTGTCAAGAATTCACTTAATTGACCAAAATGTACATGAAATTTGACAGATCTGCATAAAATTACTCTGGAAAGTATCTGCCCATTCTGTGCTGGAAGGAACTGCAGCTCAAGAAGGTGTTAGGGAAAAGTACATGACTGCCAACAAAATAGCTGCTGCTGTTGGACACCAAGAAAGAATAAAGCAGAATGACAAGAGCTGTTGGTAAAATCCATTTGACTGAAATATTATGAAATTCAGTATAAATTGTATGTGAATTAAAGACATAATTTGACTGTACAGGGAAGAGAGGAGGTCAAGCACTACTCTCTGAGTATTTGTGAAGGTTTAGATCAGTGTTTTTCCATAATGGTAACTGCTTGCCCTCTCATGCTGGTTAAGGAAATAATTCAAACTACAAAATGACTTCTGAAACTGGCATCCGGGTTTTCTGTCTAGAAATATATATCACCAGCTAACATCTGTCAGGTCATTCCAAGCTTTCTGTCCCTTCTGATTACTAATATTGGAATATTTTTTCATTAAATGATTTTTCATAACAGTAGGAATTATTACTATGTTTAGAAGCTGGAAGATAGGAAGGTAGATAGTAGTGCTATTGGGTAAGCATATAAAGTTTTTGTGTCACCTCTTGGTTCCTGCTTCACTACAGCCAGAAACTGATTATTAATACTGCACAGGGAAAAGCTGCTGAATGTTTTATCCCCATCTGATATGGAGAGACTTTAAAATTGGGCTTTTAAAACCCTAGCTAAGTAGCAGAAGATTTTAAACCCTTGTAGTCTTCTCTACACCTAAGTATGTGAGTGTCAGCTGTTTTGGGTCTTTCTTTGGGTTTGGGTTGACTTGTTGTTTGGTGTTTGATTGTATTAATTTTTTTTCCTGGTTTTTGGTGTTTTTGCGTGCTTGTTTGTTAGTTTGTTGTTTTTTATTTGTTTTGTTTTAGGGTTATTTTGGTTGATGGGTTGGTTGGGGTTTTTTGGGGGGGGATTGTTGTTGTTGTTTCTTTGGGGGTTTTTTTGTGGGAGGAGTTGGTGGTGGGAAAAATGTCTCGCTTCTCTAGAATTTTTCAAAACAGAAATAGCATGATAAAGTTTCCTCTTGTTTTCTGTAGTCAGGAGAGCTGCCAAAATTAGCTGACACAAGTACAGCCCTGTCTTCTCCCTACATATGTCTTGGATCATGAGGCATAGCAGCATTTGAGCTTTAGAATGATGCTTGAAGAGCATGCTTCATGGAGACATGAGCATGTAAGTAGGATGACTTAATTTTACTGCATATGCATGCGCATCTTTCCTCCCATGTGAGCAGTTTTTCATTCAAGGAAATGATTAGGTTCTTATTATTTATACAGTGTTTTCCACTGCTTAGGGAGATTTTTCTGTAATCTGCCTCACACTCTGAAGGATTGTAAAATAACTTTCTGTCCATTAAGTAATTGGCTTAATGCAAGAAAAAGAGAATGAAAGAAATCGTGTGTACAGGAGGCTCTCTGTTGACTTTTATTCTCTTTAAATTCAGACAACAATCTCTTCTGGCCTCGTTGTTGTTTAAAAGCTTTTGAAGATTATTGGCTGGAAAACAAAAGAAAAGCAACAACAGGAAAAAGAGAGCCATGCAGTATGTTTTAAGCTAATGGAGCACCCCAGGGAGCTTGTTCTAGAGAAACTCTCCATAAAAGCAGCAGCAGGGATGGGGAGAAACTCTGTCCATTTCCCCATGTCCAGTTGGGCTTACATGATGTGCTTTTTTTTGATGATAAGCTAAAGAAGGATGCTTTTGACCAATTATGTGATATTAATTCTACATTAATCAGATTTATTCCAAAGTAAATGGCCGAGTGTAGATTTTTTTTTTTTTTCAAAAGTCACAGCAGACACCATCTTACCACTTTATTCATGTTCAGTAGCACCTAACTCCTGCAAACCAGTGGAATTTTGTGTTGAGGGAGATAATAGTCAAAAGATTGCAAAATAGGAAACTAGCTTTTACTGAAAAAGGCATTTGTGCCATCAACCTATCCTGATGTATCTCCCTTACTGTCCAAAGTGCAACTGAACATTGAGAAAATTATGCACAGAGGAGGTGTTATGCCACAGACAGCTCATGCCATTGTGCAACTGTCTAGTTTCCACATTACACAGCATCTGCCTGGTCATGATATGAGTTTGAGTCATCAACAATCACTTGCATGAACACATATTCAGTTTTTTCAATCAACTCATTACATCCTAATTGTGTTAGGACCATAAACGCAATAAAATTTCTTGCAGAATTTTACCATAATATGTTCAATCTGGATGCTATGTTTGAAGGTTATTCTATATAATAGTTTTTAAAATGCCTATACAAATAAAAATACATGAAAATATACATTGGGATAGAGCTCTTGAGTGTGCAAAATACAGAGTGCAATGTGTTGTTATATTAGGTGTTCTAAAAGAAAACAGGAAAACGGGATGTATTGACAATAAAAGTCATTTGGGAATTTTCCAACGGAATATTTTTATCTGCAAATGCAGATTTAATGGGGTTAAGGAACATGCCGTCTCAATGATAATTTCATCAAATACTCAGATACTCTCATTTGGATTTAAAATGAATATGATGTTAAGAAACAGGAACAAAGATAATAATTTAGTCTTAGGAGTCTGCTTTCCATAAAATTTCATTATAAATGGACTTTTAAAAAGGGTAAATCAGAGCAACAGCTCAACACATACTTAAAGACCCCAGCATCTTTCTCCCAAGTACAGAATAATCAACAAACCAGAGAAAAAGGCAAAGCTGAGATCATAGTGAGAAGACTCCAGTTATCCTGTGCAACAGGCAAGTATCCTAACACCACTTATGGGCTTGGTTCCATTTTGTTAGCTAGTTAGCTATTCAAATTATTTTACTGGAATAAATTGTTAGACAACCATTTCCAGAACAGTTCAAAAGGTTACAGTTAAGTCAGTTACTTGCGAAATGAAAGGCTAAGGGTCAAGATTTTAGTTTCAACAAGGAAAAGCAGTCTGACATCAGTAATTTTGGCTGGTTGTTCAAGTCTTTCACCTTCTGAAGTGACTTCTGAAACCCCTTTTTTTCTGGTCAATAGGAAAATACTGAAATTTGTAGAAAATCTTTTTTGTCCCCTTGCTCACTTCTCCTGCCTACCCTTAGTTTTCACTAAGGAAAAAAAAAGTGAAAACTCAACATTTCTGTATAGGGATAGAGCAGATTTATGAAAGTGGTGGGTTTTTTTTTTTTAGCTTGATAACTGCAAGTACAATGCATGTCTCTGTATTTGTGTGTGTGTGTGCCTATCTGTAGAACTGAAGCCTGTAGGAACTGAAAGGATTATTTTAATGAACAGTTTCTCACATTTACCATTCCTCACAAAACAACCAGACAATGAAATACCATGGAAAGAGAGAGTGGACTGAATAAAGCTTCCATTGTGTTCAATAACAAAAAGTTTAGAGTAAGAATGGTCACAGGAGAAAGTCATGTCAAAGAATATGAGACACAATAGGTAAAATAGTGAATTGTACTGATAAGAAAAAATGAAATATTATTTTTCTTGTAGTAAGCAGGAAGCAAGACTGAGACCAAAATCTTGTATGTATTAAGACTGGAATAGAGCCTTCCAGCTTTTGGAGGCTAATTCTACCATTTACAAGTATAATTAAATTCTGAAAGCCGTATAATATTAGAAAGTTAAAACCAGTAGCAAATTAGAGCCTGGAAAGTCTTTTAGAAGGTATCTGTGTGCTGTACAATAATAATATATATATATATAATGTTACACAGTGTGGAAAACTTTGATCTCTGGATACAATGAGTGCAAGATGCACTAGTGGATTATCTAGTCACCATGAGACTCTGCACAATTGTGGTCACAGTGTCTGACTGGTTGTTGGCCCTACAAAATTNGTTTTTTTTGGGGGGGGGGGGGGGTGGGGGAGTTTGTATGTTTTGTTTGTTTGTTTGTTTTGGTTTGGGGTTTTTTTGTTGTTGTTGTTTTTGGTTTTTTTTTACCAGAGGAACTGTGGATGTTCTCATTACTCAGATAAAATGTCATCTCTTTTTCAAAGGCTCTTAAGCTCTTGAGTGCACTGATATTTCATGACAGCCAGTTCCACAGGTTAATTGCAAACGTGCAAAATATATTGCTTTTCTAGTTCATCAGAACTTTTTGTTCTTGCATTGTTGGAGGATGAATAGAGGCTTCTTATTGACCTTCTGAACAACATGCGTTGTTTTAGCTGACTCAAATATATTTCCTCTGATGTGTTTGTTTGGGAGGTTTTATTGCTGTTTTCTTTGGTTTTTTTTTTTAATTAAGCAGATCAAATCATCTTGATTTCTTCAGTCACTTAAAAGTTGTATGTGTTCTGTAGCCATTTTCATCATCTGTCTTTGAAAACTGTTCATTTCTTTTAGAAACATAATACAATGACCAAGATTCTGGTACTGTTATACTTAACATATGTTCTTGACACTTCATTTTTAAGGCCAGATTTTTGCTAGTGGTACAAGTAAGGGGCCACTCTTTGATATTGCTCTTAAAGCATCTTCTAGGACTTTGTTTTGTCTCATCTTTTAGGCCTCTATTCCTTTGCAGCTGTAAGGTGTAATTATCATTAAGTTTCACCATCTCTTTCAGGATATTTTAGAACCCATCGATGAGTAAACATAAGGCAAAAAATTCCTTCCACTAAGTGTTATATTACAGTTCTCAAAATCTATGTGTTAATACACACTGCCCCAATGTTAGTATATTTTTCTGAAGTTTTCTGTGTTTATGTGGGGTTTGTGATCCCAGCTTTTTTTTTGTTTTTCCCTTTCTTTTTCTCTTTTCACTCAGAAATGTATTTAAAATCTTCCAAATATATTGTTTATGCCAACTTTTCTGGTACATCCTTTAGCCAAAGCAAAATTTGCCTAATTATCTAATGGTTGTTTTCATTAAAAAACTAATACATGCTTAGAAGTCTACACTTTAAGGTGCAAACATTTTAAAAATAATAATTTAATTTAATAAGAGAATAATTTGTATAGTCAACTTTAAGTGAAAATTCATTATGTTTATTTGCAAATACTGCATGGATTTGTACTCAGATAGCCATACAAGTATGTGAGATTTAATTATTTTGGATAAGTGTACTAGCTTTGGCTGTGGTAGAGATAATTTTCTTTATTTTAGCTCCTACCATGAGGAGGAGTTTTGCCAGGTTGCTGTTGCTCAGGGTGGGTGTTCATCTGCCAATGGTGAGCAACTGATTTGTGTGCTCCTTGTTTCTTTCTGTTTTGTTTTGTCTTGCCTTTTCCTCTTCTGGGTATTAAAACCTCTTAACACAACCCATGAGTTTTTTCACTTTGCTCTTCCTATTCCCTCTCATCCCACTGCAGAGGGAGAGAGATAGAAGATGTGTGGTGTTTGGCTGCCTACAGGGTTAATCTACATCAGCAAGCATTTCAGAAGACCCTATGATCATCAGACTAGTAAACAATAAGTTACAGGTAAAAAATGTGGGTGCACTGCATATCACTTGTCATACAGGGTTGCTTCTTGCTTATGAGATTTTTAGAACTTTCAAGGTATTAGTCAATCTTCAGAATAACCTGATCAAATAACTGCTGTTTTGGTTTTACAGAGGGAAAGGAGGCAGACATGTTACAACAAAGACTTTCAAGGATGAGCCAAAGCATCAATTATTACTGTATCTGAGTGTTAACTCTCTCTGAAATCTACTTTCTTCAAAGGATGGAGCTTAAGATCTGTCCTCAAAGCCTAAGCCATCCAATATTCACTAATAACTGGAAATTTGGGGCAACTGGCCAGTAAACCTGTCACAGGAGTTCTGACCTCCTTGTCCTTGGTTTCATGACACTGCATGCTATCACAGCGATGTGGCTGACATTTTATCAAAAAGATTTTCCAATTTCAAGTGGCTCTTCAGAGAGCTCCTGACTCACCCATAAAGCAGTGAGTGTTACTGGGCCAGCCCATGGCACTTCCTTTGTCTTCACACCCATGCCTCCTCCCACTCTTCTTTTTTTCCCCTCTCTTTTGGTCTTTCCTGCTCCTTAGTCTTACTCAATCAAGATGAGGAGTCATCAAAGCACATGTGAAAACTGCTGTGATAACTGCATTTGTATCTATTTAGATAAGTATTTAAGAAGCAGGGTCATCCCATGGGTGCCTCCTGTCTGTTTATAATTTATATGTGTGCAAAATGTAAGACTACTTTAAATAGCATAAGGTATCATTTCATATGAAAGTTAATAGCCAAAATTGAACGTACTGCGCTTCTTTTTTTTCACAAGTCAACTGGTTTGCACAATACCACCAAGCTACCAACTGTACTTTAAAGAAACTGTATAAGACTATCAGATATTTCAGAAAATATCCTCTGAAATCAATAAAAGATTCTTGAAAAGCAAAGGCAGCATATTGCTCTCAGGGTAAATATTCACCTGATAACAATGGCCCCATTATCACTGGGTGCAGGTCTGCTCAAGAGTGATGGGGTAGCTCTTACATCAATGAGATGAATTCCACATATTTCCACATCTTTCAGGAAGATATTTCACATATAACTGAACTGTTGATCTCTCTCCCTGCATGGTAGACAATCCATACAGTATTGCAAACATAACCTAGCCTTCACATTCCAGCAGAAAATGTAGTAATTAAGTTCTCAGGAAAAACTGAAATTTATTTTGTACACTCTAATGTATTCCGTGAGCAAGAGATTTCCTGAGTAATTCATTATATAAGGAGCAGTCACCCAGAACCATATGAACACAATTAGTTATGTATTTCTGGTAGCTGAATTGCAATCTCAAAATTTTAAAAGTGCCTATAACACTAAAGTTGTATATTAGTCTGATCATATGAATTGTTTGCATAGTATTTTAACAACATAACCCCAATTCTCAAATGGTTGCAAAAAGCGTACATTATTAAATTTTAAAGAATTGTATGGATTTAATGAAAAATGAGAAGCTAGAAAAAAAAATGAGTTACTAGATTTAATTTAAAGCAAAATCATAGGTAGGTTATGCATCTGAAACTTCTATTAGTTGAATATGCTGAATAATAGTACCATAAAACCTATGCAACTGCAATGCAAACAATAAAATATGAGCACAAGTTTAGTGTTCACTGCTCTGTAGTTAAAATTATTGTTAGCCAAATATAAACATAGTGGAAGGAAAGAAGTTCACTCTTCTAAAAATGTATTCTGCTCATTCTCTGAGGCTTCTCATACTTCATAATGTCAGAGTTTATATATATTGCACAGATAGAACAGAGGATAGAGGGCAGAATGGTCCCAACTCAGCTTTTCCATTTGCATACTCCAAATCAAGTAAAGGATTCTACAACCTGTAAGTGACAATGATTTTTGGTGACAAATATACTAGACAGAGTGGTGGGGAAAAGAAAAAAAAAAAAAAGGCAGCATGAATTCTAGGGTCATTTGTTAAGTTTTGAACTTGTTTTCATAATTCAGGAGGAAATGCTTAAATAACATGAAAGGCAAGAGGGCTTATGTTGCACGCTTGCCACTACAGTTTTAATATCTGAATTGGGATATATTTCAGAACTACCAGAGAAGAAGGCAGATGGTCTCTGTTTAAGCTATGCAGATAATGGATGGTTGGGTATGCACATCTTGATCATTCAGGAGCTGGACTTGCATGATCATCTAGACTGAGAATTTGACTGGATTGTACCAAAATCTTCTGTGGCCTGAATACCCATCTTCTCTATCCAGACAATCAAAGCTCAGGGAAAGGGTGATGTATGGGACTCCACCATAAAATGGAGCAGAAGTGGAGCTGAAGCTCAAATATGTAGAGACCCAAAAGATGGGAAGCAGTTCTGGGTCCTTCAGCTAACATATGTGCATTATGTATTTAAACGTGGCAAGTAAAAAAAGAACAGATTTCAGTTATTGAATCATCCTGTTCAGGTGATGATGAAGAAATAGGATGGTCACATTCCCATGTTGTCACAAATAAAATGTATGTGAAGTCTTCTTCCTTGCATTACATGGCTCTCTTATGACTACAGCAATTTTATTTAGGAAGTCCCAACTAGACCTAAGGCTGATGAAAAAATCCGGAGAAAAAAAAACTGTCTTCAGAAAAATGACTCACCTGATCCTTGACAGTCATACAACAGAGACATACCATGTGCAGTGATAGAGAACAATACAAAACCAGATGTGCTGATGTTCGTACAGTTTCCTGGCAGAGGGTTAAGATGATTATCTGTGAAGCCAAGAAGTGACTGTGAGGTTGAGTCATCAGTGTCAGCTCCTGAACAGAAAGTGTGCCAAGACAGAATTCACCAGAAATATGTTGCCATATTTACTTGAAAGCAGATCAGACAGTCTTGTTGCCTTTGAGGCTGATGATGAATCTATTGCATCTAGAAAATGTCTGCTGCTTAGGAGCATTCTCAGAACTATTGAAGTGGGGATGGAAAGACAAGAGTTAAAACATTAATTTTTTTGAATGATTCTTATCATAAGGCTGAAAACCAGAACAATACAACTAATTTGATATGTAAGTATTTTTAGGGAAGCTGCAGTATGTTAGAGCAAAGTGGTAAACAGCGCCTACTATTCCTAAACAACTGTCATTCACTGAATCTTTGTGAAGCAGATTCAGCCAAAAATGGTACCAAAGCTGTTGCTTGCGCTGGCATAGTGAAGACTGTTTACAGTTTGCTTTGTAGCATTCCAAAAAGCCAGGACACCCTGCAGTGTCACACTGGAAATTCCCTTCAAGGGCTCTCCGGTGCAGGATAGACAGATTGTGTTAATGGTGACTGATCCTTCACAGCTTGTTGACCAGGCATCAACACAAATTTAGAAAAACATTTAGAAAAATCTAAAATTAAAAATGACTAGGACATGGAAGGCAGTAACTGAAGCTGTAACACAACACTCTTGCATGTACAGTATGCTGCTGGTAGCCATTAAATGAGGGAACTGAATATTCAAGAAAAACTGATGATGCAGAAGTGGAAAGTCTGAAAAACTTGATATGTGAACTGGAAATCATATGCAACAGTTTGTGGGGGTATTCTGAGCAATGATCAACAAAAAAAAAAGAGGAAATAAGTTTCAGATTAACACTATAGCTTACAGAGGAATCACAGTTTTTTTTCATTTACATATTAATTAACAGCTTATTTCAGTCCTTCTTACACTGTCAGCCAACTTTTCAGCTGTTTGTGGAAATGTTTTGAGGTTTTCAAGACTATATATTTATGGCCTGTATCAAAATTTTACTTCTCCAGAACAACTGGTACATGTTTGAGCTGAGTCAGGAAATTTTTCACCTTAAGACAAAGTAAATTTTGGAGTGTGTTCTCATATCTTTGTGTGTAGTTAGACTGTGTGGGATTTTAAAAGATAATTTATACATCAATTATTTTTTCATACAATGACAGCCACAGCTGCATCGCCTTACCATCACTGAGCAAATTCAAGAACATCAAAAGCTCTTACACTTGCAAGTTAGTTCAGGACAGATTGCATTATATTAATAAAACATTTTTTCTCAAGCCTGAAATAAGACTGAAGTAAAAGATCAAATATAAGGCCTGAATATTTCCTTTTCTAAGGCAGACATGGAGACCAAAAGGGTGATGGTGATAGTAGGGCACAAAGGTTTGTGCCCTACTATCATTTGGGTTGTATCATGCTAAATCTGATATTATTAGGTCAACTTAAGGTCTGTAATGTTGAAATTTAGAGACAAATGACAAACATAGATGGGCCCAAATATGGCCCTGTCCTCAAAAATCTACAAAAGGTTGTCATAAAGAAAAGAGAAGTTGGCTCACATAGGAAATAAATAACTTTTGGTAGTTTTTGTTAGTGGGGAGCCAGAATGTAGACAAGGGGAGGAAAATTTTCTGTGCATATGCAATGGTGAAAATGAATGAGGGGCTCCTCCATCCCAGAAAAGTTAAAGAGCTTGTAAATATAAACCAAGATTTTTGTCTACTTTTTTTTCCCCCCTGAAATTAGGATTCTATGTACTTTTTGATTCCTTCCTTGTTACACTATTTCTTTTTTACCTCCCATCAGTTTTTTTTTTAATAATTTTACTTTTTAACTGGCTTATTTCAATACTTTGGACTTTGGACTAGGTTCAAGTCTTCTGGACATTTCATCTGACCTTAGCCTACTTCCCTCTGTGGAATACTTGAACTTGTCTTGGCCGATCTGCATGCACATAGTGTACAACCCGTGCATCTTTGTGTGCACACCAGATCTGGGGCTGGGAGGTATCAGGCATGCTCTTCCTCATGTAATGCTTGCAAATTGTTGTTTCTATGGCTCACGACCTTCATGTATCATTTAAAAAACCCAAGTGGCTGATTTGCTGGTAACATTTAGCAGCAGTGGGCTGGCTTCCTTCTTGGTTCTGTCTATAGGTTTTAGTGATTGCCTGCTTACTTTCCCCATTTCTACATTTTTTCCCACTTCTACTTTTCTCCCAAAACCTCAAAGAAATGCAATCTTCATGCTTTTTGACTGAGAAATACATGACTCATATGTCTTTTCATCCAACAAGATGTTGTTGCTATGATGACCAAGAGCCCACTTGTATTTGGGACACAAAAATACTTTTATTTGTCTTTTTTATATGTAGATGCATCTTTGACATATGAGTTCATTCTAATTATAGCTTCCTAGTCGTTATGACTTTAGTCTTATTAGTCCTAGTTCCTTTGTAATAAAGATATATCAGAAGAAGACATACTTTTCCTCCAGGAAACAGATTTCTGATTGACTGAGTTACAACAGTAAAGTCTTTCATTTGATGAGCATTTTGATCTGCACACTTTCCATTCCACTTGAGCAGAGGTAGCCTTGAAGGCAAACAAAGATTCCCCTGGTAGGTGGTGGCAGATGCAATTTCCAACTGGCTTTCAAAGATGCTTTACACTCTGGATCCTATTTAAACATCAACCAGTGAATGTTCTGTGGCAAAACCTGGGGTTCAATCTTTCCCTCTACCAGTAAAGATACTCATAATAAGTAAGGTAAAAGCCCCCTGCCCTTTAGCTTGGTCTACTGCCTTATTCAGAGACTTCCTTTAATTATCTCAGCCATGACCTGGCTTCCTGCTCGGAAGTCAGAAAACCACATCCTCACTGCAAGCCCTGCTAGCTCTGCACTGAAATACTAGAGAATGTACAGAGAATACACTGCAGTAAGGACTCACAGTTCTGTTTGTTATTAAAGCTTTGGATACAGTCATAAGGCATTGCCTATTTGCCAACTTCTATGAATTCTGGTTAATATTCTTCAAGACAGGTATCAGCCCCTTAAGTGCTATTGTTAATCCACAGCCAAAACTACTGTTTCATCCCTGAAGCTGTGGCTGGAGAAAAGACATTGGTTTTCACTGCTGTCAAGGCTTTCTCTGGTGATTGAGAGCCTGGGACAGTGCTGGAGATGGAACCAGAGCCACACACTGGAAAAAAGGCAAAGAGAGTTGATTAGCTCCTTAGTTAGACAGCATCATCTATTCTGTGAGAAATATCACATGTGATCTTGTAATTGAATATTATGTCATAGACACAAGGGAGCTAAGTGAAAGCTTTGTAGTCAGCTAATTTAAAGCTATAACTATCTTACTTTGAAAAAGTATTTTAAATATAGTTATGTGTAATATATTTTATGTGAACGACAATTAATTTATTAAATCATAATTAATTGTTTACAATGGCTATACTGAAGAAAATAAAATATTTAGTTTCAACTTGGAAAAACTTACCAGCCTAGTTTTAAAAGCCACTAAAGGCTTGTATTTCTCAGTTAATAGGAAAGATGAACAGTCATTGCCCATCAGCTTTTCTTGTTTTCTATTAAAAAGGCTGTGTTTACATGGATAAGAAATGCCATAGTTATTGGATGCTTCTAACTGACTCGCCTAGAGCACTAGAGGAAATTACTCTGCCTGGAGATGCATTAAAGTTTGCTTTGAAGCCTAATCTAAATTTCACAACTGAATCGTCCATGGAGTTGGTTAAACAAAATCTCAGTGCAAAAACCTATTTATTTAGCTAAAGTTATTGTGTGGCACAGAGAAATACAACTTGTGGTCTTCTCCACTTCTAGTTGTCCAGATACAAAGGCATTGTACGGTGTGAAAAACCACACTTGAAGTCTTATCAAATAGTTAATTAAAATATATATACACTTCATAACATACATATTTTTATATACATTTTGTTGTGCAAAGGTTTCTATTGTCAATTAGATTAAAGGATATCAAGAAATTGAATAATATATTCAAATCTCAGGTAAGCGAGATTTGTGCAGACCACCCAAATCTGCAACTTCTGATTTTTGTAAGTTTGGCTGAAGGCTAGTTAGGTTCATGTATCTTTATGAGTCCTCAGTAATCAGAATGCAATGATGGCAGAAGCCTGGAACCCAACCCATTAATGATGGTGAATATTCTTTCAGAGATGAGGTGCTATTAATCTGAGATTTATCATGGGTTTCAGCCTGCCTGTATGAAATGCCTCAAGTCCTTTTAAGTATAGTGATTTCCAGAAGAAATTATTTAGATTACAACATCTAATTATAATTTATTTGATTTTAAGAATTTGAGAGTCTTTTTTTGCAGCGCATGAAGATTTCTGTGTTTTAGAGAATACAGCTCAACATTTCACATCAAGGCTAACATCTTTTTTACCTTAAACACAAACCTAAAATGGTCTCTCAGGGTTTGCTTATGATGACAGAAAGCCAGTAGTTAGGCTAGTGATTTTCTGCTTGAGGCAGTGCAAGCACTTGTCAGTGAAATGTTCTAAGGGGACCTTTTCACAACCGGACTCCACTGGTTCACAGGCTCTGACAGGCACAAGGCCAACTCCACACTATTTGATCATGAGCATACAGTGCATGTGACTGGGAAAAAAATTCAAAGAGCTCTCTCAGTGAACATTTGGGTCAGAACTTTTATTATATAAATAGGCACCTGCTGCACAGAGCTGTGGCAGTGAGCATGTAGGCATATGCTGCTGTTCCAGCATCTCTTCTAGGGGAATCTCTGATCTGGCCCCATACCTGGCTGCTTCTATCATGTGTCTTCATGGAAGACACTGCCACTATTTTAAACTTTACATGCTTCTCTCTTCCTCCTAAACAAATTTAGTCAATGCTTTCTTCCTAGAGCTGGAACATCTAATACAAATTATAAAGGCAAAGATCCTGCAAACACTTTGGTGAAAATGATGGCAGCATTCCAGGTAAATATTTAAAAGACAGAAATATAATGAAAAACTTCAGACATTTCTATGCTCACTTGACTCAGTTCTTGTGCTGTGGATATGATCTTGCCACATTGCAGCTTGTGTTGGATCACCTTACCCTAGAGGGCTTATTTTAATTCTCCATAATTCATGGACAATTGACCGGACAGGTCAAAATGTGACATTCATTATTTAGAGAATAGTATTGAAAAATACTTCAACTTCTGTATTATTGAGTCAATCAAATATTTTGACTCTTTATAATCACAATGGTCAGTTGAATCAACATTGCTAGTGGGAAAATCCATGACCATTAATATCCAAAAATGTCTGCAGAATGTTTTAAAGTATTTTACCATTCATATAAAGTAACCATTATTCTAAAATATTTAACTTAGTCCTCGACCATTGAACAGCAATCAGAGATGGAAAACACACAACTGAAGGGACATTTACAGACTAATGTTTCCTGCTTCACTTCAGGATTTAACTCCCTGAAATCTAGTGCACATGAAGAATCCAGTAGAAAAGTCAGTCTGTCCATGCTCCATCGCTAAGAGAGCATCTGCCTCAGGGACATTTCTCATCTTGGCTACCCCTCTCTACCATGTCTTCATCATGTCCAGGTGATGGCATGAAACTTTAATTCAGAATTAGCATTGCATGATGCAGGCATGGCAACATATTTTACTTTGCAGCGCTGTACATCTTTTGGTTTGACACATCTATGGGAAAGAGTAACATTTCAGACTAATATGTCTCTGGATTTGAAGATAGAGTTAACAAGTCATTCATTGCCTGCTCATTCTTTGATCATTTTGGGCTCTGTTTTGGTTTGGTTTTTTTTTATTTTTTGTGGTTGTTTGTTTGTTTGTTTGTTTGTGGGGGTTTTTTGTTTGTTTTTGTTTTTGTGTTTTTTTCTTGGATATCCTCCATTCAATGAAATGGAAAGGGCAAGTCATGGGTTCATATTTTTCAGTTTTCATAACAAAGCTCTAAAGACACTTGAGGCTGATGCTGCCTGAGACTTGTGCAGCAGCAGCAGCCTCCCTCCAGAGCTAAACCTGGATTATGGTTTATTAAGGTTTATGGTTTTCCAGGGCTGATTTTGTTATTCAAGGCTGGGAATTGAGCACTTTGGCCCATAACCACCATTGCTGCTCCCACACTTTTTGAAGCCATTTCTGACGCCCTCCACACAAACTCCCAAAGCCTCAGCTTGCTGTATCCCCCCCTTTAATAAGTAAATGCCTCCCACTCAGCTGCCCTCTACTCAGCAGGCAGATAGAGACTAAGGACATGAATTCTTTTCAATCAAGAATCAGGTTATCAGGAAACAGTAAATAACCAAAAACCTATCAGTTAGCAAACAGATAACAAAACCTACAGAAACTACCAGAAGCAACCAAAATTCTCACAAGGAAATCTGTTTTATTGATTGCCATCAGGCTAAATCAGTTTCATTACATCTTAGCAGGAACTTAGTTCAAATATATCAATAGGAAAGAAATGTACAGAAGTAACAATATATATATTTTGTCTAAGACAGTAAATTCAGGAGTAATCAATGTATCATATCTGCTCAGCTAATCTTTTTCTACTTCAGAACAATCACTAGTAAGTACAGAAAAACATCACATGATGAAATACATTAGTAAAATTTATTACTAGCTTCTTCAGTAAAGTGCAGCTTGACCTTGCACTAACCTTGAAATTTTGTGAGCAGGAGCAAACAGTCATTAAAGTATGAACAGCTTGTGTAATATTTAAGTAGCAAATATTCCCATGAAAATTAATTGAAATATAAGAATTATGAACACAATCACGTATTTTTAGTTTTGTCAAAGGTAAATGTTATACTGGTTTTTGACTATTCACACAGCAGGCAGCAGGAAAAGAACAGTGACCTCCCTAACATACTTACATTTTACTAAAGATTTTGAAAAGAGAAACCATCTTAGTAGGTCAGTTTTCCAGAGATGTATGTGTGTGTACCAGTATCAAGCCCCTTGTGTGGATTTATTTTTGCACCTTGGTATTTTTGTACACAAATGCTGGTCTAGACCTGTTGTTGTGCATGCAGTATTCACAACAGCATGCCAAGATACAGAAATTCTGACTAGACATGAGCCCTAAATTATGTTCATGCAGCCCACTGGCACCAGATAGCAGCACCCTTGAAAACAGTCTGGTGATTCTGAGGTTCTTGACAGACTAGTTGGTAAATACTAAATCACTGTATGATTTTTAGTAATCTCATATAAACCAAATGATATTACATCCATGTAAAACTGCAGTAATGCACTAGCTAATTAAGCCCTTTGAATGATTAAACCGTATTTATAGATCTTCTAACTCAAAGGGATCATACCTGGCAGATCAATGCTAGTGTTAAATAAGTTATTAGCCTCTTCAAAGATTGCACACAAGGTCAGTGAATTGTGATGGTGGAACATTTTAATGAGCTGAACACTTGACCTATGGGAACAGAACTGACAACAATTCACTTGGGTGGAGAACCTCTGCATGTCTGAAAAACATCACATTGTCTTTCTAGACCTTGATTTCTCAATCAATGAAATGGAAACAATAATCTTGTAACACAAAAAAATCCCACTGAAGTTAAGTAATAGCACATGTAGAAGGTTTGTAATGTTAGAACACATAAAAAATGTGTCAAGATCACGTTTTGTTCTCACATTATTACACAAAGAACTTATTTTGCAACTATTCTCACCTTACTATATATTATGGTTAAAACAAATACTTGAAAATCAAAAGAATTATGTTACTGCTGAAGTGAATCTGGCACACTTCCAGAGGTCAATGAGGAATTTTTCAGGTCCTTCCTGGATTTTTTTAGGGTGCCAAATCTTACTTTCCCTTCCTACCTGTTTGGCCCTCAACATGACAGTATTGTTTATCATCTATTTGGCATCGACAGTGAATGACAAATATCTGTAATAAGATGTAAGTCCTTTTATTCATAAAAAAACAATTACAACTCCAAAAAAAGAAACTGAAATCTTTGCCAGCCCAGGGCAGTATCATCAGTGGGATTATTTCACTAATATTTCAACTTGAATTGGAATTACCTTCTCCAGTTCATTGGTCCTAGCATATCCATCATCTATATTCTAAAACTTATAAGAAAAAAATCTAATTACATTTTCAACTTCATTATTGGACCCCTGACTTTAAGTTATAGAGGTGGAACCATTCCTCACTTCACACATGGTATATAACATCTGTTAGAAGATGGCATCAAGCATGCTTCTGTATCATGGATTAGGCTTGATCAGCTCTTTGATTTTCTTATTTCCAACCCTAGAGCTATTATATTAACAAAATCTAGCTTTTGTGCTTTTCTGTCACTGCCTGATTTTTCCTAAATTTTATATAATATGGTTTGTTGAGAGAAAAGCTTAGCTAACCATTCATATACTTGAATTGAGAATTCAGCATGATTGCCCTGTGAGTGTGTGCCTGGAGGGAAGCAAAAATAAGGTTGTTACATGGAAAGATGAAGTGATTGAATTCAGTGCCTGAGGCCGCAAACCTCATTTTCATGACTGTTAATATGTAGAACTAACTGAAAGTGAACTTGTGAGCTAGTGCATGCTTTTATTCTTGTTCCATAAAAACTAACATTATATGTTCTACCTGGGAGATTTATTTTCACTCTTGCAAAAAGAATGTCACTGATCTAAGCCTACAGTCTGGAACATGATCAAATGATCTACTACTACAAGAAGCTAATGAACCAATAGTTTGAAATTTTATCTAATGTACTTCTCAATGCCATGGATATCCATTAAAGGCACATTGTTCAAACCCTTGAAATATGATTTGGGATCCCAGTACTAATGGCACAATGGCTGAAGGTCTTCATAGAACGAAAAAGCAATTGTACATGGTCTCATGAACATAGCTCGAAATTGTGTTGCCTTGATACTGTCATGGTAACTCCTGTTATGGATGAACCTCTCTAAGTATTAGTTTAGAGATAAGTATTGCCAGGGCATTCAAGCACCACTGAATTGTACAGAGTTATCATTTATAGACATTGCTTGTGGGGTATTTCTAATAAGTGGTGTAAACACCATATACAAAAAAAGTTCATCACATGTTGTTTGATGATGCATCAGTGCCTTGTTCAAAAATTCCATCTACCTCTGACTTTCAGAATAGGTTGGCCACATCACAACAGTGATGCCTGGCCATTTTGCCAGGCTTCAGTATATTACTAGTGACTGACTGCTGGATTCAAGTTTCTTTTATGTGTCAGTTTGACAATGGTTTCTTAACAACACAGTGGGAGGTCTTCAATGAGACAGTCTCCTACATCAATAGGTGTCATCTTCTCAAGTCCTGACTATAAAACATGATAGATGGCATAAGCAATAATAGATCAAGCAGGCCTGGGCTATGGCAGCATGTCAAATGACTTGAACAAGATACAGCTAAAAGTAAATATGTGCTCAACAATACTCAAACACTTTCATGTTTCGTCACTTTCTAAGAATTTATTGGAAAGAAAATAGTCTGTATCTACTTGTCCAAATGAGCTGAGAACTGGTAGAGCAAAACTTAGCTATTTTTGATTTGGATTTGGAAATTTCAAGAATGGTTGGTTTCAGGGAGATCAGTCTGTCATGTCTAGAGGCACAAGAGAGCTATGATTCATTTAGAATAGGAAACATTGGCTACTTTTAAAATATCTCTTAAGCAGCACCTCATTAACACAGAACCCTGCCAATGGAAAATATTGTTTTGTCTTGTTCTGTTTTGGCCTTCTGGGTTGCTGCAGTGATAGGGTAGTCAAGAAGTTAACAAAAGTTAATTTCTGTACCTCCAGGGATGTTGTGGGCTTACCATTTCTGTAAGTGTTCAAGAGGTGTCCAGATGTTGCACCTGGGGATATGGTTTAGGGGTGCTAATGGTGGCACTGAGTTTATGGTTGGACTAAATGATCTTGAAGGTCTCTTCCAAACTTGATGATTCTTTGGTAAGTACCTACAAAAGAAGAAAATGTGAGTGATAATCTAAGGTCAGTTCTGTAATGAAATCTGTTTGTGCCAATGTATTCCCACCCTGATTCTAGAATACTATTTTAAAATTATCCATTTGTTGTGGAACTATTGGATTTACAAACTAGTGGAGGTAATTTTATATCAGCAAGTAAGATGAGTCAATGTCAGTGCACACAGGAAATAATAGGTAGGAAGCACTACTGGAAGAATGGGGTTGTTCTGCGGCAACACATTTTCATTTACAAATACAGATGTAAAGCACAGGACTTTTTGTAATTTAAAAAAAAACCTTCAAAAACAACTCATTGGTTCTGCTTGCTTCTATCCAAAAACAAACACATAGTTTATCAAAACTAGGATCTTACCTCATTGCTCTCAGTATAAATCCTCTCATATGATCATGGTGGCTGCTTTACCCTCTCTGTGGAGAAGTCTCATCTAGTTTAGCAGCTGATTTTAATCTCAACATGAAGTATGGATTAAAAAGTGAATTATGGAATGGAATGATTGACACAGCAAGCACTATGGTATTAGAAAACAGGATTTGAAAGCATTATTAAAGAATGCAATGAATAAGTGTGAGCATGATGATTAATAGTATAATGTATCAGAGGAGAAAAAAATTGTTAGCATAGTAGGAAGGGAAAACCCTGACCAGATTGTCAGCTCGTGTACACTGCCCAAACCCAAAGGAAATTAGGGAAGCTCCGACACTTTGTGGCAGACAGGAATCTGGCCCCAGGAGAAATAGACTGAAATTAGGGAAAAAATTGAACTTTAGCTAAGTATCTGACTAAGAATCCTGACAGCACAATCCCTTTAACTGAGAAACAGTCTCCAATGGGAAATGCTGAATATTTGGAATTAGATTAGCCAAAGCATTGAAAAAATATACCATGGGGACAAATTGGTACTGGAGGGGAGATGAATTAGACAGCCAAATAGGTCATTTTCACACATTCTATTAATTACTTAAAACTGATTGTATAAAGAAAAGAAAGAGCTTGGCAGTGTTTTTGTTGATATAGCTGTCCACTAGCCCTGAGACAGTGTTCAGTGAACGTCATGCCCAGATGGAGACATTCCATTGCTCAGGATATGGCATATATCATCTTCAGCTGGATGTAATATTTATTATGAATGGCTTTTTTTTTCCCCCGCATATAATGGGAAACAATGAGAATTCAAAGCTATTAAATGGGGATGTTTCTGTGGGTGTCAATGGGATTTGAAAGTTGGCCGTGAAATAGATATTTTTTGTTTCCCTATGATGGTGTTGTTGTACTGGAGTCATGTCAGGCATAAGAAACAGAAGGCATGCTCATCTTAAGTTGTAACTGTCCCTTCTTTAAATTAAAAAGGGAAGTCTAGGCTTTAAATGAGAAAAATACAACATCAGGCTCCAAAAAGCCACTTTCATTTTCATATAAATATGTAACCATCATTTGTTTAACTCACACCAAGCTATCAAATTTTGTGGTGGGCTATAAACTTGTTGAGTCATTAGCCTGGCTGCTTAATGGAGGAAAACTAAATTTCTGTTCCTGCATAATGACACTTATTCACTGTAGACATTTGCATCACTTGGAAACGATAAAACCTCATCCTTCATAATGAAGTTCTGAGCTGACAAAGAGGAAAATATAGTGTTGTGGGACAACTATGAATATAAAACAAGCTTAATAAAGAAGTAGTGACAAATTATATTATGCAAAATGCAATGCAATAAAAAAATGTTACTAACTCATTGGAAATGTCATAAATAAACTAAATAGTTTTTAACTGTCAAAGTCCTGAAAAATATATTCCTTAAAAAAATTGAAGTACAGAATAGATGCCAGTTTAATTGCCACCATATTTTGATAAGCATGGAGAACCTTGTATCCAGTTTATTTTCTGAATTCAGCTCACTTGCCTAAGAGGAAATTATGGGGGGAGCAATACTATTCTGCTTTTTCAACTCAGTGATGCCCCATCAAAAACAAACTACCTCAGCCATTTTTAAGTATTGATGTTTTCCATTTCAGATCAACATTTACAGTTTGCATTACAATCTCAGGAAAACTGATCCTTATAAAGCAAAGAGAATTTCAAATGTGGATGTTCAGTAAAATCATATACTGCCTTCTTAAAATCAGCATTCTTTTTGAACAAGTAAATACACTGTCTGCTATATCTCTGTGGGTCAGCAAGTGCATGAAATCCCACTAGGACAGCTCCTCATAATATAAAAGTCTTTGTCCTGTTTGTGTGCCCAAATTACTCACTTTTCACTCTTCCAAAAATTTCATTTTACAGAAAGGAAAAAGACACTAGCATTTCAAGAATTGTTGGAGGCTCAAATAATGACTTAGATTCTATTTCTGATGAGGTTTCAATGATTCCAATTGTCCCAGTGACTTGAATAGAAGCAACTTTGAGGCTTGCATAACCAGAAGCATTCCTATTCATGAAAACAGTTGCAAAATTAACCGCTAGTGTGATCAGATCCTCACTTCAATGGAGATTTCCCTGCTGACATTGGCACTTGTTTGATTATATGCTGCTCATACTTTTAAATGTAAAATTTTCAAGATACTTGAACCAGTTACTATGTATTCTGGAGTATGAGGCTGGTAGGGACAAATGATACATTTAATGTACTGCTAAGAGATCTGCTGAAAATCATATTGCCTTGAAAATACAAAATTTGACATGTTTTGTTAATGATTTTGATTTATTTAGTTCTTATATGAATGACAGGCATCAAAAGTTTGAAATCCTACTTTATCTTTTATAAGTGAGACATTTTCTCCTGGGGGAAATGCATTTTAAATTTGCCCTCTGTTTTTCAGAGAAAATAGTAATCATGTCTTCACACAAACACAGAGAAGTTTCATCCTAGATCAAGTACACATAAAAAATTTGAGCTATTTTCAAAGTATTTTCAAAGGAATGTGGGGATTTTTACCCTTTGGTTGTTAGTATAGTGCTTCATTTCAGAAACACAAAACTCAAAGTAAGCGGTTTTTAACATGCTTGTGAGCCTAGAGTGACTTTTTCTTTTATCCTTTCACATTTGGAACTGACTATACGATGTTTTCCATTATGCAAGGGGATTTGGAGTCACTCCGTCGGCTGTGCTCTCTTTGGTCATGTCCAATAACTGATGTTTCCAATAACTCATTTGAATTTCCAGCTCTCCTGGGCAAGGCACAAGTCATTGTGATTATCTCTAAGGCTTGTAAATCTTCTCTTATTTTGAAAGTGCTTCATTTAGCACATTTAAGGCGCAAATAAGCATTTACAAAACAAAAAATTAAGTGATTTTTAAGCCTGAAATGTGACTTCAGAGATTCCATCAGAGAAGAAGAGGATCCAAATTGGCCACAGTTTGGCTGCTGGCAAATGAGTAAAACTTTCCTGCCCTGCTGTTTTTGTCTCTTAATAATATGGAGATGAACCTAGTGTTTGTTAGATTTTTCTAATTCATTTTATAACACTAACTTTCACTTCTGTCTAGGGACTCTCCATCTGTCCAATGCCAAAAAACAAACTACTCCAATCTGATAAGAACTATGCTAGAGAACAGAAGGATTAATTGCATTTTTCCCAGATCGTATTCCTTGGACCTTTTGTGGAGGCCATAATTAGTGCAGTCTGCAGACACACTCCATGGCCAAATAGGATACATGGCAGTATTTAGATGGCTGTAAAATCATCTTTCATAGCTGTTGCCTGGTCAAGGATCTATCATAAAACTTGAAATAAGAAAAAGAGCTCGAAGATACTTCCCAAAATGCCAAATGAAGTGGAAAGAGATTAGCAACAAACTATCCTGTAATTTACTAGACTTGCAAGACCTGCTTGATCTAAGTCAAAGACTTGCCGCTGGTTGCCTACAAGAACATTCTTCATTGTTTGCAGGTCTCAGTTTTTACTCTTGCTTTTTGATGTTGTATAATTCACTGGTGGAAAGAGCAACAGATTGAGTGACAAGCCATTTAGTTGAGAGTGCTCAGATGTTGCAGGTTAGAGCTGATTCAGCAGGTGGTTTCAGTATAGGTTCCTCACTGACCTTCAAAAATTTCTCCTTACTCAATTCTGATTGTCTTCCCACAAAGAGATTTTAATATGTTGAATAGATATTTTTGGCAGAAATAAATAAACTCTTGTAGACGCCAGAAGTGGCAGCTCCAAAAACGTATTTAGGAAGAGGCCTGGTTTACTTTTGCTTAACTCACTCTGCTCTTGCCAGTGCTGCAGTGATCTCCCAGACTGGCTTATTTCAGGACTTCAGGGTCAGTGAACCACAGTTGTAGAAGCTGATACCAAGCTTCTTGTGCCAGAAATTTCAGTATGCTTTTACTATTTTTATTTCCTACTTTTTCTGCATCATAGAGGTTATTGATTAGAGATTGAAATATTTAGGGTTCTCCTCATAGCTAGAGAGATTTTTTTGCTCATGGGTTCTGTGAGACCTGTCTCAAATTTCCTTCTCAGTTCTGAAGTTGCATTGGATCCCTTCACAGTGGAAACAAGAGTAAGAATATCAGTGCGACTGCCAGGCTTTCTCATTATTCAGCAAGAAATTAATTTTTGGAAACCAGTCATCTGAAGAGGTCTTCTTTTTGCCTGCATTAACCTTTATGTCACATCAATATTACATCATTATGTTATATAATTTGTTTGTGTTTCAGTCATCTGGAAAGGCCTATGGTGATGTTCCTCTATAGCAGACTGACAGAAGTACAAACTGTACCAACTGTGCTGGCAAGAAGGTGTCATTTTTGTGTTTTTAGGAACACTCTGGACTTAAGCCTTTACATCTGCTGATCATCCTCATCTCCCATTTCATTTTGTAATTTACTGTCTCTTTACAGAATGTTTAATCTATATAAAGGCACAGATTTTATGCCAGCATTTGACATGTCAGTCTTTTTTGTGTGCCTCTTCTTTCAGTCTAAAGTCTACTTGATTTGGCTTTTCTCTATATAGTGAATATTTTTTCACAAATAGAAAAAAAGCCACAAATTTAACCCACTAAAAAACCTAATTTCTGAATAAATCCTGCTGTGAGAAGGAAGTTATATTCGAGTGTTACTTGGTGATAGCCATCAGTTTGGTTATAAGAGCATTTTCTCAGTGTACAGCACCAATTCAAGGTTGTTTTTCTTTGAATAAGTGCTGAAGTAGATGTCACTGCGTTCTATGCATTGCTTCTACCCTTCAGGTATGATTAGAAAGACAGTGGTAAATTTCTCTGCTGTGACTGCTATTCAGACTCAGAGATTATCTTCACTTCTCTCTGGATCAATGTACATAATGGCTCTCCTCTTTGTGCTTCTGGACTGCATTTCTGTTGCTCACATGTCACACTAAAACAGTAAGCCCATCACATAACTGTGGTTCCATTTCATCCAGTCAAAGGAAGCTACTTAGAGAAAACCCAGAGAAATTCTCTAGGTTAAGTTTGTTATTCCGTGTCCTCAAAATAATGAATTTGGAGGAGAAAATAAATAATGAGGAAACATCTCTGCACGTACACACTCTAGTACTTCTCCCTGGCCTGATAAGTAGCCTTTACTTAGCTCAAGCACCCTTAAGTCTGTTGTTGAGTGAGAGAAGACTGCAGCACCTCCTTCACTTAGGGCTTACCTTGTCAGGAGCTGTGGATAATATCCTTGGGCTGTTCCCGTAAGTCTGGCATAGCCTGAGCCTACCCTCTATTGGCACTAGACTGATGAACGTCACGGGATTAAGTATAGAAAATGTAGATATGAAATGCACATCTAAGGCTTCAATGATCAACACACACACTCCTTTAGGATAGGCTTGTATAAACAATGCCTTCACAAGCTTATAGAACCAGATGATGCCAAAAAAGAAGCCAAAAAAACTGACTGTTAGATCGTTTAAAGGAAAAAAAAGGGGGGAAAAAAGCAGAAATGATATCTCCTTCCCTTTTCCTCAGACTATATGCCAGTGGATCCTTTCACCCCTCTATGTCTTTGTGCAATCTGTCATAGTCTGTCCTGGTATTATTGCTAATTTTTATGCACTGTAAAGGTGATATTTTACTGTTTCTGTTCATGTTCATGACTTTAGACATAACCTGTGAAATGCAGAATTAGCAAGGTTAGTCAACGTGTTTCAATTCAGGTGCTACAGTATTTGCAAAAGAATATGCAATCAAAGAACATCAACAAAACATAATTGACATCACCCATTGCATATCATTGAATCAAGAATTATCCTCTGATTGATGCACAGTGATATGCAATCACTTGTAATTGACTGGAATTCACTCAGTATAGAATGACACATTGAGTAATTGCTACTGAGAAATAATGACTGGTTAAAGCAAAGAGGATGGGCTTCAGCCAGGCCATATATTCTGGATTTATCTCCTTCAAAAATTTATGAACATCTTCGTTTGCAGCTTATTGTTTCTGTACACTGGACTTCAAAAGTTGTATACTAGCCTTGCTTTCAGAATTCATTACATAGAAGTTTATTATATCTTGAGGTTAGTAAATGCAAAAACTAGATGAGATGTTCTAAATGCTTTGAATCTTGAACAGTCAGAGGGCATAAAATATTGATGCATGTCCTTAGAAAAACCTTTTTTGTGTGTTCAAAATTAATAAGTCATGTTTTTTCTAACAGGTAGAGTATATTTAACACAATCGTTTTATACTTGGTTTTAGCAGAATGATATTAATTCACTGAAATCAAGGAGTTTACTCTTTCCTAATGTAATGTTTTGAATCACCTGCAGTTTCATAAAAAGCTTGGGAGAGATAGATACTGTAGTTAAGCACTACAGGGCCAAACCCTTTGTTAGTGTCTCTGGTGAATTAATTTTCTCTTCATATGACTTCTAACAGTCAAATCTCAAATCTCAACAGGTTGCAGACAACATATGGCAAAGTACTGAGCCAAAAGATAGAAATTTAATTTGTTTTTACTTTATTTTGCATAATATGACATATATACTATCATATTTACTTCTTTTATTTTTTACCATAATCAATTTGTAGCAAATTTCCATTTAAGATACTCTTACTATATGTGTACATGAGTCAATTTTACCACAAAAACGCACATAACTTTACTGCATTGTTCTAATGTATGTTTAGCCCACACAAGATAAATCAATCCAATACTCTCTTGCACAGAGTTCTAATATATTCAGCACCCTGCAATAATCTAAAGAAGCATAAAAATTTCCACAAGAGAGAGATTTCCTTTCTTTTCAATAACAAAACTTTTAAAAATAACACCTGACTAAATGGTAAAAAAATCCCACAATTTTTATACTTAAAAAACTCCTCATGCACCTTGTTTCAAGTGCCTAACCTTCCATCTTCTGAGTTTAAAGCTTACAGAGAGAGCTGTTGGCCCAAAATACACAATTTCCTGACCAGAAAACCCCAAAAAAACTCACTAATACCTTCTCTTTTTGTCATGTTCCCCATTGCAAGGCCAACATTCTCCTTTTTTGTATACTGGCAATGAACACTCAGAATCTAAAAATCTCTCAAGTTTCTATGAAAATGTCAGTAGAAAAATTACACTCTTCTGAAGCTGGAGACAATACAGGGGCCGAGATCAAGAGATAATACTGAGAAAGAGATCAGACTATGTTGCAGTTGCACTCTGAATAGGTTTGGCACATGTGAACCACTTTAAATTCTTGCCTGAAACAGACAGCTTGAATTGACCAGAAGAGGAATGTGAAGCTGAATGCCCAGACAACACAATTCACTTCTTTGATTATCTCTTTTTCCCCTGTAGAGATGAGTTTGATGTGGGCTGAGAGAAAACAAAGGGCCAAACACATCAGTTCTGCCTCAAAGAGCAAAATTCCAAGGTTCCTAGGAAAGGCACTCACTTTCCTACATGTAGGACAAGGGTGGTTGGTGCACCAAGGAACAAAGGGAGGAGCAGGGGATACACAGAAGTCTCCTCTGGAAAGTGTTTTTGAGAAGGTTTAGTCCTTTGAAGGCTGGTGCAAGAAAACAGCTTGCCAATATTTCCTGTATTAACTAAGTTATGGACTGCCCAGCAGTACTGAGATGCAATTTATTGTAGTCTAACAATTTTTTACCCTCTTTGTACCAAGAAAAAATTCTTCAAAGAGCTGAAAGACATTTTAACTGGTATTTTTTCTGTATTTCTCACAGTTTATGGGTCCTGTGGTTTATTATTACCAGTGATTTGATGGCTGGCATGTGCTAAAAGGAGTTCTCTGTTTTCTAACGTCACATTCAGATATTTTTGGCTACTGCTGTAATTTGAGTCAACTCACTGATGCAAAATTTTTATCCATAGGTTCAGGTTTTTGTTTTTAAACTGAAGAGTTAATGCTACTTGCTTTGAAAACTTGTGGAAAGTCTCCAGGATAAAGTAGTGGAGCTTTATATTGTGATATATAATCTCATGTGGAAAACTGGAAGCATGGTGGTACCAGGCCTCAGTAATTTGCAGAAACAACTACCATTTGTACTGGCATAAAAGTACATAAAGTTATTTTCAAGCTGATAATGTATTTTAAACAAAACCATGGACAATAAAATAGTTTCTGCCACTTTATGAAGCTGATAAGAAGGTAGAGTAAAATTTTTCTTTGTGAAGAGCTCCTTGTGTTCCTGAACACTGGGATGTGTGGCAATGTTTTATGTGCTGTCCCAAAGGAGGATGCATTAATTGAACCAAATGACTGTGACAGCTGTGAGACATTCAAGTTCCAAAGTTTTATAACTGGAGAGAAACAAGATCTTTTTAGGAGCTGAGATTTTTAGTTCATCTGTGAATCGACCCCTTAAGATTTTAAAATTAATTGTTCATTGGCTCCCTTATTATCAGACATTTTCTCATGCTATATGTAGCATTATTGAATCTCCAACTCCCTATTCATGTAGAGCAGGCACTGGCTCTTACCTTGTTTTTCATTAATGCCAGCTCCATATAGCACAGGCTATGAATGCATTGTGCTTACAATTTTATATACTACATCTGTAAATACTGAGATATAGATCTCTGAAAATGCAGAGACAAAGCATGTTTCAGGTTTTATTTGTTAATCCTAAGTATCAAGTGGTGATAATTTCAGATTGCAGGACAATTTCTGTGGAAGCATCAGAGCCAAAAGAATATTGATTGTATAAGACAAAGTCACTGGTCACATTTATCAACATTTTGTAAATTGATTTTGTAAAAACGTTATGACTTATTTTCAAATTGTATATGACTATGTATTGCATATTTTATAAGTGAAACTAAATATTCATTTATGATGTATTTTTCCCAGTTAGTTGCTTGCTTCTTTGGACACTCAGACATTGGAGCACATAAAAAATATTGATTTGATTTGATTTGGTAAGTTTACATGGCTTCAAGAAGAGAATGGATGAATATAGGGTTATTAGACATATAAGTAACAGTGAGCTTTGAAAGCCCTAAGTTTAAGAAGGTTGGAGTGTGTTAATGAATCATATCTGTCTACACAAATCTCTTTCTCCTTCCTATATTGGAACAGGATGTGGGACTAAATGTGACCTGATCTACTCTGACCCATCCCATATGTATTTAGATCATCTTCTGATCTCCAATAACCCACTACTTTTATAGACTACACAAACACTGTTCATTTTACTTTTCTTTCTACATTAAAATTGTTGAGATGTAAAGCAAGAAAAAGCTTTAGAGGAATGAGTCATAAAATATGAGGGCAGCATGGTCATAGAAGTATTTGCGCACATAAAATATTTGGAAGTCAGAAAAGATTTTTTTCTAAAAATCTACCAAATTAGCAAAGCAAAGAGAAGAAATGAGAAGGAAGCAGAAAGAATCATAATAGATCAGCAGTACTAAACTCAAAGATTGACCTCAGTTTACTTCATTCTCTACAAATCATTAAGAAGTCTTCAAGCTTTCTAAATTCTAAATAAACTTATACTGCAGGTACATAGGAAAAGAGTATCTGTAATGTAGTATATTTGCACCTTCTTACCAGCATATACTTTACCTTTTTAGGATCAAGATAGTGCAATGTAGAAGGTATCTGAACAAATTATAAGGTACACCAACATTAGCAAAATGTTGTTAATTCAATGCAATATACCAAAAAGAAGCCCCCAGCTTTGAATTTAATCAGCAGATGTTGTGACTTCCTGCCATTTCATTTCTCCCTTTGCACATTATCACCAGCATTTTGAAGGACTGTGCAAACATGCAATTCCCATAGATCCAGACTACCTTAGGAGTCTCCCTCCAGTGTAAAAACTTCTCCAGCACTGAAGAGCTAATTCCAGTTGCAACAGAAATAATTTTATTGTGAGAGCTCAAGATGACTGCGGAGGTCGGAGGCAAGGAAACTTGAGCGTGTTCTACAGATAAATGTAGAAGACACATACATCAATTGTAGGTGCCTTGTGGTGGTTTAGAACCTTACATTACTACACCTGCTCACTGAATCAGCCTGTCCTGGGATGACGGTTACCCTGAAAATTATGTCCTCAAATACACGACCTCTACTGCTCTTGTCCGGCTTCAGTCAACTGGATTAATTTCAGATGAGTTAAAAATGAAGTAGACAAAATTTGCCTTGGCAGCTATTGCTGAGTTCACAGCTTTTGCACCACACTTGGGGCAGGAAGCCAGAGGGTGAGAGAACAGAGTGGCAACCGCTGCTTGGGCTTAGGTATGGAGAAAGTCAAAGAAATTGGTGCAAGGCTACATGATCAGCAAGGCCACTGGTGACATGTAAAAACAATCTAAATGAGAAGGGAACAAAACATTTTAAAATATGTCCGTTGTTGGGGGAATGACATACACAGATACCTGAGATCACGTGGAAACTAGAGACAAGGAGACGGAGACACTGGCACATGTACAAGGCAAAGAGGATTGGTCATGGGCATGTCAACAGGAGGGGAGATGGTTCTGCTCCTGTGCTTGTCTAAACTGGGCAGAGGAGCAGGTTTATTGTGGGCATGTAGGATATGTCGTAGGAAAAATATCTCCACTCATCTGCTATACCTGTCCTGCTAAGTGAACACATTCTCAATAATACATCCCTGGGTGGTGTGGGTGCATTCCTGAAGCCATTCCACCCCACTGAATTTCCTGGTGACACTGCCAAATGAAGCAAACCACTGCCTGTTCATTGGAGATGTTGAATGTTTGATGCTTCTTCGCAGCTTCTTTTGTTTGGGCTGTGTCTGTGCTGTTTTGGTTGGTTGGTTGGTTTGCTTTGCTTTTGTTTGCTTTGCTTTGGTTTTTTTCATGACTCTAGCAGTTTACTACCTATGCATTCATTCTATTTTCTTCCACATGTACTTCCTGATGTACAGCTGGCCTTGTCAAGATGTATGTATATATTTGGTACCATGGAGCATGCATCCCAGTTTTGGATCAAAACTTTACATCGAGCAGCACTTTTATATCAACAAGCTAGTTTCATACTTTGGAATTTTTATAAAAAAAGGATTTTTCATTGGCAATTCTCAGGAAAAAAAAATGCAGTTTATGCCACAGAAGGATAAGTGATGAGAAAATCTTTTTTTGTTAGTTAGTAAGATGATTCTTCCTGAAGCATTTAAAATAGATACAGCTTCCAAGTTTCATGTTGGAAAAAGAAGAGAAACAGAAATGGGGGAGGGAAGAACCTCTGATGAGCTGCAAATGTGATTCCTTGCCTCTCAGAAAAAAAAAAATCTGGAATTGTTTTATCTTGATTTTTATTTTTCTAAAGCATGAGTAATGATATAACAATTCCATGTGGGCAGACTAAACAGAAATCATTATGGACTAGGTTAAAGGAAAATCCTATATTAAAGAAAAAAAATCTTATTTTATATTACCAAAGAATTTTCATCACCTAGAGACAGTTTACACACTTAAACATTTTTAAATGTAATGCTCATTTCTAATCTTAAACTCAATTACTAGATTTTCCTCTCACTCAGATCAAGGATGAAAACAGACTTTCTTCAAAGTGTGTTTGAAGTTCCCAGAAAAGTTGACTCTGCTGACTTTTTCTGCTCAGATTTTCATAGTAATTATCATAAGATATCTGAAGTTTTTCTAGTTGTAACTTCTCTATTTTCTGACAAAACCAGATGTTTAGCATTTCAACTATTTTCCTTCATCTTGGTTAGCTGTTATTATTTTTTCTTCATTGTTACTCAACTTTCTAAAGATTTTAAGTTCAAAGTAAAAAGTTTTTCCCCAGGAATGTGCAAAATATCTAATCTTTCATTTATCAAATATAATAGAAGAAAAGATCTCAGAAAATAACTCCAATTATGAGATGCTTGGAGTGCAATAGGCACAGTCTCTGAAATACATGTACAATCAGCTTGTGTGTAGTTAGAGAGGTAGTCAAGATTTATAAGCCTGCAAGTCTAGTGCAGTTTGGTTAATTGAGGACCTTGTGGCAAAAATTAAGTAGAGAGAAAACTTCCCGTTTGCTCAAGTTTGTAGCATGAATGCTCACTAAGAAGGAAGGCACTTTTCAGTCTACTTGCACTACTTCTTATGAAAAATTAATTAGCTCCAGAAAAGTATTTTTCTTAGCTGGCATTTCTGATGTTCCAGTGGACAATCATATATTAAAAAAAGGTCTTTTGGAAGACAAAAATGAGAGTACAACTATGAAATATCGTTACTCTAGAACATTGCCAATTATATTGCTCTTTATATTTTGTGTTTGGTGGTCTTTCCCATAGTTCTAATGCAAAGAGCATGGTGAAAATATATCTAGCCTTTAAACTACATGATAACAAAACAGCTTTATTCTCATCATTATACTGGCCATCAAATATGTCAATATCCTCTGACAAAAGGCCACATTCCAAATGGCTGTTCGTTCCACAAGTGAATTAAATAATCCCAAGGGAGAAGATAGGTCTGACCTGCACAAAGCTTCAAAGCTTACCTAGCTGGCATGTTTCCTGGTTCAGTGTGGCTGACATAAGATGGGTAACATCAAAATCAAAAGGCAAATTCCTCTCTCTCTGGTGGATACTGGATATCTGGTTACTAGATAGGTTAGAGAAAGTGAAATCAAAATGTAGACATATAACAGCAGGGTTTAACAGTGTCATCAACTACAGCGTATTGACAGATATTGCTCCAACTTATTCCTTAGAGAGGGAGCTTCCTTCCAAGAACCATACACTTGTGAACATGTGGATGAAGAAGTGGCAGTGCAGCTGGGGGGAGGGCAAGAGATTTTGCTGTGTTTCTCCCTGTCTCACTAAAACACATGTAGAAAAGTTGTAAGGGAGGCATAATTTAATAAAACTTGCATGTTTACAGGAAATGGATTATACCTGATGAAGTATGCTTAGATCAGAAGCACAATTCTCTATAGCTTAACTCAGCATTGCCCATTGTTAATGCCCTGTGAGTAGGCAATAAATCTGTTGGAATGCTCAGGTAGAAAAATGTGAAAATCTATGTTCTGAGTTTTGCACTGTGTGGGAAGCAAAAGTAGGTGTACCAGGGTCTTTTGTGTTTCTCATAGTTTCTTGCCCTACATCCGTCTGAATAGCAAAATGTTAGGTTTGCTTAATAGTCTTTCTCTGTATACAACTTCCTTTACATGTGTGCCACTGTTGCAACACAGTTCAGTCCAGATTAGTCAAACAAAATGGAAAATGTCCACCACCAAATATGTTCCTGTCTGGAAGGTGACACACACTGGAGCTGGCTCTTTGCCACTCTGCATCATCGTAACACTAACAGATGCTCTGCTGAAACTGGGATGATTTACAGCAGACATGCATCAGCCTGGGGTAAGGAGAAAACAAAGAACAGCTGCAGAATTCCTTTACTTTGATGTAACTACTTATATCCTACTCTTCCAATGCAGGAAGTTCAAGGCAAGCTCCTGTTGTACATCCATGAAGGTCCACTGACAAATTCATTAATGTTAACTTGGTATCAAGGATACTCTGGAGCCTCTACTAGCCAGTGCTGTTCTGCCAATGGATGTAATTATATTTAAGGAACACTGAACTTTACTGCATATTCCTATCCATATTATTTCTTTGTTTCTGGCAATTTTGTGTAGCATAAAGTATTTTATCCACATGTTCTGTACAACCTAATTCTGCTAGGCCTGGATTATATTGTGTTTGTTGCACATCACTGAGTTTAGCAAAGCCCTCTCTTGGTCCCTCTGTAGGTTTGTTAGACAACAACAATAATTATCATTGATCAGTATAAAGAGTGTTTGAAAGTCGTCATTCTAACAAACATAACCACTTCAGAAAAAAAACCAAGCAACCAAAAACTAAAATTCAAACAACAGCAACAAAAATCCACGAACACCGCCACCACCCTCACGAAAACACAAACAAACAAAAGGGGAAAAAGAAAGCCAAACACACACAAAAAATCCTCCAAACACAAAAAATACCTAACAACTGTGCAACAAGGAAGCTTTAGATGAAGTTAAAAATTCATGCTCTGTCCCTTCATTCCAAGGTCTTCCACTGAAAAGTGGCAACAGTGCTAATTAACTGGGTAGCATCTAATCAGCAAGCAAACATCACTGCAAGCTCAAAGTGAACATCAGCCTCACATGTCCTGTCTGGGGTGCTTTTTTTACTACTTTATTTTACCTCTTGCAAAACACGTTTTTTGGCTGAAAATCTTGAAAATAGTACTAGGCATAGAGGTCATTTCTTTCCCACTTTGTGTGAAGAGAGCAACAAGGCAGAGGCTGGGATAGTTTTATAAAAGGCTAGCTTTAGAGGCGCTTGAAAGGAATTTGATATATGAAATAGGTACCTGGCATACAGTTATCAGAGTTACAGACTAATCTCTGGCTCCCCTGTGGGCATTATAATTTGGTTTTATTTTGGACACCATCAAAGATCTATGGAAATTCTGAGCTTCACATTATAAACACCAAAGTAGCCATAATTCTTCATTTATTACAACTCCTAAAATTTGTTTATAGGGACAGAATGGAAAGTTTATTAAAAATGTCCTCTTGATGCAATGCCTGGCATGTTGGAAATGCTATTAGTAATGATGAATAATGATCAGTGAAAGTATTGCTCAAGAGTAATGGAAACATAGTCCATGCAATAATATTTATACTTAGCATTATACTGACTGTCACTTGTATGGAAACGGCTGTGGTAAAGAGTTACTTTCAGAATGAGCTTTATTCCTTTCTCAAGATGGATAAAATGTAGGTATGACACAAGCTTCAAAGTTCCTGGTGGATAACTGATTTAAGCAAACCTTCATATGTTCACATACGGGAGATTTTTTGATTAAATCTGCAGGGTTCTGGAACATTTAAGAGAAAGTTACTCAAGCTCCCTGTGGGAGAGGGAAGCTGGGAGCTTTATTTGTTCCCAGGTGTTCACATATGCATGGGATTGTGGACCTTAACATTATTTTGAATTCATGTTGAAATGAAATTTAGGTGCACAGTATACCTCCCCCCTCCCTGCCCTTATGGCCACATCATACTCCAAGTCCTGAAGTTGTGGTCTATTACTTTTCCTACTTCACTTTTGAGCCTGATGACACTCTCTGTTTCCATATTGTTCTCTAGTAGTAAATTGCAATCTGCCTGTGTAAGGAAGCTCTTTTATAAACCAATTTAAATAGATGTTCTGATGGTTTAATTATCTTCTCCTCTTCTCCTGTTGCAGGCCTGCAAGATTAGTTCCACATTCATCTTAACCCCTGAGTTCAGGATTTCGTAAACCTCATATCCATCCACCTTGCCTTGAAACTGAAGAGCCCTGGACTTGTGAGCAAGGGGAGCTGCTTTTCATCCTTGGTCATTTTATCTGACATCTTCTCTACCTTCTTAAAGTCTTCTTCCTTCCCAAGATGCAAGAACCAGAAGTGCACATTGAGCTCAAGATATGAGTTCATCAGAGTTTTTTGCAGTAGCAAAATTATGTTCTTTCTTCTCAAGATTCTTCTGGATGATGGAAAACATCTTCTTGTCTCCTCTGGCTACTCCTGCCCATTGAGCCAATGATTTCAGGCAGTGAATATCAGTGAATGACTATAAAATCTCTTTCCCAGATTGCAGGTCTACTACACTGTGCTAGAAATGGTTTGGATTATTTTTCCTAGATATTTTTATCTGTATTGAAGCTCATCTGTCATGTTTTATCTCAGTCTTATGAAGTCCTGGAATTTCTTGCTATTGCCACAGCACCTTACTTTCCAGAAGAATATAAACTCATCTGGAAACTTGTCACATTCATACCCCCTTTCTTTTAGGTCCCTTGGGGAAAATTAAGATCCATATGGATCTATGACACATCAGGGACATAGGATTTTGCTTCACATAAGCCTCACTGATTCTCCATATCTGGCCTTCTTAGTGATCCTGTCCTTTAATATAGACTGAAAAAGTCCTTCATCCCATTCTTTAACATATACTCCACCACCTTTGCTAGGACAGATAGCACTGCAATTTGTAGTTTCCAGGACACCCTTCTGGACCCTCATTCTCTAAGGAACTCATGGTGGCAATCCATCTGCCACCCACCACAGGGGGTGTTTGCAGCCCCATGGCCACATGCCTGGGTAGCAGTTCTCCAGTTTCACATGAAGGTCAGCCTTGGATGATGCTACCTGGATTGGATAACCTACTGACTTCCAGATAATCCATTTGGTCTTGTACTTGAGTAATAATTATTTCAAATAGATGTATCTTCTCTCACTACTCTGCAGCAAAGACCATTTCCCACAAAGTGTTGCCTTCTACAAGGAATTCACAAAGCTTTTCTGCTGTGGCCTTTGTCAGATGAGTGCTGCTTTTACACAGTTGTCATCAGTATTCCCACCAGTTCCACAGTGTCTGAAGTATTTAAGGAACTTCTGTTATCAGTTTGAAAGTCCTTTGTAAGGTATACTTGAAATTATTTTTAGAGCTCTCCATTTCCTGCTTATGTTTAACCTATAATTTTCTTATGGGTTTCTTCTCATTTTGGCAAGCTCTCATTTTCTTAAACACTTTTCCCTGTGATTGCCATCGAAGCTTTCCCACTTATCCTGTGGCAGCTTTTTTTGTGGTGTTTTATTTTCATTTTAAATGGTGGAACGTATTTCACCCTTCTCCCATTACACTATTTCTTACAGACTCCAGGCTGTTTTAAGCGTCTTACTCTTTGGAATGTCCCTTTTGGGATTCTTGGGTTCTACTCTTTCTTTTTGTTTGTTTCTTTAGTTGTTTTTCTCTTACTAATGTTGTCTTCTTTTTTCTCTTTTTTTTTTTTTTAATATAATATTTCTCCTTGAAATTGCAGAGCCACATACTCTATTTATTGAGTATACCTTCTACCCCTTAGTGTTAAAGCTACTTGTATTATGGCTCCTATTATAGAAAGGCTATCCCACTAGTAGTTTTTGATGTGTTGTGTGCACTACTACTACCACTACCAAATTCAGGACCACATCTTTTCTGGGATCTTAAGACTAAATTTTCTTGTGAGTAGCTACTCACTACATTCAAAAGTGTTATCTCTACATTTCCTCCTAATGAGGCATTAATCCAATCAATCCATAATTAATACCTGATCTGATACCTGTTCTAGTACTTAAGATATTCCAATATTCCATTCCAAATGTTATTCTACTCAACGCAAAAAAGTGTGATGTCCATATTTGCAGACAGGTGAAATTGAAGTGCTTTTCTGTGCTGAGGCCAAGGACAGCCTATTACAGCTCTAAAGATTTTAATCAAAGAAATAATATTCTTTTCTTTAAACATATCAGTCTGGGATTTTCTGTAGTTGAAATATGTTCTGATTGTAGATCATGTTTTGGGGTATTATTAATTATGCATTTTCTGTGAAAGATAAAGTCTTGCACATTATTTGAAATTTCCAAACTGTGTTGACATTTTTTTCCTTCCTTAGCATATAGAAGCATTCATTATTTATAGCTCTGAGATGTCATGCTCTCAGAATATTTCTGAAACAGAATTCTCCATTACTTTTGTGTTACAATAAACCTTTTTTCATAAGGGTTGTAAACAGGATTTATTCTATTTCACCATTTAAACGCAAATTCTCACTTTGCTCTTTGTATTTCCTAATTACACAAGTAGGATGGCTTTTTATCAAAGTGTTTATTTTGGAATAAAGTTCTTTGTGTGGCATCCATGGGCAAGTTATATCATTCCTGATGTCAAGCAACAATAAATTAGCTTCCTATTTGTTCTCATTCTTGTCAACATGAGATTTATTTAGTCAACATGTCGAAAATCAGAACAAAAATAAGTCTCTGTGGGCTTGAGTAATTTAATACCAGACACAGGACTGAGCTGTTAGTGACTCTTAACTTCCTGCAGCTGTTATTTACCTGTTCCGGATATAGAGGAGGCCACTGGACAAGATGGAGAGGAGACAAGTCTGGGATCTGTAGTGCTGAATGCAACCACTTCTACCATTATTTCCTCACAACTACGTGCTATTGCTAGATTTATTTTCACCCTGAGTGAGAACAGTGGAGGATTTGGATTTAGGTGAACTACCTGAAAAGAGTGGTGTCCCTCAGGACTCTGTTCTGGGACTGGTGTTCTTTAATATCTTTACTGATGACACGGACAACGAGAGCAAGTGCACCCTCAGCAAGTTTGCAGATGACATGAAGCCGACTGGTGCAGCTGACACAACAGAAGGACAGGATGCCATCCAGGGGGAGACCTGGACAAACTTGACATTGTGGGCCCATAAGAACCTCATGAAGCTGAATAACTCCAAGTGCAAGATGCTGCACCTAGGTCAGGGCAGTCCCAAGCACGAGTACCATCATGGGTAACACAAAAGGTTATTGTATTCCATACTAACCTATGCCCCAATAATTGTTACTCTCTCTTTAAGTCCCAGCACCATCAACAGAAATAGCATTTCGGGGAGGACATGGGATTATTCACTGTTATTTTTACCTGTTGCTGTTTCAGTTGTTAGTAAAGTGCTATTTTTTCACTTATATCTATTCATATTTAATTTCCCTTTATTGATGGAAAAGGATTGGTTGAAACTAAGGTTAGGTAAATCATTTTAGAGTGCCTACTTCTTTAAATTGTCTTAAACCAAGACAAGTAGAGACTGGGAAAAGTACTCAGAATCACAGAATCACAAGATAAGCTGAGTTGGAAAGGACTACAAGATCATTGAGTCCAACTCCTGGCCCTGCACAGACACCCCAAGGGTCACACCATGTGCCTGACAACATTGTCCAAAAGCTTCTTGAACTCTGCCAAGCTTGAGGCTGTGAGCACCTACCTCCCTGGGGAGCCTGTTCCACTGCTCAATCACCCTCTGGGTGAAGAACCTTTTTCTAATACCCAACCTGAACCTCCTCTGACACCACTTCAGGCCATTTCCCCAGGTCAGGCATCACAGAGAAGAGTGACGTGCCAGGCAGCACCAAAACAAGTGTGACCAGCAGGTCAAGGGAGGTGATTCTGCCCCTCTACTGACATATGACACCCTCATGTGACACTCCCTGGAATAGTGCATCCAGGTCTGGTGTCCTCAGCACAGGAAAGATGTGAACCTGTTGGAGAAATCCAGAGGAGGGCCATGCAGATGTTCAGAGGGATGGAGAACCTAACCTGTGAAGAAAGACTGAGAGAGCTGGGCTGCTCAGCCTGGGAAACAGGTGGCTCTTGAGGGATCTCATTGTGGCCTTCCAATAACTTAAGGGGGCTTATAAAAAAAAATACTTTTTACACAGGCAGATAGTGATAGGACAAGGGGGAATAGCTCTAAACTACAAGAGGAGAGATTTACATTAGATGTTAGGAATAAATTCTTTACTCAGAGGGTGGTGAGGCACGGGAACATGTTTCCCAGAGAAGCTGTGAATGCCCCATCCCTGGAAGTGTTCAAGGCCAGGCTGAAGGGGTCATTGAGCAACCTGGTCCAGTGGAAGGTGTCCCTGCCCATGGCAGGGTTTTGGAACAAGATGAGTTTTAAGGCCCCTTCCAATCTAATCCATTCTTTGATTCTACAATTCTATTATACTCTACACATGTCTAAAATGGGCTCAATAAGATGGTAGGCAGTGAAATCAGAGGATGTCTCTCTCACGTGATTTGAAGAAGCTTGTCTATCTGCATCCTTTTTACTTCCTGCAGTCTAACATCTCTGTGTCTTTCTGATTGTCCATGTGGTGGCAGTCTGAAAGTATAGTTCATCTCCTCTTGGCAGGAGAATTTTAATTAATCCTTTAATGAGTGTTTGATTCATTATGAATTTAGGAATGGACAAAATAACCCACTGCAAAAAGAAGGGCCTCTTGGTAAAACCAAGAGAATACTTTGTTATGCATGACTTCACAGCTGTTGCTCAGTAGTGTAGATAACATCTGCTCCCTTGCTCCACAGCCCTGTGGTGTGGCACCACATGCTTCCTCATGCTTACTTCTCTTCCTTCCTAAACAGGGCAGCCTCATACAAAGACTCTGCACAGCCATTTGCAGACATTTGCAGATCTGAGACATTGTACCATTTTGGGAAGTAGGAGTTGGCACAGTCCAAGGGATATGAAGAGGTGTGCTAATGACTAAATATTTCAGAAGCCTGTGGCTAAAACTGTCCATTTTACTGTGACTGAACAGCCTTCACCATGCTTTAGTTATGGATATTGGCCTTATTTAGTGGGACATGGAAAAGGAAAATCCCATTTTGCTTGTGAGGCACATGAATTCCTCATTAAATTCTAAGAGGTGTGATCCAGTTGTTTCGTCCTTTACATCCTTTATGCATCCTTGTTACTTGAGTCATAATCCTAGTGTGACAAGAGATCATGCTGTGGTGATTGGAGTAGTTAAAGTTTCCAGTCCTTCAGTGAAGCTATGAAAGGGACACAGCTGCAGTGGCATTTTCTCAAGCATCGTGCTGAGTTCATGCCTTTGGAACTCAATTTGCTGCTCAATTGTCAGAGTCCTACAGTGCTGTGAGACTCCTTTGGCTTTGTAGGCATAACACAGTATAACATGAACTGGAACATGGGATGGGTGAGAAAGAATAAGTGCCTTCTTCAATTTGAGATTTTCTATGTAGGTATTTTCTAGAAAATGATGCAAGATAATATATTTTTAAGTACAGGCCTAGTTCCTACAATGGCCGATGTATGCCATTTATAAATGAAATAACAAAATAATTTTTAAAAAATTTAGGAGGTGAAACATTTCTGTATATTTCTCTCTGAGTCTGAAAGACTGTTTTCACCTCATTCAGGCAGACGTAAATAAATCACGTGTCTGTTCACTCAGCTGTATTTGACCACTAAGAGCTTTAAGTGATTTTCTGGACAACTCAAAATGTTCTAGTGCAGATTGGAAGCTGAGAAAAACCAATCACACTTCCTAATGTAAGTGGAAAAATAACCATAGAAACAAAGCAAACAAATATAAAACCCTATGAATAGTATTACTACACAGGGAAGAATCTTGATGAAGTGTGAAGTATGATACAGGGCAGCTTGCTTGGGGTTTTACTGGTATGAGTGGTATGCCTCTTAGTTTATTAGCCAGAAGTAAAAATAAAAAACCTCTGAGGTGAACTACAGGGAATTCAAGTCACACTTTAAATATAGTCACTGAAATAGGAATTTCATTTAAAAGCTTTAAAAGTGATCAGGTTTTAAAAAGAAATTGTTTCTAGAATTTCTTTAATGAAATTCATCAGCTACTTAATTAGATACCTAGACATATAGCAAAAATTCATTGAAACCCAATGGACATGTAATTTGACAAAAAAGTATTTTGTATAACTAAATATATCACCATATGTTTAATTACTTGGTAAGTCCAGATTACTACATGTGATATGAGAAGATGTTTCAGAAAGTTATTCAGGAAAGTCAGAGAAAATTAAAACTTTTGCAATAACATACTTTTACATGCAGATAAACATGTACGTATGACCACAATTTACAACAATGTCCAATGATTGTGTGTGTCTCAGCTTTCGAAAGACCCTAAAAATGGACCCCATTTCACAGGATAAATATTTAGTCTATTCAAAACCTCTTCCATAAGTCTTAGAATGGGCATACTGAAATGTATATGGCCATCATAGCATTCCATTTGTTTTTTAATCCTGGTAATAATCTATGTATTTTGCTGAAGTGTCAGTTCATGGTCAAACCACAAGTACAAGAAATAAGCAATAGAATATTTTAAGAAAGATGAGTACAGAAAGTAAATGATACAGTTTTCCTGAAGTGAATTTGGTATTTGAAAGATGACAGAAAAATGCTCTAAAATCTCACATCATCAGTAATAAAAACAACTTGGGGATATGTAAAGCTATTTCACATTTTCTCCTCTTTTGAAGACTCAGCCTTGACCATTAATATCTTCAGCTCTGCATATTTAATCACCTTCTGTTTTTCTTCTGCAACTGTAGCAAAGGTATCACATTTGAAGTAGGAACTGACCCCCTGGGAACTGGACCAGAAACTTCTCAAAGTGACAAAAAGGTATGACTTCCATTGACTGGCATAAATATTTTTAAAGTAGTTTTAATTTAAGATACAGATGGAAAAAAATCCTAATTATGAAAATCCTCAATTCTTTCGGGTTTGGGTTTTATCAGCTTATAATAAAACAGAAAGAAGTTACTGCTATCTGTTCTGTCAGAGTCAATATTAGGTGTAGGAACACACTAAGCATGCCTTAATGGAAGGCTACTAAAATGGTAAATTCCAATCCAGACATGCATTACTATGAAATTTGATCTGAACTTTCTCATTGTCCTAGCCTGCCTCTCTCAAGGAATTTAGGGGCCGTTCCCCTGCCCCCTCATCTAGTCAGCTGTACATATGGCATACAGTGCCTGGCTGCCTGGGCAAGAGGAATAAGCAAAACAATGCTTTCTGCTCAACAAAACTTGACCAAAAAATGACTGATTTACCTGCTTCTGAAAAATGTGGCCCATTTATAATGCCTTCTCAAGGGCTAGGTGCCCACCAAAGTCAACGGTCTATCCCTGTAGGCTTGGCTGTGACTTGGACCCAAGGCAGGTGCCAAAATACTTTATAAGTTTGTCTCCCATTGCTTTAGGCCAAATGCAAACTAGTCAAATATTCAACTTTTGAGTCCTTTCTTTATGTGTCTTAACTTTTCGTCAGTATTGGAAAGAGATGAGCAAAAGATCACTCTAGAGGAACAGATCCTTAAGAACAGCTTCAATTTAGGAGTGTCATGTAGTCCACAGAAACCTAGACTTCTCAAAAGAATTCACAGACATTATGGAAAACACAGCATCTGTCTTAGTGTCCTTTGGGGAAAAAGAAGCGCCTACAAATATTACAGCAATATTTAGAGAAATAAAATGGACCTGGACAGTCATTCTTCACAGCATGGGAGAGACTTAAATGAATGGGAGATGCAATGGATGCTAAATTGGATAAATTAGCCAAACGTGTGCATGCAACGGGGGAAGGAATAAGCAACACAGAAGAAAGGGAAGATGAAACAAAGAGATCTATGAACTGAGACAGAGTGTTGATTTTTAATGTTGAACAAAGCAGGAAAATTAGAAAACAGAAGCCATTGTGCTCTTGCTAAAATTGAAAGTATAGAATTGGACAATGTGATGCTTTTTGTTCAAATCTTGTTCAATTACCTTTTTAAGCATAATAAAAAGCCTCATCACATAGTCTAAAGGACCAAATCTGAGCTCTGCTGAGACCTGACAAGAGTGTTGAGATTCTAAGATAAAGACTATATTAGTCAAATCAGGTAATACTGACATGGGGCAAGAATCTCTGGCAGTCAAGATAAGCAATTGCTCTATATCTAAATATGAGTATCAAAATCCTATAAACACAGAAAAAATAAAACCATTTCAGAGGTTCATTGGTTGGAAGAAGCCTAGAGTGTGCAGTGAGGTATTAAACTATTCAAACACCAAAGAAGCTCTTCCAGTTCTCCTCAAAATTTTTGAAATTCTGCAAAATAATAATCAATCTCTTTCAGATCATCAAATCAGTTTGGTACCTTCCAAATAAGCACTGAAATTTAAGACAGTGTTCAAGAAAAGTTCTAAATTCAGTCTGAGATAGGTGATTAAATTGTCTCTTTTTTAGGGGTTGTATATCTGCTGGAAATATATTTTTAAAACAAGCATTACTGATTTACATGATTATACATAACTGCGTCATTCTTTCTGTTTGGTTGGTTTTTTGTTGATTTGCTTTTGATTTTTTTTGTTTTTGCTTTTGTTTTTGTTTTGCTTTTGTTTTTGTTTTTTCTTGCTGTGAGTAGCATATTGTCTTTGAGAAAATACTTCACTGCTCATGGATTTGAGGGCTGGGTTGCGGGGGAGGCAAGACTTAGGGTAATTTCTGAGAAACACTTTTGGAAAAAAATGTTATTTTCTCAGACAGTTCTCTAAATAGAGGTATTTCTTGAAGAAAATTTGCTTTCTAGACACCTGACATTTAGTTCTGAAATGATAGTAATACTTTCTTGTGTCATGTTGCTGTTGTACTTGGTTTAATGACTGTTTCCTGTAACTAAAAGAAAACAAGGTATATGAAGGAAATACTGTCCTGCAGTTCTGATTTATCTTTCAGTGGGAATCCTCTCTAAGATCCCAGTATTGACAACTACTCTGGTGGTAGGAGAGTCAAATAAAGACTTTGACTGAAATAAAAGTGAGTTATTTACTGGGAAAGTATTTGCTGTCTCAGAGAGCAATAGCATGTAATGGCCTGAAGACAGATTGTCCATGCAGGTGTGGAGCACTAAAGGACAACCTTTCAGACCTCCTTATATCCTCAGTACATCCTATGTGAATACAGATAATCTCCTCAGTGCCTACATCAGTGTCCACTTTCGTCTACTGCCACGTAGGTCTGTTTGGTTCTGTCCAGTCCTGACTTCAGGATTGTTGCCTTGCTTACTATTATCTCTCCCTGTCCAAAGCCAATTCTTAGAAATTCCTCTTTCCCCATGTCTCATCAATTGATGTTTTCAAATTTCTAGTGAGTATGCACCTCTGATAAGATTGTCAGCCTCTACTAGCAGTTGTTAGACTTCTTCATGGTTTTGGTATTTCCTTACTCCTCTTCAATTTCTGTGTCTGGCTGTAGACCATCTAAAATCCTCACTGAATGGACAAAACCCTCTCTTTAATGTTCACCTGTTCATCCTACTGATTACAAAGGAATCATCACAATTTTGTGTTTTTCCCATTTGTCTTCTCCTTTTTTTCTTCTTCTTATACTGCAAAACCAAAACTAGTCACTGACTTATTGTGTAGGAATCTGGATTACACCTAATAAACTCTGTTAAAAGATAAACCACTTTTACCTTTCCTTAGCCTATCTCCTTATATGGCATTAAATTGTTAGAATACTATACTAGGATGTGACAGGCAATGAAAAATAGATTTCCAATACTACACTATGCACTGCATTCATGACCAGATCTTTCAGGGCTTCAGTTGCCCTGAAGAGTAAATTGAACTCTGTTGTTTTGGGACTTTTTTATTTGAAAGGTGCATTTCTCACTGCTTTACTGTGCACTTCATCAGAATTTCCTAGCCTACTACTTCTCATATCGTGCTGGGGAGGACCACATTGCATCTGGCTCCAGGCAAACGTCTTTGGCCAAGTGAAAACAATTTCCCCTCTTCTCATTTTTGATATGAGCTTGCCAAAAAAAGCATTAATGACATGCAATTTCTAAAGCTAATGTTTTATTTAAAGAACAACAAAAACAACCAAACTACAGGAAAATTACTCACTAAATAGGAGAAGCCCCAGAAGCACTGAGTGGGACAGATTGAAGATGTTTGGAAACAAATCAACCTCCTAACCACTATGTCTTTACAGTGTTTACCTTTTTTTCAATATTACATTGAAAAATCAGCGTATTTCAGTTCAAGTAAAACTCCAGTCTGTCTCACTGGGGACTTTCCTTGTGACTTTTCAGGAAAATCTCTTACCTGGAGCTCCTGAGACCTGATTTGGGACCGCTTCCCTTTTTAGACAAGACATTTTTTTGAGTAACTCATTTTCTCTCTGCCAGTACCAACACTCCAGAAAGTCTTCCAGAACCCATCAAGCTCATTTGGGCTACTGTGGAAGCAATCTTTCTCTTTGGCCTGCTTTTCAGGAGAAAATGCTTCAGGAAGTGCATTGGCTCAGACAAGGTATATAGAACACTTTCCTAGTCCTCTGCACAACCTTTTTAACACGATATAAATGATACAGCATCTGATGCAATATAAAACACTTGAATTAAATTAAAACAACTGCCTAGCACTATCTGAAATTTCTATCTCGAGAGTCTGTATCACTCAAAGTCACACCTTTTTCTTCAGCCTCTTTTCTCCTTCCTGGAAAGCTCTCCTACACACACATGCATGTTTGTTCCTTTTCTGTCTTGAGTAGCTGCAGCATTGTGGTTTCTGCTCTGTTTCTCACTCATCTCATGCTTTTTGGCTGGTTTTTAGGGGTATCTGTGCTGGCACTTGTTGTCAGTGTCCCTCCATTCCTTTTCTGGCTTTCATTGATGTCATCCTGTTCTTCACTCTGTCATGGTGATCTTCACTCCCTCAGTGAGCTGAGCTCTCTCTGCCATTTGGAGACCTTCCACTAGAGTTATGATTCTTCTGCCCACCCAAAACTGGGAATCATCTGCCCTCTGTACAAACCTCCCTTTTGTCCCGCCTTTTTTGAAATCCCAGGAGCTGCATATGGATGCCAGAAATCTGACTTGTACAATGCAAATATTTACTTGAAGACCTATGTTACACTCACACCCATGAAAGAAGTTGGCAGAAGATGAGACCAGCTATGAACAGCTCTATGCATTGTTACGTAATATGAAAAACAGTTAATTTAAAAATTAGTCTAAATCTGTCACACTGTTGACTTTAAACTTGCATGCCTCAAATTCCCATCTGTAACATAACATAACAAACATAACATAACATAACATTTGCTGCATAACAAACTCTTTTGAACTCTTCTGCTTTTGTGTGGACAAGTGGATTCCTATTTGCGAGATATTTTGATGATGCAGGAAGGTTTCCTATAGTAATACTCCCAAGAGAAACAACAAAAAAAATTTCTTAGTGCTTGGTTTATTCAGTATATACATAGCTTTGGGACTTAGGTGGAAAGACAAAAACAAACAAAGAAATGTTGAATAATATAAATGAGCACTGTCCAGCCTATATAGAGGAGGGGGCAAGAACCTTGTGGAAATTTCAGATAGGTAGTGGTCAAAGAACTAAATATGCTACTTCAACATGTTAATACATCAATATATTATGTTAATAATGACAACTAATACAACAGGAACTGAATGGACGCTGTCCAGTCCACGGTAACTGTGGCACTACCTAATGTGAAGAGAAATGACTTAAAACTTTACCAAGTTTTTTCAACACTGGTTTTGTGTAAAATATCAGAAATACTTAAATGGCATGAAGAGGGCTGGTTTTTCTCATGCAAGATGGTCTGTTAATAATCCATGACGACACTAAGTAAACATCCTATGGCCGACCATAAAAATAATGTTAAAGTAACTTCTTATAATATTACAACTGAAGTTAATACCTCTTGAATAAATCAATTCAGACTGTATTATCATTTTGACAGTGACTGGTTTTGGCTTCCCTGTTCTACCTTTCATCAGTTTATGAGAACTAATCCTAGTTGTATAACAAAATGTACATATTATGGCATTTTGGTTGTTATTATGTGTAGTAATTGCTGACATATATAAACTTGTAAACAGCAGATACTGCATTTTGATGAGATCAAAAATATATGATCCACGTATTACATCCTTACTAAGCTCCATAAAATTTAAGAAAGAACAAACTATTTTTACTAACTGCTTGTTTAGAAATAATCATTAGTCTATTTATGGGGCTTAGAATACTCTATTATTTCTCACCATTACCTTTCAACTCTCGAAATTAATTATTTTGTGATACTCAAATAACTTTTTAATAGTTTATATGGAGAAGGAAAGCATTTAACTCCTCTGAGAACCATTCTCAGTCTCCACAGATGACATTTCCTGTCTCAATTTTAATCTGTATTAATAGGAATTAACTCCAAATCCTTCTGTCAGGTTGGCACATACACTCTGAAACAGCTCAGTAAACTAGATCAGAAAAATCCATATCAAGATCTAAAACTACATGAGATATTCCACTAGATTATACTTGACTGGAAAACAGCTAAATTTCATGGTTCGTTTGCAGCCATTACTGATTAAATTATTTGAATGGGAATACTTATACAACTAAATTCAGCTGGGTTTGGTTCATTATGATAGTAGTTTATGCTGAGAAATTAAGTTATTTTCATATTTAGAGCCAACATTGAATGTTTTGAATCAAACGGTTTGGGCATATGGTTACTAAATATACTATTTAGTAGTGGGAGGAACAGTGATGAAAGACTAATTGATAGGCATTCTAATCGTGTCAGTAAAATATCAAAATAAGCTTCACAAATTGAGACAATTGCTTCAGAATTAGTGAACCATTCCTCCTCTTTGCAAAAAAAAAAAAAAAAAAAAGAAAATT
>VYXD01011938.1:617804-637226 GCA_013397195.1 Hylia prasina
CCCCCCTTTCAAAAAAAAAAAAAAAAAAAAAAAAGTAGTATCAATATACTTGCCAGCTAATCTATATATTGCCAGAATGCCAGTAAATACCAGTAAATGTATGACTCAAGTAAAACTTAGGCAATGTGGAAAGTTCTAAAGGTAAAAAAAACCCCAAAAAACAGAGAGACAGAGAAAAAAAAATTATAATGAAGAGTTTGTTCTTCACTGAGTCATAAAAAGGGCTGTATAAATTTTTGACAAGAAGTCAGTTGAATTAAAAGCCTTAGGTAAGAACAAAAATATAAAGCTAAATAAATACTGTCATATATGGAAAATGGAATTCAAGCACAAAATTTTATTAGTGTGCATATATCACAAATGAAGTTCTGTAGCATAAATTGTTATAGCTCAGCTAGAATGTCAGAAATTTTGGTGCATTTCAAATTTTATTCCTGGAGGTGATTTTTGTCCATATAGTTATTGAAATATTGCCAAGACAGACCTAGCCATATAATTATCTAGAACCTTAGCAGCAGGTAACCACAATAAACTATTGTAAAGGCTTCTGTAATTATACTCTCCTTGATATCCAGAATGAAATAACAAAGAAAACAAAACCACCTCTGAGTTGAAAGGTGAAAATTAATGAAATCCATTTTGTCAAAGTGTGAAAATTTGCCTCATGAGAAACACAGAAGTCATAATGTTCATTGAACATCCTTGTTGTTCAATCAGAATACTGTGAGTTTGTAAAGGCAAATGTAAGCATAAAATGTGCTGCTCGCATCTACACTGAATATTCACATTGCCTTTCCTAACCTCCCGGGTGCATTCTCAGCTGATGTGAATCTGGATAGCTCTTTGTTGACTCCAAGATCTCCTCATTAGAGCCTTCATAATCCTCATCAGTAATTTCCAGTGTGATTCCCAGAACAATAGGCTGTGCTATGGGCATCCATTTTACAAGCACTTGAATTGAAATTTATATTAGTGTAAACATCCAGCACACTCTTCTTTGCAGTGTTCAGTGTCTTTCTAGGCCCTTGGAAGCAAAAAGGATGAGACAAAACAGTAACATGCACCAAAAAAAGACTTTTTCTGAAAGTGGATGTTGAAAGCCGCAAAGAAGGTAAGCCAGGAACACAATGTAAGGATCAGCTGTGAGGACTGCAGATATTGGTTGGAAGGATTCTGCTTCCCAAAGCCCTCAGAGCTTTATACAATGATTTTATGCAGATGGAGCAGATTTCACCCAAGGGGAGAAGCCAGTGCAATGCATGGCTTTCCAAAGAGTGTGCATCCATTTTGCAAGCTAAATATCGCTTATCAATTATTAACATTCAGGAAAAGGTGACTAAAGTCTATCTGTGATGCTATACTGAAATTAGATGAGAACTCAAAAAGCACTTAGGATAAATAATAAATGATTAACATGTCATATAAATCAGTGTATCATGTTATTTTAATTTGTTTGCTTTTTGTTCCTTTTCTTTCCTTATTCTTAGCTTATATCCTTGCTCCTTTCATAATAATGTTAAACTTCATTCTCTTATGTATTAGGAGTAACTCGTGTTTTATTTATGGGCTAAGGTAGACTATGGAAGTTAACAAGAAAATTGCTAAGTGTTGTAAAGGTGTATCATTATAGTGCTGACATTTAAAAACTGAAGAACTGTATGTTAGACCTGTCTTTTCCTTGCGGGTAACTGACACTGGTCAATTAATAAAAATTTGTGCAATAAGTCTATTCATTTAATTAAATACCTACAAATAAAGATTGAACTACCATTTAATAAACCTTTAAGAATAGGATAGAGAATAATAATAACAGTAGTTAATAATGACATTCAGCAACTCAAGAGAGCTTTATAACTCTTTCTTGAAGATGCACATATATTTTTGATGATTTAACACCATATACAGTGAGTTTTCTTATTTTATAGATCTGTAATTTTCCCTTGCTTGTTTTCTGTCATACCTACCTTATCATCTATAACTGGTGGTCATTTTTCTCTTTTATATGGTGAAACATATTTGACAATCCTGAAAGAGGAATGTACAGATACCTAACCATGTGAGTGCCTTCCCAGCAAGAAGCAGAGCCCTGGCAACAGCACAGTACAGAACAGCACAGGGTCTGTCAATAGCTTCCAAATACCCATGGAGTTTGCTATTACAGGTGTGCAGACCTAGACTAACAGTTAAAACTCCCTGCTGACATACAGTTGTGACACTCAGTGACACTAAGATTTAAGATTTATTTCAGCTATGGCATCTCAGGTGCTTGATTCTAAGTGGCTGTGGGTAACGTGGTTCTGATGTCAACATTATTCCTTTCCCAGCCTTAAGAAGTGGCTCATGGGAGCTAAAGTCCAGCTCATGAACTTGGCCATGGAAGAAAACGAAAGCATTCAGCATGTGAACTACCTTCCTCTTGAGCCTTTATGATTGTATTATGTACCTAATTTTTTTCTCAGCTAACATTTCCTAGGAAAAAATGTGCAGATAATAAAATGCAGACATATCAGTGTTTATTTTTGTCATTTGGAGGAGGAAAAATCAGTTACATAACAGAAATACTCTATGAAATTGGAATAAAAAATGCAAAGTCTGTACCTATCCTCAGTGGCAGCATAAACCACATTCACATTCACGACACTGTCATCTATAGATTCATTCCCACAGTGCAAGGGCAGGATGTGTGTTTTTCTCATGATGCTGTACTGTATTATTATTTGTTTGCCCCCTATTGGCAGGATGCAAGCAGAGGAGGAGTTGATGAACTAGACCAAGGTTCAGACATCACACAGTAACTGATTTTGCACAACTTTTCCTTGTCTGTGCACTCTATTAAATGTTCAGACTGCATTAGTACCCAAGCTTTTCAGTGTACGTGAAAGAAATCTATCCTGATGCAACTTTAATCTCAGTCATGATGGACGTATGCATGTTGCTTGAGAGAATGAATTTCATTTATATATGAAGTGTGTTTATGCATCAATATAAAATTTTTGTAGGCACGTCTACAAAATTTAAAAAGTTTTTCTAAACATACCTTAGTTAATGAAGCATATAAAAATCTGCAGGGCCTTTTAAACTAAAAAAATGTTACAAAAATATGAATTTGACATGAATGAGATGATTGATATGTAAAGGACTTTAAATGCTATAAAGTCCAGGTCTAGCTTTTTAGCATCATGCAGCTGAAAAAAGAAAATGACACAGGTGTGTTCCAGCTTGTTTCAGAGACTCAGAAACCAGGATAGGATTCAGAATTGCCTTTATAGCTCTCCATTACTTGCAATTAAATGGTCCTAACTTGGGAACTGCGCAGGACATAGCCCAGAGCATGGGTCCTGACTTGATATTCATCTCCATAAGACTAATACAAAACCCTGATATAAAGCTTCATTGGTATGCGAGGTTTCCATTTCAAAAGGGCAGAATGGAAAAAGTAGCACCTGCCTGATCATCATTTGACACATAGATGGACAAAAACCAGACAATTGAATACAAACCTCCGGCATCCGATGGTACAAACAATATCAAAGTTCATTTTATTTCTTTTGGATATCTTTACACAAAACTGCCACTTCTGTTTCGATGACTACTACAAGGCTTTACCATAGAATACTGTTTTTCGCATATTTGCCCGGCAAAATTGGATATTACTTCTCTGACTGGTTTAACTTAAGACAAAGTTAATTAAAGTGGGCAAATGAATGATGTGTCCTGGAATGAGTTTCATTTTGAACAGATAACTGCAGGTGTTTATGGCTTGTTTGTGATCTTATTTGAAGGCCACCACATTTGTCCTGTCTTATTCTTCATGACTTTTAATATTCACTTGCAGTATGGAGGATTTATCCTAATTTCAGGTAGTCAGGTTTAAAATCCTTATAAGGAACCGTCACAGTAAAAACCACTATTTTCAGTATTTTTTATATGGTATCCTGATAGTTTTTTAATGTTTTAAACTAACCCCTCCTCCAAATTTATGTGCAGAAACATTTTGTCCTTTAAAGCAATTAGAAATTTCATTGATAACATCTGTTTTAACAATTTATTTTCAAAATTGTTCATTTTCTTTTTCCTCTTGAATATTACTACCACTTAGGTTATGATCTTGTATATGATCTACCATAGATGGTAGATCTAATTGTCATTTACATCAAGGCCTCTTTTATCTCTTTTCTAAAGAGATTTTAGAATGGAGGCAGGCATTAATAAATCACGATTTTAGGCCTCTTTGCCAGAATGGAATAAAAACTGCCTTTGAATCCAGGAAGAGAAGCTTACCTTAAGTTATATGGTTATTTCTTATTCACATGCATTTAAAATGTTTAAAATAGATTTATTATTAACTTCTTAAATCGGAAGAAGGAATAAGTATGATTTAAATAATGAATTATTATAATTAATATTATTTCAAGGTAGAGAAACCTCACAAAGTTGTAAATCTTCATTATCAAGAAGTTAGACCTTCACCTTCTCAAATTACTGCTACATTGACCTAACTTAGAAACATTTTTGCAAGTCAGCATGAACTTTCAGCACAAAAGGAATAATATTTATCATTGTTACCACTATATATTTTTAAAACACCTAATGAGCTCAGAGTAATACTAATTAATCCTTATATTGCCCAAAGGGAGAATGATAACTGTGATTTTCAGCTTTAAAATGAAGAAACTTGATTGTATTTTCATTTATGCTAGCATAAATCATAAAGCCTTCTACTGGAGTGAATGGAATTGCACTGCTGGGAAATCAACAAGAAATTGGTATCATATATAGGGAAAAATGTTATAAAGGGGCTAAGTGCTTTCCTAAAAGAATGACTCAGCTTCAAAGCTATGCAGAAATGTTAGTGATTCTCACTTTTTAGTGGGAATTTTATTACTTTGACCATTATAAAGTGCTGTCTTTTAGTTAAAAAAAAAAATGAGGTTTTTGAGATTAGTAATTGCAGTTAACTGCAACTAAGAGTGATAGTTGTTCTGCAATAGTTTTATGTTTAGTAGTTCAGCAGATGTTTTTCCTTATATATTTCTGAGGAAGTATAAAGCAATACTAAGAACACTTATGAGCATTATCTGTATCAAGGACTATAGGTGGCTTGGTTATTTCACAGTATATTTAAACTATAGGGTAAATTCTTTATGAGTGGTATTCGAACCCAAAAAAAGTTTGGGTTGGAAAGAGCCTTTAAAAGGCCATGTAGTCCAACCCCCCACAATGAACAGGGACATTTTTAACTAGATCAGGTTGCTCAGAGCCTCTTCCAACCTGACAATGGATGTTTCCAGGGTTGGGGCATCCACCACCTCTCTGGGCAACTTGTCCCAGTCTCAATTTACCCTTGTTAGTTTAAAACCATTATCCACAATCCTTTTTCTATAATAATTTAAAAAAAAAATCAAAGAAAAGAGTGTTGGAAGGATGGATATTTCTGTTTGATCTCTAAGCCTCGGCTGAAGGTAGCTGCTATATGATTAAGTCAAGTTAAGACTCAAAGCAGCATCATTTCTAAAGACTGTTGATGGTAGTGAAGACTGATGTTTTTTGGGGACTGAAATCCTCTCCTACTTAGTTTTGATATTCACTTAAAAAATTAATTGGTTTTCTAATAAAGTCACTAACACAATGGTGATGGGTTATAAGTCAAGTTGGACTAGAAGGGAGAGTGGATCCATCAAAAATATTATTCACAGAGACTATTTCATCTGTACAAACCTCTGTGGAAATTTATACAAGTATCTTTGGAGAGCAAATACATACAAAAAAAATCTATATAGTTCATATTAAAATCTGTAAAGTCAAGTTCACTGCTATATTGAGTTTCTGATTCATTCTAGAACCAACTGATGTGATTTTGAACAAAACACATCCTTAAACTGAGCACTTGAATCTATATTTTGGCTGCTGAAAATGATGGACTCAGACTTTTGGAAGTGTTGAATATTTAAAGGGTGTTCATCTCAAGAATGATCCAACACCATTACACAAGCATACACTTCAAATACATGCTTGTGGCTCCTGATTCCTTCTTTGGCTGTCTGGAGGGGAGAAGCAGCATCAATTTTTTTGTGTCATGAAGTTTCATGTAGTTCATAAGGAAGCAACTTTAATACAAATCAGGGAAGACCATAAGAAAGGGGGAAAAAATCTGTGAGAGATCTACATTAAAGCCTGAAATGTATGCACATAGGGCATTAATGAGAGCTTTTAACAAATTTAGTAATTTTTTTCTATTTATTTACTCTTTAAGGCTGTTGAAGTTCAACATGATAACACACTGTTTTTACTTTTACTGTGACTAGACTACCTCCTCCTGTAATTTGTAGCAAAGGCACAATAACCTTTATATATGGCTACTTTTTGTTTATAGCAGGAACTTCACAGAAGCAACATCAGATACCTAATGAGCAGAAAAGGAGAGGAGGGTAAATGCCTCAGCCCATTACTATGGATCACATGGCACAGCACTTTCAAGTCCCTCCTCTCTGTTTGCATTGAAGGGATATTAAATATTCAGTAATAAATACAGAAGTATATGAAATTATTTATTTCACTGGTAAAAGACAAATCAGTGCAAGCATTTATTTTTTCTTTACATTAAGCTTATCAAGACCAACATGTGTACCACATTAGATGAGACCAGTATTATGTTTCCAATAGATGTCAGTATCAGCTGGCTCCTTAGAAACATCCAGAAATTACGCAGGAGTCAGTAGTATTTAGGTTCAGAGAAGTTCCCACTGCCAACACATAGGCTGTGTGTCTCTATAATATGACTGGTTTTATCCTCTGCAGCTTTCAGTTTGTCTTAATTTGGAAAGGCTTAATGCAAAATCAGAAGATTTGGGGAAATTTGATATCGTAGTCAAGTTCATATGTAGATTCTATATGAAATTTCTAGTTTTCCTCTGTTGGATTGAACATAGAGAAATGACTTCTGGAGGAGTTCTTCATATTAAGATCTCAGCACAGAGGTAGCAAGGGATCCCCAGGGCCCTGCCCTACTTTCCAGCAGCCTACAAGAGGTCATATGCCATAGTTTGAGGCAAGAAGTTCTTATAGCTGAAGTGGTCTCCTGTACTGTTGAGTGTGATTTTTCCCAAAAAGCATGTGATTTGCTTGGGTTACTGCTATGGTTATTAATCTTAGTGTAGAAAGAAAGGGGGTAATTTAAAGACAGTCATTTAGGACAAAACTAAGTCATCATTACTGTGGTTTCCACATGGGAAAATCTCATTCTGACATATCATTATGGTTTCTAAGAGGATTAGAAATATTCATCTTCTGAATATACTTTTTTTCCCTGTTGTACTTTGCAGAAAATATATCCCTTGTAGTGGTGCTTTGGCTACTCCTGAATTTGCCAAGTTAAATATAAGCCTTGCATAGCTGACTCTTCATCTGTGTCTTTTTGTCAACAGCTCTGGCAAAATCCCCAGCCAATGCAACCTAGCCCATCTCCATGAAAGTCAGTGGACACCAACTGAGAATTTGGCTCTCTCAGAGGCCCTGGCTGCATGTGCAAATTCATTGACACAGTGGAGATAATGTATTCAGGCACTGATTTCAGTGGAATTTTCTTCTGGATTCCTTATCAGAAAGGTAGAGAACACACCAGAAATTCCTCTTGGCTTTCACCTTTAGGGAAAACATTTTGGAAGTCTCAGAGAAGCTGTAGAGTTTTGCTGCTGTAGCTATATGCAGAATTAAGCTACAGTACAACAAGTAAATATGTATGTATTTGAGCAAACGTGGCCTTAGCTGAGTCCTTTGGCTATACTAAAAATCTAAACATGGTCTTCAGATACCTGAACACAAAAAGGTGAAGTTGTTATTATTGTTAGAAATATCTCATTGAGAATATCATGGAAACCTAGACAATATATTTTACGATGATGTCTCTTGCAGTTCTTCTACCCATAAGACAGATGAGGTCCAAATTGCTGATGAACTGCTGATGAACTGGTGCTGCATTCAAGCCTGAGAATATATTTACAGTGTCTGTCTGTGCTACCAAATCAAATATATTTTCTTAAGGAGGCCAGCTGGCTGCATCTATAATGTTCAAAGCCCTGATATTCAGAGTTTTGCTTCCAGAACAGGGAGCATGCAAGCTGCCTTGAACATCCTAACTCCCAGGCTGTGCCTCAGAAGAATTTGGGGGACTACTCAGTTGACAAGGGCCAAGACAGTGCCAGGACTCTAAAAATGCAGCAATATTCACTGCACTTCGATGGTCAGGAACTACTTAAATTGCTGGTATGATCAGAGCTTAAGGCTCCAAGCCCACTAAGGATGGTGTATGGGGAAGGCATGTGTGGTCGTCACCACTGATCCCAGAGCAAGACTCTTCTCAAACATCTGTGGTTTTGAGCTTTTCTGTCTGTGAATATGTTTAAGTGCTAAAAGTCATGTTCTTCACTTAAATACTATAAAAGCTTGAGTTGTCCATATGACTTGATTTTTTGTTTTTTCCTTAATCCTTTACCCCACAACATTCATTCCCAGTCTTTTTTTATAGGGTAAAATCACATAACTTTTTTATTTCTGTGTTGTTATAATGAATGGGCCTAATTACCAGAGTAAACAGGATGTTTACCAGAGTAAACAGGGTATGGAAATCTTCTAGTTTCTTGGTAGATTTCACAATCCTATGACACATTAGTTACATCCTTCTGTTTGTTAACAGGACTTAAAACAGGTCTGCATGTAATTTTTAAAAGGCTCGTTTAAAAGGGAAATTATGCCTTTTAAAAGAAAATATCTACAAAGTTTTCATCTTTAAAATTACTACATCATGTCTTCAGCTCTCTCCAGACACTTTAAAGTCAAATGTCCTCATTAGCCAGTTTATCTGTGTATGGCTATTGGAAGACAGCTTTTGAAAAGATGGTATTATTCCCAGACTTGAGAGAGGTTGAAAATATTGGCTCTGGTTCTAAAGAAAAAAAAATTGCTTCTGGGCTGGATCTTTGTAAGCATCTGAAAATTATACTGGATGCTTGTAAAGAAGCATAACTGAAAGCCTGTCATTTTTAACCTTTTCTAGTTTTCTGGGGGTTTTATTTTTGTTGTTGCTTTTTTGTTTGTTTGTTTGGGTTTTGTTGGGTTTTTTTAAGCTACACATGCAGGTTCTTTCAGGAGCAGGGACATTCAGTCCTACAGAGGTTTGTGAGGTATTTTCCATTATTTACTTGGCTTCAGTATTTTTCCAAGTACCAAGGTACTTTCATTTTTTTAAAAAATGAGAAAAAAACTAATGTTGTCAGCATCAATAAATCAACAACCAGGAAGAGTCACTTCCTATCAGGGTTTCAGAAGTGCTTCATGATTTTCCGATCTCCTGTCTGTACTAATCATCTCTGATGTTTCACATATGCATGGTATATGATGCCAGGTTTTAAAACATAGCTGAGGAAGAGAAGGAAATAAGGAAGGAAGGAGGAGAGGAAAAAAAGGCAAGAAGAAAAAAAGGAAGGATGAAAAGAAAGGAAGGCAGGCAGGAAGGCTGAATTATGTTTATAACTATGTAACATCCTAATATATGTAGTAGAGGACAGGATCCCGCAGAAGTCAATTAATGCCAGACAGCCTAGTAGCTGAGAGACAGACATATAAACAAAAAAAGAAAAAAAAAGGGGAAAAAAAAAAAGAAAAGAAAAGAGGACCCCCTTATTTGCTACCTATAAATGTATATAAGTGTGTTTTCATAAAAATATATAAAATAGTCAGTACTTAATATTCAAATATTTTTACTTGTATTCAGATCAATATGTAAATGAAAAATGAACAAATCTAATATATCCTTCTGGCTTAAAGCTGTGGATGCTAGAAAGCTGCCACAAATACTGCTGCCATCTGCAATGCAGTTGCTGAAAAGTGCTGTCATTTCAATAGGAGGAGAAACTGGTATCATGCCAAGTTTTCCTAGATGTTCATAAAATCACTTGACATTCACTTTCATTGCACTAGCTAATTTAACGTATAGATATTATTAACAGTACTGATGGTTGGTTGGTTGGCTGGTTGGTTGGTTGATATTTTTGTTTACAATCTTAAATGGTTTTCTAACAGGTTTCCAGTTTGGAATGTATGTATTAATTTTGAGTGTGGTGGGGATATGGCAGTGTAGCAACAATATTCATTTTATCTTTCCCTTTCATTGCAGTCAACATTGTTTTAATGAAGCATTCACAGTCTAGTTGCTCTTTTTTTTTCCAAATTATTTTGATTTTTTATTTCAGAAAATATATGGATAATATGTTTCTTGTGATGTTTGTTTTTCTTAATGCTTGAATAGGAAGACAACATCTTGTCAGCTTTTTAAAGGTGAGTTCTAACTCCGGAGCTTTTAGAGAAAGCAGAAGAGAGAAGAAGACTTGAAAATCTGGAAGGTAAAACCCATTATTTTCTTTATGAGTAGTTAAGATTCATTGCTTTGTGTAGGAAAAGGGGTCTGTTACTCTTTCTCAGATGCTGGAAGTTCCTAATAATGCCCTTGTTCTGCAACTTTACCAGTTTATGCTGTTATTAAAAACAGTCATTAGTACCCATAAAATTTCTTTGGGGATATATGCTGATTTTTATAATCTTCAGTAGGAGTTCAGAAACACATGCAGGACTTCCTGAGGATGAGGTTTCTATTAGAAACTCAGCAAGCTTCCCATTGCTTTGTCCTCACACAGTCAATTCAGCTAAACTGCAGAAGAGCTAGGAGCGCCAAGGAGTGACCAGATGGAAGACCCCTCTGAGAATGATGTTGAAGGGAGAAACAACCAATGTCCTTCCTGTGTACACTTGGACAGAGCTGAAGCATGTGTTCCAGGGCTTGGGAAATGTTTCTGAGAGCGACTCTTGGAAAACTTTACTGAATCGCCAGCTTTTTTGCATTGCATCACCTCCTGCAGGATGTCTGGTGGTTATTGTCCAGACTGAAGTCCCTGCAATAAAAACCCATCTTGCTTTCTGCACAGTCTTAACAAATGTACATCATGTTTATAGAGTATTAATGTCACCACTGACCTTAGGATACTTTCTGGGGAATTTATGCCTTGATGCCATGAACTGCTCTGTTGAAAATATACACAAAGATGTCTTCAGGTATGGTAAATTGGTTCAGCAGGGCCAAGGCAATTCCACTTCCAGTGGTGCTTAAGTAGTAATTTTAAAACCGTTCTAACCGTTTAGCAAACTGTAATTAATATTGTTCAGATGCCATGGTACTAAAAGAGAAGTAAAGAGAAAGCTGGAGAAAGACATGTTTCCATTAATTTGTACACCAGTGCCCCAAAAGGTTTCTTTCATAGGGGTGTCACTTGGAGTGCTGAACACCAGGAGCTAATCCACTCAGGTCACACCGAAGTAAAACTGACAGGAGAAAGAATCAAGGCAATATGTGAAGATGTAGAAATAACTTCTATTAGCATTTTTAATGGTGCCCTGTGACTGCCAAAAAGGTAATATAGAAAAGTGGTTTTAATGTAATGCAGAAGGCTGTAAGTGTTCAAAAAAAAATCTGTTGGGATTTTGCCACTGGCCTCCATGGGAGAGGGATCAAGGCCTCAGAGAGCTACTTTGCTGGCTTTTAACTTTTAACAGCCGAGACAAATTTATTATTCACGTGCATTACAACACCAATTTTTAAACGTGAAGGAACAGCATAAGAGGAAGTATTTGGTTTCTGTGGGACAGAGTGAGAAGCACTATACAGATAATTGTAGAAATTAGCTGAGTACACTACACACTTTCAGCATATGACATGACTGAAACATATAGCTGTTCTAGTATGTCATAATTTTTCACTTCTTAAAAGAAGTGTTGAACCTGATGAGGAACAGCTTGCATTGGGTCCCACTGATTTAATTTGTACATACTGTAATTTACTAGGCTGCAGTAAAAGCAGTCATTTTGTGAGGCTATCATAAACTCATTAGAAGCGTACTGAGAAAGCTTAATGGCTTACAACCCACAGCTTCATGCATCCATTTTACAGAGATCCCTTCCCAACAGAGCCTGACGCATGATGTTCTATGCTGCTGGCAGTACAGTAGTTTTCACACACACTCCAGAAAATTAGAGGTATTTGTGAATAACAAGATTAAAGACAGAGCCAACATTTCAGAAGCACTTGGAGTGCTGCTGGGACAGGGAAAATCTTGTGTATTGTTAACCATGGTGAGGCTGGTTAGCTGTTAAGTACTGTATAGTGTAACTAATCAAAAGCCCTAGCATCTCAGACAATGGAACAGAAATAATTACTCTCCCAGAGCTACTATTGTTTCATGTTCAGCCTTTTCTGGACTAATAAAGGGTTTAATTTAAATTGTGTTAAGAAAATACCGGTATTAAAAAGAACTACAGCATTCAGTTGCTCTGAACACAGCATCAGGTAAACTACATAATGGATTTAGACATAATGGCCCAATGGAGAGTAAAGTACAAACAAACTCCTTTTCCATCTCCTTGTCCATTTGCCGTCTTTATTAACCCCCAATGCTTTAGGATACAAAATAATAAGGACACTTTGCCAAAAAGAGAAGGAAAAAAAAAGAATTTAAAGCAAGGAAAAAGGAGAGAGAAAATTAAATGCATAGAGTGTTCTGCATCCAATTAACTGAGCTTAGAGACATGTAGGTTTTGTAAGATTAAGTGGACGGATGCAACAAACTAGTGCCTCAGCTGTAAAAGAAAAATCAGGGCATCTCTGCTCATATGAGTGGGGCTGCTCTGATTTGACACCATCAAACATTAAGATTCATATTCAGAAACTTTTGTCTGTCATTCTCTCCATGAAAGGAGGAGCATGCTATTCCTGTAGGATGCACTGGTGGCTGGTGTCCAGAAAAGCACTTTAAACACATGCATCTCACAGTTGTCAGTAGATCTCATCTTCCAGTGTAAACCAGCGTGTGTTAAACCAGCATACTGGACTTGACCTACAATTCTTACTGCTCAGCAGGTTGGAGCATGTGGCTGCATCCATTACACATTGTAGCTGTGTGAGCTCTCTATTGAGAATAAATTAATAAATTGCCAGTTGTCTCACTTTGTCTTGTTCAAGTACTTTAGAAAAGCAATAATACCATTACAGGAATACAACCTTAACATTGCAATCAATCCTTTTTTTCTTTTCAGAAATACATTTCCTTTAGTCATTTATACAATATTTTCTAAACATGCTGATGTTTCTTAATTGCATAACTGAGGGTTAAATGGCAAGTTAATTCTTCTGAGCATCTGACTGAAAATTCAAGAGTATTGGGCAAAAAGCAAGGACCTGGGGGACAAAGGCTGACCCATGGCAGGGACACAGAGAATTTAACAAGTCGAGTAAACCGCTTGGAGAGCTCAAATTAAAATGTATGTGGGCATATTGATGCCAGTTTCAAGTTTGCTTGGATGTAAGTTTACAGGTTTATCTTCATTAGAGCTCAGCTGGTAGGTGACCAACGCCCACAAAATCTGTTACCTTTATCAGAACTTGGAAGATGTCTCTGCATTTCTGATCTTATTCTACAAAGACCGCCTCCAAAATACAGTGCTTCTGGGAATGGCTAGACTAGAAAATGCTGACTGCTTGCACTACAGTTAGTTTTGTTATAACCACTACTTTTCAGATGAGATTAATATTATTCAGTTGCACATGAAAAAAAAAAAAACCAGTTTGGTGCAGCATTTTTATTGTAGATCTAAGTGTATGCTACGGTTATAGTAAAAAATCACATTCAGCATAAAACCCCTATTATTAATTTATTCCTTGTCCATTGCATTCCAAATGTCTTTGTGTTAGTAAGTTCAACTTATTTGTGATTTGAATTCAAAGACTGCTAACCTAGGGTCAGCAGAAGTAATATATAATTTCCTAATCAGAACCTGTTGCATGCTTCTCCATATAATGCAAATGTCTTTTTCACAAAAAATAAAACAGAAAGTGGCTGAGGTTTTCTGAGGTTGACATTTTTGTTTTTGAACCCAACACTTCTTTATCAGTTTGTCCAAGAAATAACTACCTTTAACACCTTTTTTTTTCTAAGAAATTCCAGAGTGTAGACTTCATTTGGGGTTTCATAGAGAGGCTTGTTTTGCTTTGGAGAATTCCAGAGACAACAAGGGATAAACAGAAGATACGGTCCTAAAATCTGAGATTCTTAAAACTGATTAATTTCTCTGTTGGTTGTTCCATTTCACTTCTCTCTGGGACACTCAATTAAATGAAAAAGTGTGTTTTTGTCTGTATACCTTGATGTTGTTTTTTTAAATAAATAAGAGAAATCCAATTAAATTCAATTTAAGAATTTACATGCAGATTTTTCATCAGTGACATAAGGGACTTTTTAACTGTAGGTATTTCTTCTTTTTAGAATATATTTGACCATTCTTTGACCCACGACAATCCTTGACTGGTCTTTATGCATGTAGTTATTTGGCACACCGTGCATGGCATATTCTAACAAATATTTCACACAAAAACATGAATTACAGACACATAAAATTTTTGTGAACTGGGCTGTAAAATTTCTGATGCAGTAGTCTCTATCTAACTTGACAGCTGGTATCTGATCCGAAAATAGTGTCTTTTTCCTCAAATGCTAATCATCCTGTTACTTTGCACTGCATAGATTTGAACACATATATGGATAAGAAATAATCTGGAAAAAAATCTTCTAGAACAGTAACTATGTGACACTTTGGCATGAGCACACCCTGAGTCCATGCTGGTCTCCTGGAAAATGTGTTTCCAGTGCTTAGCAATCCCCTAGATCAGAAACAAACATCCTGAGACAAACCTAGCAACATTTATTCTTTAAAAGGAAAGTCCTGTGAATTGTATTCCTAAATAAAAGCTTGAGAATTGAACCTCAACTGTTCGTGTGGAGGGACAATGGATATGGTAGATGTTCTGCCGCATTCCAGAGAAGATGAGCTGGAATAAAAAATCTGAGGAACCAATGTTCTTTGCTGGAAGCTGTGGTGTGCAGTGTCTGCTTTCTCTGCCTTGCTAACATGCCTGATGTGGTTTTGATTTTCATTCCTGTGTAAGCCCAAGCTTTTGCTGACATTTTGGGTCTGTGCCTGGGTATGGAGGCTCAATTTTCACAGAATCATAAAATATGTTGCGTTGGAAAGGATATATCAGGATCATCGAGTCCAACTCCTGGCCCTGCAGACACCTCAAGAGTCACACCATGTGCCTGAGAGTATTGTCCAAAAGCTTCTTGAACTCTGTCAGGCTTGGTGCTGTAACCACTTCCCTGAAAATCTGTTCCAGTGCCCAAACACCCTCTGAGTGAAGAGTCTTTTCCTGTTATCCAGCCTAAATCTCACCTGACTCAGCTTCATGCCATTTTCTCCAGTTCTGTCACTGGTCACAGGAGTGAAGACATCACTACCTTCCTCTCAGCTTCCCCTCATGAAGACCACAATGAGGTCTCCCCTTAGTTTCCTCCTCTCCATGCTGAACAAAACAAGTGATCTCAGCCAGTCTTCATAAGATTTGCCTTTCAGATGCTTCAGCATTCTCGTGGCCCTCCTTTGGAGACTCTAACAGCTTAATGTCTGTTTTTTTACTGCGGTGCCCAAAACTCCTCAAAGTGAGTGCACAGCAGAGAGGGACAATCCCCTCCCTTCCCAGCTGGCCATGCTGTGCCTGATGAAACCCAGGACAGGGTTGGCCCTCCTGGCTGCCAGGGCACTGCTGACTTGTGTTCAGCTTGCCATCCCCCAGGACTCCCCTTTTTTTACCGTGGGAGTCACAGAACCTGTCAATTACAACAGATCTAGAAGGGAAACTACGTGGTAGTTTGTAACATCTACCTGGTGAGATGTCTTCCCTGAGCAGTGTTTTCCTGTAAGGGATCACAGATACTCCATCTTTTTGAATTACAGTGGAAGAATGGAGAGTGGAGAGCCGATGACAGGCTGAATTAACGCAGTGCTCACCAGCACTTTGTATAGTCTGGGAGGTTGTCAGAGAGACCACTATCCCAGTGTAGGATGCTGGCTGTGGTTGCACTGAAGTGACAAGTTATAGGTGATTTTCTTAGATATCTCTCTTACAGCTGTCTGCAGTGAGATGGAGACCAGCCTCACAGGGAATTTGATTTGGATCATCACAATTAGTAATGTTGTTGTGCTGTCAGGGTACCCTTCGTGTAAATCGTGGGAAGCAAACTGATTATTACATTTTTCAATTTGTTTCCAGCAGTTTTTCTTCATAAGTACACAAAAGATGACTCCTGAATACAAGAGAATGGACAACATTATTTCTGGTGTGTTTTTGGATTACAAAATGTCTGTTTGAATTATACTGAATTAATGTATGTGTTTGTTGCTGTAAAGAGATGATTAAATAATGTTTTTGGGGATAAGAAGAGTATGGGATTTTATAGATCAAGAAAACAGTTGTAAGAAAGACCTCTACAGTAAAGGGTGGGAGAGGAGCTGAAGAACAAAAATAGCTTTTGGGGTTGTAAATATTCTCCCTTATCACCTATGCAGGGTAATTCATGTCCTTCCTTCTTCCTTCTCTCTCTTTCCTAGAAAAATAACTTATTTCAGTCCTTTTTTTTCAATTTTAGGATTGAGGGATTAGGGCCATGCAGCCCTACATTTGCTCATTCCCTTGTTTTCCTACCAGCACGCCTCCCTGCAAGGCAAATCCCCCCTAACAAACCCTTCTGTGAAGCTTTGTCAGTGACTGCCAGCCTAAGAAAGAAGATGACGAAAATCTCCATTCCAATAATACGTGCAAACAAGCAAACAAAGCCACTCAAGGCTGTTTTGAGATTGAACTCTTGGAGCTACTTTATGTAAAATTTCTTCTTTAGTGTATTTGGAAATGAATGTCTATGTTTTTCAGGGTATGAACCATATTTTCTTTGTGCTGTTTCTAAAATAAGATGTATAAAATATATTCCCTTTTTGCAGAAGTTGGAAAATAATGTGATAACTACCTGTATCTATCTACATCTATCTCTCTGCCTGAAAGCCCAATAAATGTAACTGTTATCATACCTATCTCCTTGTTACAAATAAACTCTGACACTGAAAAATATCACTGCCTCCTCTTACAGAGCATCCTCAGCCTGCATGTCTTCTAATCTGCAGATTTCTAGGACAAGGAATTTTCTGATCCTCTGAAAATTCATGAAGGCAAATGTTTTTCCAAGCTCATTAAGGATAAAAAAATAAAGAATATTCAATATTTCTGGGGAATCACAAGAAAAGAAACTCCATCCTATTGGTTCATATGAGTAATAGTGTTTTCCTGTTTTTAAAAAAATCATTTGGATTGATATATATTTTTTCTTTCTCCTATAAGTTTTCTAAAGTGACAGTTTAAGCTTGCTATTTAACAGGAAAAAAAATCTTTATAAATAATTCAGATGGGATATTTTGACAATTTCAAACATTCTCTGTTCTTTTTACCAAGCAGAAAATTGGCCACTGACAACTCTTTCTCAGGAGATACTACTTTTAAGAAAACAACACTTCTCATGTTATAAAAATGCTGAGGGATTCTACTCTGTCACGCAGGTCCTCCTAGCCTTAAGGCCACACATTCTCCCTGCAAAATATATCCATTATATTCCACTTCTTCTTTCCACGGAGCAATCTAAGAGGAAGCTGACCCACTTAGTGGATTAGGGAAGGACTGTGGATGCACACATGGATTTACTAAACCTTTGACACTGTCTCTCACAGCATTCTTCTGGACAGACAGGCTGCCCATGAGTTGGACAGGGTTCACTGTTCGCTGGATGACAAACTGACTGGATGTCCAGGCCCAGGGAGTGGTGGTGAAAAGAGTCAGATCCAGCTGGCAGTCTGTCACAAGTGGTTTCCCCCTGGGCTCAGTACTTGAGACAGTTTAATATCTCTATTGATGACTTAGAAAAGGGGATCGAGGGCACCCTCAGTCAGGTCAGGGACACACCAGGTTGGGTGGGAGTATTGATCTGCTGGAGGGCAGGAAAGCTCTGCAGAGGGGTCTGGACAGGCTAGATTGATGGACCAAGGCCAATTGTAGGAGGTCCAGCAAGGCAACCAGTGCCAGGCCCTGGACTGGGGTCACAACAACCCCATGCAGAACTACTAGGCTAGGGGAAGGAAGTGTTTGTTGTTTTGTTTGGTTCTGTCATCTGCTGGCAGAATTAGGTCAAACATTTCCTCTGATGGCTTGTACATGCCCATCTGGTGATGCCCGCAAACAGGTTTTGTCAAACTTTGTATTTTGTCAGACACAGTGGCTCAGGAAAGATACTATAGCTCCTTATCTGTCTCCTTGCATGCTCGTTTATTTGCTCAAAACAGCCAAGAGCTGAGTTCCCAGAGAAGTGACCAGAAAGGACCAGAACCACCTGACCTGTTCAGGTGTTTCATATCCCCATTCAGACACTATGCAAAGAGAAATCATCTTAAAAGTACCTATTTCTAGCTCTCAGGTCACTATATTTTTCTCTGGACTGTTCTAGAAAAAGTACCTTTACAAGTGTTTCAAAAATGTCCATTGAAAATTGAAAAATTTCCAGAATTTTCTCAGAATTGCTGAATTTTCAGATGTGTTTCAGGAATGATTGTGGTTCCTAGATCTTGCAAAAGGATGCACTCAGAGTAAAACCTAAGTCGACTGCCAAAAATCTAGGCAAGGTGCTAAGCCAGTAGAATCTATTTTCTCTGCTATCTGTGTACTCATCTGTTTGCAGTCTCCTCTTACTAAGAACACTGTCTCCATGAGACAATTAGTTGAACAGAACATTGATAATTAAATTGCTCGTTGGATCTGTCCTGGATTTTAATTAGTTTTGAAGTTTAGCCTTGAAATCCTATTTTTAACAAAACTAGATGCAGAGAAACACTGTGAAATACCCAGCAATTTATTTTAGCATAAATAGGCATGTATGCTATCATTACCAGCTTTTCATAAATTTTCAACTGAATTAAAATAATGAATAGTTGTTTAATATGCTTGTTTTGATTAAGTGTCTGGTTTATGAGGTTTCACACAGAAGCAGACTTTATAACACAGTTAACAGCAAATGTTGATAGACCCCTTGTTCATTAATGCAGTAAGCAAACCTTCAGGTTTGTTGTGTACCTAGTGACTTCCAGGAAAATCATTAAAAAGTCATAAGATCCTTAAACATGTACCATATACTGTATGAATCAAGATATAGTTCTTGAGGTCTAAAATGTATTTTTCTTATCTTGAAAAATTGTGTTGCTGTAACAAGTTGCTCTTTATTTGTTCATCTGTATTATAGGACTACCTAAATTATGGGTACTACTTTAATAGACCTACCCAATAAAATACAGTCCTTGCTACAAAGTCTGCAATTTCAATAAACCACATACAAGGGAAAGGAAAATTACAGTAAAAACATGGCATTGTCTTCTTTTTTTTTTTTAATTTTTTCTTTT
>VYXD01011938.1:637259-746394 GCA_013397195.1 Hylia prasina
TTTTTTGTGCCAAGAAGCTGAAATATAACCATCACTTGAAAAAAGAATTTCAATTCAAGCTTTATATAGTGCCTATTTGAATAATTATTGAGATTTTTAATTTTTCTGCATAGGGTAATAGACTTGCAAAAAACAAGATTGTACTGGACTTTGAATTCTGAGAGTTATAAACATTTCTCAGTTAATGCAGCACTAAAACATAACATTGCTTATGACTGAATCTCTTTATGCAGCCTCGTCCTGGCACTGAGCAACTTTCCAGAAATTGACTTTGCAAATGTAATGTTCTTTTAATAAGCTTCTCATATGTAATCTAATACTGAAATAAAATTTTAAAAAATTGTTAATGCTGGCAATACAGTCTTTATAATTGGTTAACTTGTCCTTCATTTACTTAACAAGGCATTTACTTGTTTATATTAAAAAGCTGCATCATGGCAGAAGGCAGTATGAAATCTGAACCCCAAGTAAAATGAAGTTTTCCCCATTGGCCTCATAGAGACCAGGCTTCCCACAACAGAGTTTGAGACTGAAGAAAGACATGAAAGTATCAGAGATATGTCTGACTTTGAAAAATCTCGTCTCTGCTATATAAATAAAACAAACAAGCAAACAAAAGCAGAGGAGGGAGCAGAGAAATCTTATATTAAAGAAAACCATGATTCCCTAGAAGTTTCATAAAACAAGAAACTTCGACTGTTAATGTGGCTGAATTTTAATTGTAGAAGTCATCTTTATTCTTGAGTTTAAACTAACACGTAAAATGGATAAATAAATTAAAAATATTTTTACATTTTTATAATAATTTCAGTTGACTTTAATATTAATTATTCCACATTTTCCATATAATACTTCATAACCACAGTTCCAGGCAGATAATAATGCTAGTCAGTTATATCCACTTCTAATGTTTAAATGACACTTTCTCTGACACAGCAAACTCATACTTTGTGTAGCCAGTAGGGGCAAACAACACAAGCCAACACTTATTTAAGAAACTCACTTAGTTTCGTTCCTTATCGAAATATTCTGGGTTCTCTTTTTTGTTCTAATGTGGTATTATGATGCATATCTTTGTGGATTGGGCAGGACAAAGATGTACAGCCACTGGCTTTCCCACCCCAATGAACAGCAGGAATCCTTGAAGTCAGGCCAACAGTGCAAAGCCATTTTGCAGGAATAATAAGCGCATAAAACAATATGTAGCAGTATCTAACGAGACCATATAAGAACTGAAGATTTAATGTCTCCTAAGAGATGTTTCTGAGCTCAGATCCGTAATCCATTGAGAGGAATAGTGGAGAAGGAATCAAGCCATCTGAGATCAAGTCTCTTTTCTCCTATAATATGCAATCAGGTTTTCAAACTCATTTAGAGATGCAAATAGATAGATTTTTTTTTTTTTGCTTAAAACTTTTCTAGATGTGCATACCCCTACCTGTGGGATCTTATTTAGTGCTGTTTGAAAAACAGGTCTGGTTTTGTCAGACTTCCAGGGTCTGAGAACTTTCTTGCTGTAAATGAACTAACTGATAATATTTAGAAAAAAATCTACAAAGTAAAATTTCAGACACTGTTTGTTTGTATAGGGCTTTATGATCACAATCTTGCAAAAACCAAACAAAATCAAAGAAAAACAAACAAAAACAAAAGAAAAGACAACATTGAATGGTTTTCATCTTAGTGGTGAGTGACTTAGAAAAGATGAAAGCAGTAATAAGTGACTTGGAAAGGTAATGAAAGGTTCTCCTTTAACCTATGGAGAGAACTGCACTAACTGGGAAACTAAGTTATTAGAATTGAATAAAATAAAATAAAATAAAATAAATTTATAAAATAATAAAATTTTAAAAATAAAATAAAAGTAAGACAACATAAAATGAAGTTCCTCTTTCTTGTTTCTTTCTTTTGAATATGCTGGTTTATAACTTCTAGTGTCTTAGGTTGGCAGACTTGAATTTAAGGGCATGTAGAAGAGCATTGGGAAGAGGATAGTAGCATTTTACATTAAATCTGGAATGCTGTGAAATATTCTTATGGACACGGCAATATTTGGACTACACGACCTTTAAATGTGCCATCCAACCCAAAGTATTCTATGATTCTATATTATTTTTGAGGTGAGGCCTCTCCATGTTTCCCTCCACTTAGTATCTGATAAACAGCTTCCCTCTTCCTCGTCTGAGTGGGATAGTGTCTCACAAATTCTGAGTTATTCTTTTCCACAATAACTTTTCACCTCTCACAGGTTATTTTTATTTTATTGTGAAAGAAAAATGTTTCTAAGTATCATTTTTCTTTGAAAGGGGAGTATAAACTCCAACATTTAGATTGGCAAAAGCATTTAAAGAATTATGTATTTCTTGTCAAGCTCAATTTTCATTTCTTTTAAGTGTATTCTTCTTGTGACCCTGGTCTTCCATATATTTTAACACATAAATGACATCTCATTGTAATTCTCTTTATCAAACTCTTCTGTTTACCTCCTGCTGCATGTAGAAATCTTAGAAAAAGCCTATGGAGTGCAATNAAGAAAAGACAACATTGAATGGTTTTCATCTTAGTGGTGAGTGACTTAGAAAAGATGAAAGCAGTAATAAGTGACTTGGAAAGGTAATGAAAGGTTCTCCTTTAACCTATGGAGAGAACTGCACTAACTGGGAAACTAAGTTATTAGAATTGAATAAAATAAAATAAAATAAAATAAATTTATAAAATAATAAAATTTTAAAAATAAAATAAAAGTAAGACAACATAAAATGAAGTTCCTCTTTCTTGTTTCTTTCTTTTGAATATGCTGGTTTATAACTTCTAGTGTCTTAGGTTGGCAGACTTGAATTTAAGGGCATGTAGAAGAGCATTGGGAAGAGGATAGTAGCATTTTACATTAAATCTGGAATGCTGTGAAATATTCTTATGGACACGGCAATATTTGGACTACACGACCTTTAAATGTGCCATCCAACCCAAAGTATTCTATGATTCTATATTATTTTTGAGGTGAGGCCTCTCCATGTTTCCCTCCACTTAGTATCTGATAAACAGCTTCCCTCTTCCTCGTCTGAGTGGGATAGTGTCTCACAAATTCTGAGTTATTCTTTTCCACAATAACTTTTCACCTCTCACAGGTTATTTTTATTTTATTGTGAAAGAAAAATGTTTCTAAGTATCATTTTTCTTTGAAAGGGGAGTATAAACTCCAACATTTAGATTGGCAAAAGCATTTAAAGAATTATGTATTTCTTGTCAAGCTCAATTTTCATTTCTTTTAAGTGTATTCTTCTTGTGACCCTGGTCTTCCATATATTTTAACACATAAATGACATCTCATTGTAATTCTCTTTATCAAACTCTTCTGTTTACCTCCTGCTGCATGTAGAAATCTTAGAAAAAGCCTATGGAGTGCAATAGGGTTTTATGTCTGTACCATATTTAGTACAGTAAACAGTGGGAGCTGGGAAGAGATCAGTAACTAATAGAAGATTTAAAAGAGACGGCGAGTTAAACATATCACTTAAAACTTTTACTTTCTAGTGCTTTAATGAAGAGGCCCTTTAAGTGCATTGTTTTAATTTATTGTGAGCAAATGGCTTTAAACCTGAAGTCAGATAGTTCTGCTTTTGAGCAAATAGCATAGAAGTGTTTACAAAATGATTAGCAATTTTGAAGACAGCTGATCCTTCTCCAGGTTAAATAATTCAGGACCATTTTGGGGAAAGTCCTAAGCACAGTTTAAGAAAGAACTTATGCTTCTACAAAGTGTGCATGACAAAGGAAGAGGTTGTGAGAAGAGAAAGAAGCCATGACCATGATAAGGAGAGGCCTGCGTAAAGATATTACATGCAAAATGTTTGAATGTGGTATTTTTTTCAACATTTGTAACTAATCAAAGTTCTTGTCATGAACATCCCCCTTTTAGTCCTACTCCTTTGTTTTGCAATGATTTGCTCCTTAGGAAGTGCTGGTATTTTAACTTCTCTGTGTCTACAGAATGTGTAGAACTTTGAGTTACAAAAAAATCTGGAAGCAAATGTGTATCAAAGTGTTTCCTCAGTAACGGTGCTTATCCAGACAGCTGGTTAAAAAAAAAAAAAAAAAAAAAAAAAAAAAGCCAAACACCCACAAAAAAAAACCAGAAACAATCAGCCCAACCAATAGAAAGATCTAGACCTTTAAAATGATGGCTTAAGTCTGAGGTGACCTGAGTTGCTTCCTGGATGTGTCCACCTCATTCCAGTTTTCTACTAGAAGCCTAAAGGTAGGAAAATACCAATTTCAGTGTGTGTAATTCAAGTGGACAAGAACAGACTTTTGAGTGTCTCAGAAGTAAAGAAATGTTCAGAATCATTTCAGAAGTGTTTTGTCTTCTAGAAATAGCCAGGGACTGGCAACAGTCACAGCAATTTGCATCCGTGTAATTCAGAGGTTGCATGGCCAACTGATTAATACTACAGTGTTTTTGTAGTGTGTTCTATGTTGCAAATTTTGCTATCAGAAAGGTTCACACCCATTTTCTTTTCTTTGTTCTCATCTGGTTTTCCTTTTGTCTTCTTCCTCAGTGTCACTGCTTGAAAGATTTCTACAGAAACTGTAGAAGTATTGAGGTGCTCACTTTTCCCCACAGAAACATCCAGCGTGAGAATAGAAGATGTCATAGACATCCCAGATTGCTGGGATAGAGCAAAGGGTATATGATCACTGAAAATTGCTCCCTAGGTGCCCCTGGCATACTTACATCCATGGTCTACTGACACACAGCACAAGTGATCTCCAAATATATGTATAGCAGCAATAGGAAAAACAGCTACTGAAATGAATTCAAATGTGACTCATGCAGTGCTGCTAAAAGGCTGATTGCTCTGTCCTCTATGATATCCATTTGTTCTTTTGTTGTTGTTTTATATCATTTCAAAAGAAAGTAATTTAGACTTTGCAATATGTACATTGTCCAAGGTAACCTTTGATAGTGAAAAACACATCAAATCATTACAAAGATTTCATGCTACATAAAAGAGTTTAGAGATATATCATTTGCAAAACCAGTAATGGAAAATTTCAAACCTTCTTATAAAAATACACAGCAAGCAGTTTTAGTAATTTGAGATCTTTTAAAGGAAGAGTTCAGCTAAATCTGTTCAAAGTCAGGGGTTTTAATATTGCAAAAAAAAATGTGCATATTGCATAACTGATAGATCTGATCAAGTGTTCAGGGGTTTAGGATCACAAAAGGGAACAGACTGCATTTAATTCCAATGCAAAAGGCTTTCTGTGAGCTGTGCATTAAATGCATTTCCTTTTTCCTGATAGAAAGACAAAGAGAAAAAAAATCCAGAAATCTTAACAAATAAAGACAAAGTGCCCAGAAAATACTCTGGCAACTAGCAGTGGTATGCATGAATTTACAGAGGCTACCAGGCAGAAAGTGTGTAAAGTTTCTATAAGTTGGAAGATGAAATTTGAGCTGGGATCCCTGAAAATTAAATACCATAGCCATTTAAATCCAAAGTAGAGTGAGAGGCAGACTAAACTGCAATAGTTTCCTTGAGCTCTTTTTTTACTGTTGCATAGCTTAATATCCTCCAGAATGTTATTCAGGATATATCCACATGAGAGCAAGGGAAATAATAGTCAATTGGAAAAGTGGCAAGATAAAATGCATAAGACAGAAAATTGCTCTAAAATGTTCCTCAGAAAATGATTTTTAATATCAAAAGACATTTTCAATCTATATTTTAATTCGTTTTTCTTCTATATTTTGGGCAATTGGAATGAGGGTTTTAAGACTTGCACATCTGTTTTAAAAATCATCCAAATATTGTTTGGAGGAGAATTCTCTCAGGTGCAGAGGGTCATCACAAGGTCTTTCTATCATTCATGCCGACATCCACTCCTCATGTGTTCTAAGTGGTGCAGGAAAAGACAGGCAGAAAGAAGAATTTCATTCAGGAAAATGACAGCAAAGCATCTAGAAGGCTTTGAAACACATTGCAATATATTGATTCCTTCTTTCTGAATGTATTTGGCTTGTATATTTTTCCAAATAAATTATTGTAGATGACATCAGCTATGCTTTGCTCAATAACACTGAGCTCAATACCAACAGAGAACATCACCTATATCATTTTAGGATTTCTAGCCACACTTAGTTGTGATTTTTTTTTCCCTGCAATGTTCGTAATGAGGTCGCACACAAAGGCAACAATTAATTAATCTTTAAATTAAGGCACAATAAGTGGTTCCATATATAAGCATTTTATGGGACAGAAGGCATCAGGTATAATTAAAAGAAGGGACAGTGGACAGGTGGGAACTTTAATTACAGATGAAATTCTGTCCAAAAAGAAATTCCATTATAAGCTCTTTAGCAACACTATCTTACTCGATTACTGGGACTCAGGTTTTGTCACATACCCACCATAAGCAGATGCCTCCTGCATTTAGATAGAGCAAGGTGTTGGCACAAGGCCAGAAGATTAAAATGCCTCAAGGTCTATCCGTTGTCAGCATGGCAACCAAGTCCAGAGGATCATTTACTGCCCTGGACAAACAACATCTCTCCTTCATGGAGTTATGTAGGTGGTTACATGTTATTCTGCAAAACATCAGCATCTCTGAAGGGCTCTCACAGGCAAGGATGGAGGTTTACACAGTGGGAGCAACTCAGAGCAGCCTGCAGGCTTTGTAATTTGTTATCACCATTTTGGTGTGGATAAACTTTTCCTTTCAGTGCTTTGTGTCATTCTTTCAGGAACCTTCATTTCCTCTGTTTGTAGAAGGGTACTGCTTCTTGAGACTCAGTGTTTTCGATTCCTTCCCTTTTCAAGGAAAGCTGGGAGTGATAATCCCATAGTCTATAATGAAATTCCATTCAAAAGCAGCAATGGCTTAGACACCCAGCAAAAGGAATTGTTTCATCTCTACTCCAAAACTGACAATTGGACCAAAACCTGAGGGGCAGAGGGTTATCCCATTCCCTGGCATGCAGGTCATTCTTGCAAAATCTCTTCCAGCTTCTTTTGTAGGTGATCAATCCAATTTACTATCTGTGCAGTCAGGAACCCTTAAAGCTTACAGAATGTCTCTGAATTTTCCATTAGGTGCAAAAAACAAAATGTTAATGCTGTAATTTCTGTTTAAATTTCCTTTTGTTTCATGTTATTGCAATTCACACATTGCCTGGAAAATCAGGAAAAAGCCCTCTCACCTTGGAGATTTAAAATCTCCAAGGACATGCCTTACAAAAGCTGTCTATAGAATGATAGGCAATATGTGCTGAATTTCCTGCCATGTCAGAAAGCAGGGGCAGACCCTTAAAAGCCATAATTAATGTTCTTTACAATTAGCAGAAATTTTAGGTGTATTCCAAACAGAAGATCTGAGAATCTCCAACATAATACCAATTCATAAGAAATTTAACTTTAAGAACAAGGCAAGTCTCAAGCATATGGCTTTCCAGATGAAATTTTTTTTTTCTTTCTTTTTTTCTTTATTTCCTTCAAACTGCAAAATTGGTGGATGGGTGATAGCATTTGCACCTAGCATTTGATACAAATAAGGCTTGAGGATGCAGTTAAGCTCAAAAGTAAAGGCTGTTCTGAGATCTGAAGTGATCAAGAAACCAATAAATACCAAGTAATGATAAATGGAATGCACTGAGTGGAAGAAAGTTTAGCAAGGTACAAGCAGGATTGATGATCACTGGAAGTTATTTATAATTTTTGTTAAGTTCTTAGTAGTCAGGTCTGTTAGTGAAATTCAAAGACTGGAAGAAATTTAAACACCTTAAAGGCCAAGGAGAAATATATGAAAAACACTGTGTTCTGTAACTGTATAAACAAAAAAAAAGGGAAAAATTTGGCATGATGTGTAATAACATTTGGCAGACATAATGCAAGAAAGTTCATTTGATGAAGGAGAGAAACCCGGGAAGTAATAGTGGTGCAAGAAACACAAGGGATTAACTGTGGACAGCAAAGTATTCATCAGCTTGCAATGTGTAACAGCTGCCAGAAAAAGGGCAGTGCAATTTTAGGCTGCGTGCACAAAGACATCACAAGGCAGAGGAGGCAAGTAACAGTATCTCTGCAGCTTCTATATCATCCCAGTTAGGCTACTGCACGATGGTAGGGGTTTTTTGTCTGCATATTATTAAAAAAAAAAAAAAAAAAAAAAAACCCAAAAATTTAAAAAAACTAAAAAAAAGCCATGAATCTGAAAAAACTGTAAAGAACAGAACCAGAAATGGTGAGTTGGCTGGAGGGATGGGCACCGTTGGCTAAAGAAGCTTATGTAAACCAGTGCCACCAGCCTGAAAACTTCTTAGTTTCAAAAAAAACCCAATTAAAGTACCTTAAAGTATTCTTACTCTTTCTCTTGAGTCACCCTACCAATTAGATTTTGAGTTTTATTTCATTCCTTTTTGAGGATTTTCAGGGTGGAATTTATATTTAGTATTGATAAGAACATAAAATAACAGGACATTCAGCAAAAATTTCTCTTAAGATGACTGTGTTTTCTAGTGAATATAGTTTAATTAAATCACAAATAAAGAGAAAAGTGAGCTACAAATATTTGATCATTAACACAGGATTTAAACCCAAATTATTTAATTGCAAGGAAGCAAAATTAAGAGTAATAATATGAAATTGAGAGAAGGGAATTATATTTGAATACCAAGACCCCATTCTCACTACAAAAAATTTTGATATAAAATAAAAGTGCTCCAGTCTCAGAATCTGATAAAACTGAACAGAAGAAATTATATGAAATATTGAGTTAAGATTGCTCCTGTAGTCTCAACAAAGTTGGTAGGTCTTAAAATATCTCTAAGTTCTTCTTCAATTATGAATCTCAGGTAATGTGTATAATCTGTCAACTTTTATAGTGGATCTTCTTGGAGACCAGACTTCCTTCTCGTCCTTTCTCACCCAAACTTGCATGTTGTTACACATTTAACATCTATAGCAAAAGTTTCCAAGCAATATAGCAAATGTAAACACATGTAATCCATTAACAATAATGAGGTGTATAAATTTAAATTCGTATTTGGCTTGGGGTAGATAGATATCTATTAATTTTTTTCCCCCGAGCATGAGCTAAAATCTGAAAACCTTATAGCTTATCAAGAGTATAAGCACCAAAATAATAAGTGATCAGTAGAACTTAATAGTGTTCTATTAACAAACTGTTTGGCTTTTCCAAATGCTTTTGCTTTTTTAACTTCCTTTTCAAAAAAATAACCAAGATTGAAGAATGACTGATAACTGTGGATCATAGTTGTCTCAAACACTAAAGGAAAACTTCAGAACCTGTGAAAGGTTCTCTAAATAGGAAATACGTCCATTTTCATTGAGGGAATACAGTATGCACATTTGCCTCTACATATTATGGGATGAGCAGAGCCAGGTCCAAATGATGTAGGAGCTGTGCTCTTTAACACAAGAGTTTTGGGGAACAACGTAACTGAAACTGATGCCATCACTCACCAGTGTCTCGGTATTATGGCAAGAGTCTCCCATGTTGGTCCCCAAATCCACATTAACACCTCAAACAGTTCATATTCCTTCATATCCTTTCTGTATATTCCTGTCCCATTATCCACCTGTTCAACCACAACATTTCAAGAGTCCCTCCCTTCCCCTCTCCGGGTTTTGTTCTATACTAGAGGTCTGAGTGCTGAGCAAATGAATAAGGCAGCTGGCCAAACTGGGTAGTAGGAAAAGCTGCAGTCCTAGCAATTATCTTAGTTATGGATATAAATGTGGGGTAACTTCAGTGAAGGACAATAATTTTTTGTAGCCATTATTCAGATTTTGAATGTGTTTATTTCTCAGAATATGTACATAATTATTTTTAAGAGGGATAGTGACTGTTGCTAAGCTTTGGGAGAAAAAGATAGGGAAAAAGAAAAACAGATATTTAACTATTTCTTTTACAAACAGTTCTAAAAATTCCCATTAAAATTACATTGCTCCTTAAGAGTTATTGTTTAAGATTTAGAAAGTCAGTCTTTGAAACTATAAAAAGGGGGGGTTGTTTATATTTCAGAGGTAAATCTCAATGCTCCCTCCACTAATCAATGCCTTATGATACCTCTATAGCGTAGGAGGTAACAGAGTGAAGATGTTATTTATCCTGTCTTTCAATATACACTTCAAATATATTGCATAAAATGGCACATGCACACAATAGTTTGTGTGTATGTATACTTACACACACCTACAAAAAATTACATACATTTTCTTACTTATTTTGCATTATCTCCTGCCTATGGTATAATTTCACTAAATAAAGTAGTATTTAATCTGCACTGACCACTTTTTTTGATGTCAAGTAAATGAATGTTCCTAAATTATTTAAATCATTAATATGATTTTTCCAGCTAACTATCTACTAGTATTATGAAGCATTTCCTGCGAGCTGCTTGGTTTGCACAGCTCAGGTAAAATGAGTTGGCAGCGTGGTGTCAAGAACAAACTTTAAAAGGACTCTCTAAAAGTAATGCTTGGAAGGTATACATTTGACCTTCAGTGACAGCGCTTATGCCTTGCAAATTGATTAATACAGATACAATATCAAATCATTTTTCATACAATTTTTTAATGTTTGTTAAATGCTGGAGCAGTATGTAAACAGAGTATTTGGCATTTTTATTAGGCTGCGGAACTCAGTCATTTCCTTTGCAACAACATCTCATAAACTATTTTGACAGTCTAATAAACTATAAAAAGCTGTGGTAAAAACTGGCTCTGAATGTTATAACCGTACAAAATGGAAAGAGCAAGAGAAAACATCTATCACTGAGATTATTATCACTGTTGCTATGGCAACTTGGTTGCAATGGCAATATCTCCATGGTTCTGCTGTTTGTTATCATCTTTCTTGATTTTACATCATTGAAATTGTAGTAATTACACTCTGCCTGATGAAAAATGCATGCTGTCATGGCAACTAAGTCAAATATTCTTAATCATTTCACCTCTTCAATCTAAAATGTAATTGTTTGTCAGTAAAATAGGTTATAGGAAGGCTTCTATGGACTTATGATTGCCTTAAGTGTTTTGCAAAAATTGTGCTTTTAGGCTCAAGACCTTAAGCTAAACTAATTGTCTTCAATGGTAAACAATGACTCATTAGAGAAAGTAATCAGTTCTTATTAATTGTAGAGTAACTGTTCTAATGTAATAGAATAATGAAATATAAAACATATTTCATGAAATCAAATGTACCAGAGAATATTGACAATATTGCTAGAATCTTGAAGTAAATTTTGTGTGATTCAGATTCTGTATTAATTTTGTTTGAGTTCGCTTAACGCTTCCATCTCATGAGGGTACACCTAAATCTTAAAATACTTTTATTTTGTAATGCATGTTGACTGTTCCCTTACCTCTGCTCCACAAATACTTTTTTTCTGTAAATTCAAGGCTGGAGATTTAAAACATTTAAGACAATCTAAGGGAAAATAGTAATAAACACATCAAAATTTTGAGCATTATATTAACATTCACATCTCTTGCTTTCCCCTCTGGTCATGTACTGTGCATCTTTTCAAACTGACTGTAAACCAGATTTTCAAAGGAACCTCTGTCTAACTGGATAATTGAGCTAGCCATGTTGGTTCTGAAATGCACTACAAACATTATTTTCTGAAATACCAATTGCAGATACCAGTGGTCAAATCATAATTTTGTTTTCCAGGTTATACCCTCATCTCACAGAAAGCCTCTTGCTCGTCAAATTATCACTTGGGCTGCAGTTGTTACATCACTAAACTATGGTGATTAATTTCAGGGTCAAACTCACTGAGGAGTTTGAGGGTTTTTTTTAATTGGACCTGTTTGCCTGTTCTTGAGCACATCTAATGAATTTGTTCTTGTCACTTTGCAACGAATTAAACTCTACTGGTACTTATCACCTGGTTTTGTGGATGAACTCTGCTTTGTGTTTTTTTCAAGTCTTTTACTACTGTTCATGCACGAGCAGATGGTTCTAGTTAAGTTGAGGCACAGCGTCAAAGTTTCTGCTTCAAGCACAATTGCTTGTCCTATTGATATTTTGTATACACTGAGATTTTTTGCCATCTGGGGAACATGGAAGAACACTTCCTCAACACTCTGAATCAATTAGGGATTTGTTTTGTTTTCTTTTGTGCTGGGAATAATAGTGTGCACCCAGGCGCGCAGCCTTGAATTATTTCTTCTTCAGTAAGTTCTTCATTTAAATACCTCACAAATATTAATGAACTCTTCAGAACACTTCTGCAAGAGAAGAAATCATTGCTAGTGTGTAACCAGGACACAAAGAAATAAGGAGCCTTGTTCACAAGAGGCTATGAGATACCCTGCAATCAAATCTGGTTTCATTAATATCTTACCTATAAGACCATTCTTGTTTGAAGGCCAAAGCATGAACTGTTCACCCAAACAATATTCTCATCGGAAGGACTGGGACATTCTCTCTTAGATGAATTCCCTTGTAACTCCGTGGTTACTCTGTTATGTGTGGAATTAAGGGAATTTTAGGGAAACTGTGATAAAATTACATGCTTACTGGGAATGTGCTGAGCCACTGGCAATTGTTCCCCAGCAGGGAGTAGGATTTCTCCCACAAAGTTACCCAAAGATGGGTAGAAAATTTAGTCTTTTGTGAGAAACATACTGTTAGTTTTAATTTAGCTGCCTCTTTCTCCAGAAGAAATTAAAAGCTACATATGTCCAATTTCCCCAAGAGAGAATCATGCTGTCAAGACCCATTACCATAGGGAAAAAAACCCAAATTTAAAAAAAAAAATTAGAACTAGCCTCTAAACAAAAGAGAAATTTGCCCACTATACAAATAACTGTAGCAACTTGAAATTGTCCACCAAATGCAAATATCAAGATTTAAAGAACAAAAGCCACAGGCTACTCAGTAAGTGAAACAGTAAAAATGGGTCAGATTCCAAAAAGCCAAAATATCGCTCAGCATTCACCCTGCATTGAATTTCTGCCCCCACTGAACTTACTGTCTTATGAGTCATAGGGGCAAAGTAAGAGGGCAAAATGCATAATCATCTTCCAGTGAAGTATCTTTTTTTTTCTCTTGACTGTCCTAAGACTTCCATCCTATACTTGGATCAGATTCTGTCATTTGTCCCATATTTATTTCTACATCAACCTCTTCACATTTATTGCCACTGGTAAGGTCCATCAAGTTACAGACGTCGCTCTTTTATTCTTAGGAACCCTAGAGTCTACCTACTTCTTGCTGTCATCTAGAGTTTTCAAATTCCTCTACATAGACATCTTTCCATTAACTTTAATGGATTTTGTATCAGGCCACAAACTCCTGACTTTGTTTTAAATTTTCTGTAACTAGAAGTTTACTCAGGATGCTGCTGCCTGAGCCTTAGCCCCAGCAACTCTGCCTGGTGTCCTGTGATGCCTTCCAGCTTCTCAGCTCAGTTGCTGTGCCACTGGCAGCACCAGTGTGAATCTGCCACATCTTTCATTAGTGGCCCAGAGTGCAGCTTCCTCAACCTCACCCCAGCCTGGCTGTGGTCCCCTACTCTGCACACAGTCTGGGGCAGTCTGCAAGACCCAGAACTGCTTGCCTGTGACTCAAGATCAGTTTTGGCCTCAAGGATTGAAATCCTAGCATAAGAAATGCAAATGTGATAATTTAAGTTATGAATTAACAGTAAGCTGAAAGAACAAAATAGCTGATGAAAGGGGCATTTCATAAGCCGTGTTCAGCTTTATCTGAGCCACTGATGGAGTGGGAAATCTAACTTCCACACTAAACAGTGCAGCAAGTTCCAGGTGAACATGCAATCACTGATAGTAGAAATTTAATCAGAATGAATAAAATAAGTTAATTAATACTTCATGTCTACCTTCTTTTGCTTCCCCTACTGTTATGTATAATTTACCCTAAACAACTTTTCATGACTGTTTACACAAAAGAAGATGTGGTCTCTGTATAGAACGTAACAGTCACATTTTAAGCTTGACCTGGGCTGAATGCAGGACCAAGACAGACGGGTTAATACTAGTCCTGCCTCTGTGCCATAGGCCCTGTATTACTAACAGGTAATGGATTTTTGTTTGCTGACAAGGGAGAGGTTTGTACTATGACAACAAAAAGGTCAGCCTTTCCCATCAAATGCAACAAAACAGTGCTTGTGAAATTTCATGTGGTTAAGAATTTCCTCATGGTTTTTGAGATTAGAAAATATCTGTGAAGTTTACTGTGCCCAATACAAACAAGAATGTAATATTGATAGTATAGACAAGCTACAGAGTTCCACATAAGGTCATTTGGTAGGTGACTTTGCTACCTATCTGTTGGGATTACTCTTATAAATACTAGGAATACATTCTGAGCTCTAAACAGCATCTTCTGTCAAGCAATAAAACTTTTCACTTGTTTTCCTGAAGACAAGAGGAAAGGGGTTAAGTTTTTCTTCCATAATGAAAATTACCATTGTAAAGTAGATGCACCCTGGCTCCTCATTTTCCATCCCACATTTAGTGAATGTATGTGCCATTTGAAAAGAAAAAAAATTAAGAAAAAAATCAGAAGGTACTTTTATAACATGAAAAGGTTTTATGAGAATATGCTTTGTAATATCCTGAGTTATTTTTGATCAACAGAGCAATGTAACTGCTCAACCTAAGATAAGTAAATATGTGCTGAATGAGGGCATAGAGCATGAAACAAAAGTAGAAAATAAGAAACCAACTATGTCTCTGTATTTCTGGTATTTATGGAACCAGACAGATTCAGCAAGGCAATCTCCTGCAATGTATTGATAGATGAATTTTTGCTGCCCCTACTTTCCTCCTGCAATTTTGGTGAATATTATTTCTGCTGTTTCTTTCATTCTTACTGACTCTTTACTGTTTTATTTGTATTTGTGCCCAGAAACTATAAAACCTAGAAGTGGTTAGATACTTTGACACAGAATGTCTTTGCGGTTACTAAGGAGTTGCACAGGCTGCTGACAACAGTTGTTTGTTAAGAATAAACATTACGCTATGAAAAGGTCATATTGGAACTGGAAAATGTACAGATTATAGACATTTTGTTTAAGGAGATCTAAACCAAAAAAGAAATAACTCTTTTTCATGATAGAAAGTAATAATAAATGTTTCCTTAAATCCTTAAGGCAGAAATACTATTAATACTATTAGAAGTATGGGAAAGAATTTACATGTCACTTTTATCTCAGTAGGTCTTTCATTTCATAATGAGACCTGAGATGTGAATTTCTACTCCTTCTTGCAAAACATTCCCATAGTAGCCTTAAGGCTGGGTCTAATAATTCTCTTAATAAAAGTGTGCTCTGTAATGTGACTCCAGAACATAAACTTAGTGAAAGGTGCCTGGAGATATACATCCATTCTTACTTCAGACAATGTAATATTATCTTATTTAAAGATCTTCAAAATCCATTGAGTGGGTTGGGACAACAGTGTTTCACTGATGACAAATTTGCTGGACTGGGAAAGTTTCTGAAAAAGAAGATCTAGTCCATAAGTGAAAGGTATCAGTAGATTCTGTTGAAAGACTACATATGGCAGCTCACATGTAGAAATTGACATGTACATTTTAATATGAATCTGTTAGGGTTTTGGGTTAAGCGGCAAGACTAGAATTCTTACGGGATATTTTTTGTGGAGCAGAACCTTCCTTGAAGAAGGCCACACAGAGATTTCAGACTATTGTAACATAGTTCTTCTAAGTGCTTGAATTGGTTGGATATGCTGACTTCTGTTTGGAATTTTTTGCCAGCTGGAGAAACTTGATTAATTAACAATAATGATGGCCCTTCAAGAATTGGATTTATTAGGTAGGCCCAGGTTTTTATGAGATGGGTTCAAGGATACGTTGCAGTTTCTTGTGGTATCTAAAGAGCTACTTCTCATAAAAATAATGTTTTATTTGAAAAATTAAGGGCCAAGATAATAATAAAAAAGGCCCTGAACTAAGTTCCTAAATCTGATGTTTTGCATTCTTTTCCCTGTGACTTGCTGTCTCAACTGCACCATACCTTGAGCTTCCTTGAGTTGGAAGAGAAGAGAGGTTGAAGAGATAAAAGGAAGTATTTGTCCAGCTGCCTCACACCGCTGCCCAAACTAGTTCTCCAAGAGGGATCAAAATAGCTGAGTGCAGAAGAGAGTCACTGATTGACCTCAACACCCCATATGGCCTTGCATTCTTGTCAACCCTTCTTTCTCAGCTATGATGTATGTCATAGTAACTTTTGATTTCTCTAAATATATATAAGTGTATCACCCATTGAAAATTCGAGTTCTTGTCTGTCCAGGGGTGTATTTCACTGAGTGTGCCTACTAGACAAAGTACACAGAGTTGTTTCTATAGCAATGGGTATAAGTCACCTTCACTGCACAGCTGATGGTCCTGGGTGCCAAGGGTGTGTGTTACACTGACACATCCTGGCCCAGTGTCTCCTTACCAAAGGTACTTCCTTTGGGCAGACACAAATCCCTTCACTTTCAGAATTGCTTCTGTGTCCCTATACAGACTGGCTACACTTTACCTGCTTCTCACAGCTAATAACTTTGGAAGCTAATAACTTTGGAAAACAAAACGAAAAGAAAAGCATATGTTTTTCTAAACAGAGCAAGTTAGTGGATCCTTCAGTATTTTCAGTGTTCCAAGACAAGTCATTTGTCTTTCCTTTGCATCTTTTGAGGTCTGTCAGATTACCTGTAATTAACCAGAATTTAGCAATGGACTTAGCACACTCTGTGGGCAGGTAGCATACCCTCTTCAAGATTTAAGCTTCTCAAAGGAAATAATAAGACTCTGGCAGCGGACAGTTTCAAATTACTTTTCCTTTCTAATTGGCAATTAGATCTAATTAACTTTTAGTTATTATTCAATGATCTTCTTTAACAAATGGAACCCTGATGAGATCACATCTGTTAAGACCACTTGGTTTGTGTCTCCACTTTCTGTGTATTTCTGTAATTTTAAATTAATTCAGCTACAGTCTGAAAGAAGATCATGTATCAACTGGAATGAAAGTGTGCATTTATCTAAAGTTACCATGAGTCCAGGAAACTGAAACAGTAATTTGAAAAATAACATTGGTATGTAATCCTCAGGGCTTGGAGTGGAAAACTTGTAGAGATCAAACTGGAAGTTTGAATGTATTGGAGGTTTCTTTGATACTACCTGGATTATTTTTGTGAAATACTTTTAAATATTGTTTTGATTTTTAGACCCAATGGATAGAAATTTAAAGGGTCATGTCCTCAATTACTAGCTTCAGAGGAAGAAAAAAGACCACTAGATAAGTACTCATTCAAAATAAGCTGAGAATTCTGTTCCGGTGTATATATAGTAAATATATTTTCCTGATTTTGGATCTTAGAAATTAATGTTAAGATTTATTTGAATCTCCAGAATAAGTAACTGGAGATAGCAGATTATTTTATACTAATAAAACACGAAGCAAATAAGTATACTTATAAGTCTTTCAGGAACTCAGCTGCAAAATTTTATCTTTACATGGACAGTCCAGCTAACAAAAATAGAGCTGTCTGCATGAGCACAGAACATTTTCCTCAGTAAAGGTTTGCAGGACAGTCATAAGGCACATTTTGTTCCCTCAGCTTTCCAGGCACTGATTTTATGCAATATCTATTTTTGTTTATTGCTTTTTTATTTTCTCACATTGCAATAATATGTGTTATGGCTGGATTTTTTCTCTTCCTTGCTACTCAGCCCATGTTTTTCCTTCTGTTTCTGTCCCACTTTGGGTGTGTTCTGTGCAATTTCTCAGTAAAACAGCCTGCAAGTATATCCTTGGAGACTGCCTCTATTTTAATCCTACTGATTAGGAAGACTTTTCTAACTCAATTTTTCATCAGTTAAGTATTTAATAATTATACAGGTGTTGCTCATCTTACTCAAATTAAGGGACATTTTGACCAGCAGAATACTACATTCCTATTTGAGGAAAATTTATGTCATACAGATCACAAAATCTGTTTGGTTATGACTAGTTGTTTAGTGTTTTTTAATTCGAGCATCAGATTCTATTTCCTTCAAAGAAAACAAGAATTTTAAACTTTGCTTGAAGAACTAAATCAAAACAAAAATGTCCGTGCACAACACTTTTATTGGTTAAATGTAGAGCTAAAGTTCCATCATGTAACAAGCAAAATTTACAGTTGTACAAACCTACACAGAGAAGCTGGATGGAAATAGCAGAAATCATTATTCTTTGTATAAACATCATATATCATAAAATACTTTTTTTGGCTTAAATATAGGGTTGCTATGTATGAGATGTCTGCCACTTCATTTTTGCAGTTCAAGATTTTTCCCTGCCTTTTGAATTGAACTTTGGTTGTCTGAATGCAAAAACCTGGACTTTTGTCACAATCAGCAAAGAGTATTACTAACTTCCATCACATTACCTAATTTGGATCCCAGATTCAACCTTTCCCTTAGCTAAGATAGGCCTGGATAAATTCTGATGTGCCATGGCTCATGCTGTTGTGAGTACATTTCCGACTTTCATCTATGATAGTGAAATGAGAATGATGGCTGCTCAGTCTGCTGCCAAACTCTTCTGTAATTTAATCTCATTAATTTTCAGAAGTCAAGTCAGACTTGGTTAAGTGGAATCCTTCCAAAAAAACCACCATAAATACTTTGGAAAAGAGTTACTATATGATATTATGTGGGATACATTCTTATCAGAAGAAAATCAAACCCCCAAACCTAAACCAAAATTTGAATTCCTGTTTTGATATTTAAGAGCACTCTATAGATTCACTATTTCATTATTTGAAGCAAGGTTCTAGCATCTTAGGGAAATGTAGAATATGATATGAAAATAGGGTTGTTAATTAGCCCTAATGCTTTGCCTAGAACAGGCTTTTGTTAATTACATATGCCTAGGTTAAATATTAATTGTTAGCATTTATAAAGAGCTTTGCATTTTTTTAAGTACTCAGCAAACATAAACTAATTACATGTCACAATATCCTGTCTAATTAGATGACTGTGTAATTTCCCCACAAGATACATTATTTTTCACTTCCTGTCACTGAACTATTTTGTAGTATAGCTTTACATTGCTAAATGAGGAATGATTGAACCAGTAAAAAAAAAAAAAATCAAAAAACCATGAAAGCGGCCTGGGAAATTTCATTTTCTCATTAGAAAATTATAATCTTATTGTTTACTTATAGGACAAAGTCTGTCTTGCTGAAGCTCCTGAATAGGCAAAGATTANAAAGTGATTTCTTTGTATAATGGGAAAATGATACATATGGTGTTTTCAATATGAAAGATTTTGGGAAGACTTTCCACTCCAAAAGTTTGGTTTGCTTATACTAAATAAAAAGGAAACACACCTTACATGCCATACTTTGCAGGAACCTTTCAAAATCTTTCATGCTTTGGCCCAATCTGCTTTCTGCTGCTGGGAAACGTTTCTAACTTTTGGTACGTGTACAGCATGAACAGATCTTCTGAGCATCCTTGTAGATAAAATACATGTTGCCTTGGCTTTTAACATTCCTAAAACACAGAATACGTTTATTTGTCTGTTTTTTTCATGTTTTCCATTCTCAATATTTCTGAAGGGATCAGTTCTGAGATCAGTTGGAAAGTGAAAAATGAAATTTATACTTTGTAAAGTCATGTGATATCACAAAATCGAGAATATTTTATAGGTAGAATACTTTACGTAGCATCTATCTGAGCTCAACCTTTTTGGGAATGGTAACTTCTGCTACATTTGCTTTCCCTTCAATTTGTCACATGAATGCTGAGATATGTCCTGGGAAAACTGATGTCACTGCTGACATCAATTGCTTAGAAAATATATTACATCAATACAACTAAAGTGACTTAAACATGAATTTAAAAAAGTTTTTTCTCTTTTCTGTAGCATGAGACTTGTCTTTTAAGAGATATCTGTCTGATATACCCTGTCACCACATTGCACCTTGGTATTTACCATGTAAGCTTGGGGGATCTTCTCTGCTTCTGTTTCTCGACTCACATGTCAAACCCAAGGTGTGTTTGCTAATATTGCTAATGCTCCTAGATGTGCTTTTACTATTTCTTATTTGAACAGGAAAGAACCTCTCCTCTTCCCACAGAGCAGCATCTTGAACATCAGGCCATAAAAAGCCCTTTCTGCACCATGGGCAGAATGAACAGCCCTTTTCTCCTAATGCTTGGCAAGGCTATGTAGTCGTCAGTTTTCGTTGTTGCTCACAGTTGTCAGTTTGCCCAAGCAGATCCTCAGCACCAGGAGGTGACACGACATTTTTCACTGAGGCAATAACAAATAAAGATATCTACACAATAATTTTTCTTCTTGAAAAAAAAAATCAGTAATGGTTACAAATTCCTCATCTGTGATTGCTTAGAAAGAGCTATGGGAATGAAGTTCTCATATCCCACTGAAAGTCAAGCATATAAAACTCTTAGGCACTTAAATATTGGGACTGACTGTTCCTAGACTTGACAGCATAACAACTATTTTTCAAATTATAAACTGTAAAAGTGAAGCATTGCTGAAAATTGGTGCACTTATTTAAGAATTCAGAGAAGGACTGAACTGCAGTGGCAACTCTGACTCTAAAACACTTAGATATTTTAATCATAATGCTAAAAAGGTTCATATTAAATTTACATTTCTGGTAATATTGGCAAAGCAGTTAAGTCCCCTTTGCCTCTCTTTCTGAAAAAAAGATTTCAATCCTTGTGGGTATTGTGGTAAACATGAAGTATGTAATGGAAAGAAAAAGGAAAGATTCTCACACCACCAGCTTCAGCAAATACAGAAGCATGACCATCTTAAGCTTGTGCTTAAGGAAAAAGGTAAAGAAATGTGTTACAACCCAAAATTTTATGTTCTAGGGAGGCCTTTCTAGAGTACTTATGCAAATCTATCTTTTTTGACTCTGATTTAGATTTATTAAAGTCATTGAGGCAGCTGTAAGTCTTTCAAGGAGAAGTGACAGCTCTTGAGTTATTCAGACCCTGCATCTATTCTCACCCAGCTGCTATTCATGACTTGGAGACATTCACCCTGCCTCTAATTCATAAACAGATAGATTCCTGAGGTTGTGGTGAAGCACAGCCACTGAGCAAACACAGATATTAACATTCCCACAGCTTTAGAAATATGGTATTGTATCTTATGGAATTTAATAGAGTGCCATGCATTTGATTCCTGTGTCACTGATGTTATTATATGTATGTTAGAAATCCCATCTGAAAAGTATAGATTACTTCAGTGCCTTTTGTTCATCACTAACTCTTTAGAAACCATATGGAGTGGGATTTTTCAAATGACTGTACCATAGACCTAACTCTGCTCAAGTTCAAACCAGAGAGAGTTTTATCATTAACTTCAGTGGAAGCTGAAGTAGGTCAGTGCCAGTTTCTGTAGAAGATCCAATCCTTTAAGCTTATTGAAACAGCTATAACAGAGGTACTCATTCTAGATTCAAGTCAGTGGAATCCTGGGTATGAAAGAAACTCATGGCTCGCTCTTGTATAAAGAACAGGACCTCATCAGCTGGACTTCACAGAAGTCCTTTGGTTTCAGCCATGCATTCATGGATGCTGACACAGGCTTCTTAACTCAGTTTCCAGAAGCACATGCGCTGTCTCATTGACAGTCACTGCAGAATTCAGTTCTGAAGGATGGGGTTGGCTCTGAGAAAGCTGGTCTAGTGAAAGGTATCCCTGCCGCTGGGAGATGATCTTTAATGTCCCTTCCAACCCAAACCATCCTATGATTCTATGATTCTGTGATTCTGTGATTGTATGTTGTAAGAATGAGCTCAGTGCCATTCGAGTTCTGATGCCCACATTTCAAGATAGCTCACACTGTGCTTGTGAGTAATATTTAAAATATCAAAAGCAACCAGAAGTGCTCAATGGGTACCTTAAAGCTAAGATTCCGATCAAGCATAACACAAATCAGGGCAGGCAAGTGAACTTTTTCAAAACTCCATGGACAACACAGCATTTATAATAACGAAGAATTAAATGTGAATCTACACGACATCAACTACTTTTGTACTTCAGAAAAACCTTTGGGAGATTGTAGACTTTTTGGAAGTAATTCAAATTCACATATAGCCCTGATCTAAGAGTGCATTTTGAGTGCAAAGTAGGTGTACACCAGTTTACTGGCCTCGCTTAGCTATTCTAAAGTACCTTTATGGGTGATAACAAACTACTTAAAACTGATTAAAGAGTTACATCCCATTTCTAAATGTGCTGAAGAAACCTAAAAAAAAAAAATCAATTTAGATAAGAATCAGGCACTATCATTTCAGTCTGATAGCATTTCACATCACTTGTAGAGCTGAACGACTGCAGAAATGAAGGGCAATAATGAACTGATACTCTGCTTCAGCTGAGATTAAATTTTAAACAAATAGCCGTATATAGATGGAGATTTATAGAGAAATCTAAGGAGAAAAACCTTGATATGGATTAATAAAAATATACTTTACAAATCTTCAGTTTAACCTCAGACTATACACCTCGGGTACAGTGTATTAGTATTTAAGTGTATTAATATTACTTTCTTTGTTATTTCAGTCCTCTTCCACAACCTTTGTGATGTATTTTTCATGGAATTTTGGTTTTGTCCTAATGGGTCAATGATGTGTTTCCTTTATTTCCCTGTATTCTACTCTGGTTCTGTGGTTAGCTTTCAGAGGGTTTTTTTAGGCTTTCCTGTGATAGTGAACCAAGGAAGCCTGGAGACCTGGTGATGTTATCCTTATATGACACCTTAAAGATCTGAAACATAAACATCTAAAATTAAACAGTTTATTGAAGGGAACAGTCTTCTTTTCCCTTCAATAATCATATTTAACTTCAGTCCTCAGGTGACGTAGGGCTCCAATAAACATTTTCTGCACAACAGAATATTCTGGGGCAAATCTTGTCTGTTGTCTGGCATCCTGCCCAGCTCAAAGCAACAAAGGGTAGGGCCACGTTCTAGCAGGTTTCTAAGTTCACAATATTCCTTCTGAATACATATGGCATGTATTTTGTGGGGCAAAATGCTAGACTCGGTCTAAGCTGGGTCTGGCAGGAGATGTGTATGTGGTGTGTGGCCTACCAGCCATTGCATTTATCCCCTATCTCAATCTTGGACCATACCTAAGCAAATTAAGTACCACAAGAAAATCTAAAAGTAATTATAGCTCCATGCAATCTTTCTGTGAAATAGATGATGGTGAAGGTTCGTATATGACCCTAAAATATAAATCAGTGTTATTCTACTAGATTTACCTTGACAACAGAAAGCAAGTAGTATCATTATTCCAGCACTGAATATTTTTATTTTCGTAAATTATAAATATTACTTTTTTCTCTCCACCTTCAGCCTTAAGAATGTGGTTTCACATTTCATTTAATGTTAAATGGTTCATTACATAGAGTAGCAACTTAGTTCTCTTATTATGGTGTTATCTTTCACTTTGTCAAAATATGTCTAGTTGATAAGAAATCTGACAGAAGTTGCTTATGATGGGATCACTAACAGCCATCAGTTTCTCTCTAGCAAATGAAACTGTAACCATGGAAACGGCCTTTTTTTGCCAGAATGAAAATGAGACAGCACTCTGCTGCAGCCATTAGTAGAATACACAAATGTCCCTCAAGGCAAACATCTAAAGCAAATGGACTGCAAAGTAAGGAGCACTAATTTCTATTTATTTAGGATTTGTAAACCTAGCAGAGCAAGATATTAACAAAGGAACAAACAAAAGGAGGTTAAAAAAAAGATGTTTGTATTTTTCTTTCCATTTACAAAACTCCTCATTTTAAATAAAAATGTTTCATTCTGGTCTTACAAGTATACGCTTAAATAGTACTATAACAATGCATTTAAATAAGGTTGTGGCTTCAGTGTGGCTGTTCTTTGCAGAAAATTATTTTAAAAATACACTGGAAGAATGGTTGGGGTTTTTAAGCTTTCAGAAATCCATATTTAAATGCAAAGGTATTAAAAATACTGAGTGTGAGACCTTTCTTTCCATGCTGTTTAATTTTCAAACAACCATGTTCATACTGATAAGATATACCAGAGCTGATAATAAGTCTATTCTAAACACTATCAGCAGTCGGCCACAGGCTGTCAAAGACCTTTCAAGTGTCAGACTCTTCTTACTATCCTCTTTATTCAGTACTATGTCCCTCTTGCTACAAACTGCTTATTTAATGCAGAGATTCTTTTGACAGACTCAGATTAGGTGAGGGGTCTTAAACCGTCTACGATGTACATCAGTAAGATATATCTTAACTTGTTTGCCTTCTCCTTACACATCAAAAGTCATAGTTACACTGAGAACAGCAATGTCTAGCTTCTGTTCTATTTCCAGCTCACTGAATAAAGCAGAGATACAATTTTCCACTAGGATAATTAGTTCGTTAACCAAAACTGTTTAGATATTTAATTCATAGCTAGCAACGGATTGGAATCATCATGCCAATTACCTACAGATACCTTGGGGTGCTTCAAATACCTGTATGCCTGTAAATATGACAAAGTGACATGCTGTGACAGCCACTTTCAGAGAGCTGTTTCCTATAGTGGGATTAGAAATACCCACCATTGTTCTGATATGTTTCACATGGGTCAGGGTCAAGGCATACTTATAGAAGTTGTTGCTTACTGCCAGTTTGTTGGTTGTAGGTGTAAAAAAATTAAGACAAGGCAATGACAGGATAGAAAAACTGACCTGAGTTAGTTTTGACTCTAAGAGAAGTGTTTGAGCTTTTATAAAGTTGCAGTCCATGACCTTTATGGTTTTTCAAGTGTTAATCATGTCAGAAATGAACCAACTTGGGTAATTACAATGGCATGACAAAGGCCACTGCTTCACTGGAAAGTTATTTACTTATCCTATCTGCAAAATGCCACTAAAATATTCCCTTTTGAAATCAAAGGTGCATGTTAAAATAAGCAAGAAAGAGGTGTCTTGGTGTTTGGTTTTGCTGGATATTGTCTTTTAATTGTCCTAAGCATATGTTCAGCCATATGCGTGAGTACATATGTATACTCATATAGATGCACACATAAAATAAAAATAGTTTATTAACATTGCAGGTAAGTCTGCAAAATGCTTTTTCAGTCTTAATTAGCTATCTTCCAGAGTAGATGCATGTCTGGTAAAAAGCAACCAAATGAGCAAATCTTTATATATTGAAAAACTAGGGGGGTGGTAAGAATACAAAAATAGCTTTATTTTCTGTATTTTACTATAAAAACATGGGATTTCACCCATCTAAGGTAAAGAATACATATTCAGACAAAGTACAAGTTAAGTGCAGTGCTTGCATATACTAGTAGATATAAGAGCTAATTAAAATTGGCAAAATTTCCAAATAAATAGGGCTGTTATTGGCTGCTGGAAGCTGACAGCTGGAGTTGCAATTCTCTTTAGTCCAGACATCAGAAAAAGCTTTAGCTGAATAATACTAACCTAGTCTGAAACTCCATTTGAAGAAAAACAAAAAAGATCTGTTAGCAGCTGAAATGCCTAGCATGACAATACTTTTCATCTGCGAAAACAGAGAATAGATGATGTATATCATCACCACATTCTCACTGGTTTTATTACATTTCAAATTCATTCACCTTTACCATCACCTAATACAATACCTTTGTAGTTTAGGGTTGCCCATGACTTGTTATTTTCTACAAGATGGTAAATTATATTTATATAAAAATAAACAAATACATGCAAACGTTATGATGTTTAAAGCAAATGTGATAGGGATATTCCATTGCCCAAGTAGTTTGCTGTCCTGTATTATTGCCATGCACCCAGTGGAGCTTATATACTGGATAATTTGCTTCTCCCCTCTCAAATGAGTAATTATATTGTCCCATAATCCTGAATTGATCCAATCTACTCAAGGCAACTAAACTGAGAGAATACCTCTCCTAGGCTTCTTCAGTATTCAATGATATGAGAGAAGGTTATGTAGAGAAAAAATCAGCCACCAAAAATCTAAATGATATCTTGGAGGTGCTTATCTTTCCCTTTGGTCATACAGGGAGCTGTCAACTGAGTTCAGGTAGTGCCTAAAACTGAGTGGAGAAGTTTCTACAGAAGCAGGAGAAGTTGCCACATATCCAGAAAAGAACAGATCAAATATTTTAAGTCAGTCTAAAAATGCACAGGCTTCCAGCACATTTTGTCACAGCAGCAGCATCACCATTGATATTGCTGCTACACCACTCCTTCTGTCTGAAAAAAGGCAAGAGAAAGAGGAAAATGAGAAGAAAAAAATCAGGTCACCTAGCAGGAAGAAGAGAAATAGCAATGTTCCTGTTAGCTGTACTATGACATTTTTGCCTCCTGATCTGACTCTGAAGTAATGCTGACTGTGCCAGGAGAGGCTGGTAGGGCTGGAGCTGCAGCAGCATTCACAGTCCAGACCCAGCTCTGGGATACATAACCTCCAGCAGCCTCCTGCCATGCAGTCACTCAGCAACAACCACTCACTGCAGGACAGGTCAGAAAGAGAGCTGCTGGCACAACAAATTCAGCTGTACCTGTCTTTATTAATATACAGCAGGTTCTGTTCTTCCTCAAATAAATGGACAAGTTGAAATATATCTTAGGAAAGCTTCTAGATTGATTTTTTTTTCTCCAACAGATCATTCCACTCTGAACTGTATCTGACAATACTACCAATCACCATGGGTACAGCACACTGCTACATATGGTTATATTGAAAAAGAAACTTTATATGTAGATATGGGCCTCTGGTAACTTCAGTTATTTCTGTCCTGAAGAGCCAGTTGTATCTAGATGGCAAAAAAGAAATGCACTTTCATGGCTACAGAGGCAAGTTAATTTAAAACAGATAATTCTGCCTCACAGAAAGGTGATGAGAAAAGTTCCAGGTACTGTGTGCTCTCCGCATTCATAAAGCACTAGTTTGCATTTTACAATTTTTCTTTGTCCTGATGCTGACCTCAGTGATGTCTGTAGTTGCTTATTATTTGATTCTTATAATTTATTGTGAAAGAATTATACTTTATAAAGTATAAAACTCTTAAAAAGAAAGGATGAGAATATGTGTCTGTGTTTCAAAGCACCGGTGAGAACAGGATATTTGCCACTTTAAAAAAGAATTTTTTAAATATCTTGTTATCCCTTTCATTGGTCCATTTCCTTGGGAGCACATACACACTAACTTTACATGACGCCAATGTCTCAAGTTTCTTAGATGAATCACAGCTCATAGAAAGCCATCTCTCTCAGCTGCTCTAGAGACTAAACATTTAACTTCTTATTTTAAAGACTTGCATTAGTTCAATGCCTAAACCTAGACATTGAAAATCTGAAAATCAAACCTTGAGAGAGTAAGATTGTCCCTTACAAATAGCCCATTTCTCCTAGAACCAAGGAGCAGATTAAGAGCAAAGTTTTTGCTACATATATGTATGCAACTTCTTTGGTTGCGAATCTGATTTTAGTTTTTGTGTTGGCAGATCTTATCTTGGCTGAGTGCATAAGAGAAATATCTGCACTATCATCTGAACCATGAAGGTCAAGAATTGCCACCGAAATGACTCATGTTCATTCATTTGCATATCATGACTACTTCAATGAGTGTAAGAGTATTCAGCTGACAGATTTTGTGTTTTTCGGTATGTTTAGGCATCTAATGGCACTTCAGGAGCTCTACTAGCTGCTGCAGATTCTGTGCATCTTAAAAGGCTTACATGTTTTCCACAACAGCTGAAAGTGCCCCCCCTGCCACCAGCTATCAAATAAAGCGAAATTTATAAGTAAGCTAGACCTGCATAGAAAACACAAAAAGGAAGATTGATCACTAAATCTGGTAACTCTTAACTGTTGTAGCACATATATTTGGTAATATGTTCCCTAACACAAAATAAACCTGGTTTTAAAGCACTGGATACAAACACATTGTTTCAATTTCTATGAGTATAATTTCATGTACTTTTAAAAAACTTTTATATAACAAATTAAAGAAGTAATCATGTGAAAAATCTAATTATAGGGGAAAAAGAAGTCTGAAGATCTCCCAGTCTAAAATATCTCAGGTCTGTACAGTTTGATACCCAACATATTGTTTAGTCCACAGTCAGCAAGCCTGTAGGGATCTGATCAGGATAATCCTTGGTTTGCTTCAAATAAACCTCTGTTCTCCTGTACTGAGCTGTGCAATAGCTTTTTCCAAGAAACACTGTCAAGAAGGAGCACAGTAACAGGGGTCAAGTCCAACCATGAACTTTATGAATTGTTTAGTTGTACATTAAAGGACAGCATCAAGTTCAGTTATGAGCTTTGAAATGATCTTATTTCTAGCCTGTGCAGGTGGATGATTCCCTGTACATTTGATTCACTTGGTCAAGATTTAACCCATTGTCTCTTGAGGCTCTACCTTATGCAAAAGTCTCTGCCCTAAGCCTTTTATACTTTATAACAGTTTTACAAAAAAAAATAAAATAAAACACAAAACAGTGAGTAAAAACCTGGAGAATGTGTAGGATGCAGAGATATTGCTACACACAAATCTGCTTCTTAGCTTTTTACTGCAGCCCCAAGCTCAGGAGGAATGCTCTTCTCCACAGGGCTCTTCTAAAGCAGAGAATCCTCTAGGTTCATACCATGACACACAGGGTGCTTTCAGGCTAAAATGCAACAAAAAGAGAACTCTTGCTTGCTTTGGTGTTGATTCTTTCAACACCTTAAAGAATTATAACAAAGACATTAGTGACTTGTAGTTACAGGTAGCTGAAATACGTGGGATCTGCTTTGCCAATTTCTTCATGTACTCTAAAAGACCAAAGAATTCAATATTTCAGTGCCTACTTCCACATTTTCAGTGCCACTACCAATCTACACAGGAGATGCTAAATTCACCCTTGACAAAAGCTCTAAAGCCAAGGTCCATCTGAATCCTTATGGAAGTTTCAGCATGCTTGCTCCCTGAGCCAATTCAGCTTCACTTCTATGTCATCCTTAGAGTACAAAACTGACCTCTTATGGTGGATGTGGAAACAAAAAAACAGGATAGCAGTCAAGACTTCATTACTAGAAATTAATAAGTTGAAATCCATTTTTTTTCTATATTTAAAATTCATATTCTGATTCATTCTTCAACTTTATCTGGGAATGTTGTGCCAAGAAGTTTTCATGGTAGCAGAGAGAGAAGAGGATGACCTGTGCAATAGTATATAGACCATACCCATGCAAATACCCTTTTTTTCCTCTCCTACATAATTTTTTTTTTTTCCCTGCTGTTAAACTTCTGGCAAAAGGAGGGATGTCAGTACCACGAGATCTATCAGGACTAGTCTGTTGCTTCCATCTACTGCTATTGCTGATGTATCATTCCTCATCAGATAAGACATATATTCTGGGCCAAATCTGCATTAACATTTACAGAGCAGGAACACCAGTGCTGGAAACTCTAGACATGTCCCTCATGTGCACCTAATGGAGCTGAAATGGGTATTGAGGTTATCATAGTAGTCTTACAGGTGTGTTGAAGGAGATCTGTGTGCCTAACTGAATTTTTTGATCAGTCAGATAAAGAATAATCAATTGGAAAAATAATTCAAGCATTTTTAATATTCCCAAAGTAAAGAGATCTGAGACTTTACTTTCAGATTGACCAAAATATTAAATATTCAGGGGAACATCTAAGAAGGTGCTAAATTTTTCTAAATGAAAAGTTGTTTTGAAATGAAAAAAATCAAAACATTTCACTTGAAAATGTCAGAGTGAAGTGTTTTGACTTTTTAAAATGTTTTTACTGAAAAATGATAAATTATACATGAATTTTTGAATTGTTTCATCATCTCAAATATGCATTTTAGTTAAAAGAAAGTTACAGCTCCCTTCATAGTGTTGGGGTTTTTTTTACCATCATGTCTCTGGTCTAAGAAATCAGATGTTTTTCCCAAGTTTTTGGATTTTAATTTGTTTGAAATGTAATATATTTAATGATCATAAAACTCAAAGACTTGAACCATATGGATGTGGTAGGAGTATATCTGACTTCACTGAAAAGAAGTATTTGCAGTACTAATCATAGACACTTTAACACACATAAACACACCCAAAGAGAGGGGAGATTTCTGCTCTAAGTTACAATAGTTTGGAACTGAATAATTATTCTAAATTGCATTGAGTTATTTCAGAATACAAATTACAAGAGATTTAGATCATTGTTCTTATTGGAAATTGTAGTTATTGAGAAAGCTGTGATAAATCATGGCATGACCTATTGAGTGTTCAACAACATCTGAATAATTACTGCAATGATTGTTGCAATGCTCTCTGTACTGTACTACATGATATAGTTTCCATGATAGAAATTAAATACTGTCATAATCTTATTTCTGTTTTCAAAGAGTTGTTTGGACAGCTAGGGAAATAAGGTAGCATTCAATTTTAGGTTTTAAGTTAAAATAAAATTGAGATCAGTGATTATTAAAAATCATTACTCAGATTGAGCCTGTTATTTCCTCCTATATTTCTTAATTTATCTGATTTGTATTTGAGTAAAATCAAATCCTGAGAGGAATAATTTCTGATTAGATCATAGCTGTTATTTAGTATCTGTGGGGGACTTAATGCAATTGCTGCTAATTCTTGAAATTTGGCCAAGTGGTGGTTAACATCCTACAGATGAGTCAGAACAAAATACCTTCCTTTGTCACTGTAGAAAATGTAAATACAAAGACTCTAAAATGCTATATCCTCCTTTGGTTATAAAAAGTATTTTTTTTAATCCACTTTATTTAATACGTCTTTTTCCATTATTTCCTATCAATGGTATTTCAACTGTTTCCAAAGTTGATTTAGATTAAATATTGTGGAGGGTTACTGAATAAAGTAGTTTTAAATTATAAGGAAATCTTTCCAGTCTTTAAGAGCATTAGAAGGACAAAATAGAAGCCATGGTACATTATTTATTTGCATTCAATGTGAATTATACCTCTGCAGTGAATTTTCTACCTCTTTGAGTCTGATAAAAAGATATTTTTATTTCAAGCATTATTGTTTAAAACATAGATGTTTAATAGTAGAAAATGAACTTTCTACCTTGTGAAGTCTTTGGGACATGATATCTGCTCTGGTAAATAGTTACAGGGGGGCTCTTCAATGTTCTTTCATTTGTTTACATCAGCAGAAAATTTGGGGCTCACAAATAAATACTCCATAGGACCCAGCTGAAATGAATGATCAAAAGGCATATCACAATGAAATGAAATTTCAACATGTTTTTTGTTTTTCTTTTCTGAAATGGAAGAATGATTCAAAAGAAGTATCACATCAAGTATTGTGATATGTTTGTGTTAGCTGACATTTTCCTGGCTATTTCAAATAGCTCTTAAACAACTGAAAAGAGCCTTCCAGTAACTCGTGTGTATCAGATGTGCTGGGAAGACAAAAGGTTCCCAGGCTGTAATCTGGACAGTACTGAAATCTCTACACTTTCCCTTGAGTGTGAGAGTTATAAATAGTGGCTAACTGCAACTTGTAGACTTCAGAACAAGGCTTCATTTGCTAGGGACTTAGTGTGGGAGTATTGTTCATAGAGAGGTGCAAAGAAAAATCAAGACAATTTAACAATAGCCTAACTGGTTCCCTTTGTTTAAACTATTCCCATGAAATCCAAACAGTCTGGATTTCAAACCATGGTTTCAGAAGGACTAGAAGACATTTCTGGAAAAAGACATATGCCAACATATTTTATAACAAAGAATATAATGAGTTGAGTTTTAATTTTGCATCCTTTTAGCCTTCATGCCTCTTTCAGATCTCAGCATAACTTTCAGATTACTCGAACTTCATAACACAACTATGTTAGGTAGAACATAAAAAAATGAGTAAAAGGTTTCTATTAGACAAAGGCAATATTTAGGCTTTTAAAAACATTACAGTTTGCTTCTCTTCAAAGTATACCCATTTGCTTATGTACTGTACTGAAAGTACTTATCTTTAACTTGATTACATTTACATTTACCTTTCTCTCAATATTTGGTTTTATTTTCCAGTAAATATTTCACCAACATTAAGATATTTCTGAATTATTCTGTGTTTCTGTCAACAGAAATGCTAAATATAGTCTGCAGCAGTGGCTGCCTTCATTAATATGATTTCAAAACAAACATGATGCTCAGTGCATACTTTATTTCTGCTAGGAGACATCACATTTCTAATTAAACTCAAATCATAACTGAATGAAAATACATAGAATTCAGAATCATTATTCATATTATGTTCTTAATCATTCTTACTTTTATTTTTTACCAGGCAGAAGAAAAAAAAATCATAGGACAGAGGATGACATTTTAAAAAAAGATATTTTCTCTACGAACAAGCTTTGTTGTCACAAGTGCTATTCTGCCAATAAGATCTTTAGGAGAATTCTGTTTGTATCACAACATGTAGTATTCATCAGGAATTAGTAAATTCATAAAGGGAAAAACCCAAAGGATTCATTGCTATAGATCTCTGTAGTACTTCTCAGGAAACGTCTTGCTATTTTAGTCCATGGAAAACTTCTTTGTACTTAAAATGAATAAAGAGCAAGAAAGAAAAAAATTATTTTTTTTTCCAAAGAGCACTAAGGAAGATGATGGATTAAAGCAGATGCAGACTGTTTGTGGTTATATAAGACTATTAGGTACCCTGCTTGTTCTGGCTTTTGTAATTTGTCCATGTCCTACTTTATATAACTCAATCCATTGTGAGCAAAAACATGAAATACCAGAATAGTTCATATTTCATTTTGTCAGCAAATTAGAAGAAAAAAAATATAAAAACAAACACAATAGACATCATATTTGCTGAGTATAGAAGTGAGTCTTTTTTCATATCAAAGGAGTCTGAAAGGAACAGAAGGTTAAGAAGATTTCTTTTTACAATGAGCAGATGTGCTTGTTACTGTTGATGGACAAGCTTATCCATTTACATCAATTAATATCAACAGCAAGCACATCAATATGGAAGCTTGTCCTGACGCCTTGATTTTTTCCCATCTGACAGGTAATAGTAGGGCTGGGAAAATGTCACAACAATTTAGTCATGCTTCACTGGCTTTAACTAGTTCAGTGACAATGGGAATGCATCATGCTAAGATTTCTTATGATTCATAATGGTGCTGCATTAGTCGGCTATTGCAGAGGATTTAAACTAGTCTTTGTCAATTAAGGGTTTAAGGTCAAATCCTCTTTATGGTTTTTTCATTTGTGCATTAAGTAAAAGCAAGTTAAAATATTTATGAATGGCACTGAAATGTGGAAACTTTCTTTAGGAACCTGTCTTTTCATATTGAGTCATAACTGAAACCAACAATGTTTGACAAAGAAACGCTATTTCATCACATGGCATGGCTTATCCCTCCCATTCTCTAAAGGCCCAAGCTACAATCTACTCTGTTTTGGCAGGAAAATTTCTGTGGTTAGGAGCCTGAAGTCATAAACATTTTAGGCACTGAGATCAAATTATGCCTCAGCACACTTGACAATGATCAAGACATGACCTTAATATTGCTAACTAACATTTTTAAATTTTTTGAATGCTCATCAAGCCAAGAAACATTCAAAAGCCAGAAGAGAACACTGAAAATGGGTCAGTAAAAGGGATGCAGGGTAAGCTCTCTGCTGCCCAGCAGGAAAACCATAACAAGGCCTGACGAGCCTGGATCAGATGTGCAGTCCCTGTGGCTGCAGTGGGTGTGCAGCCCACCATCTGCAGGCTGTCCATTCTGGCTTCCTGGGGCTCACAAGTCCTACTTTGAGGATGGTTCAGGGAGCAGGGACAAGGAAGAGTTGCTGGATTCACCCCTGGAGCTTCACCTGCTGGTCAGCCCATTCAGCCCAGGGGAACCTCTGCATCCTCCCTTTATTTCACAAATTGAAAACTGCTGAATATCCACATGTTTTCTTCTTGAGGAGTAAGAAGTAATGAGACATCTTTTGCTTGTTTGTTTAGATGCTGTCTCACTGTTTTTCATGGGTTGCACCAGGGTAGCTGAAAGCACGTCATGTCCAATATAAGCATATTTTATTGTTATGCAACTTTTCAGAGCTTTGGGCTAGAAATGGCAACATGAATCCTTTTACATAGAGACATACACATACATATCCACTCAAATATTTTTGACTGAAATATCCATGTTTTCAGATGGTTTCTATTCTTATTATTCCTTGCAAAGGGAGCTATATTTGAAGTAAGAGAGGATTCAATGTTCAGCTATAAGTCATTGATTTAACCTTCCTGTCATGAGAAAAGCAAAATCAACTTGCTTCCAATATAGTTAAATGTTTAGTTATATGTGAAAGTGGATCTTTGGAAAGGATAGGAAATTACATTGTCTATAATTAATTAATCATCTGCGAAGACAAGTTTATTTAAAATGACTCTTTTCTGATTAATTCTAGAAGAGATAAATAGAAAATTATTCATTAATAAATCAATGTATTGATAATGTGACAGCTGAGAGCGAATGAAGATCATTTTACAAATGCCTGTGGAACAAGGAACAATGTTATCTAAATAAGCTCATACTAATGACATATGTATATTGGATCAACAGCCTGGTTAGAAATCCAATAGCAGTAATTAAAATTTTTTAGTCAGTCTATGACAACTATATGTAAAATATCAGCGTGAAAAATACATGAATACTGAGGATATTTTTACTCATCCAGAAATTAACAAAATAGGTTATAAAAACAGATAATAGAGCTATGTATCCTGGGAGCATTTTTTATATACTTACCACATATTAACTCTTAAGTTGCACAAAGGTGTGTGGTGTTACCTTTATGGCTCTGCCCTGGCCCTAGAAGCCATATTTTGTAGAAATGAATCATATTCTTCATCACAGGACCTTGAAGAAGTAGTTTTGTGCCCACTGCCCAGGTGATAGGCATATAGAAGAATGTTTTGTATGAGGAAACATGGAGAGAGATGTCCAGTCCACAGGAAAAGACAATTCTTGGGACAGTATGATAGTCTTGGAGAAACTAATGGGACGGAAGTTCCAGAAATTAACTCCCAAAATCATGAAGGTAGCGGGTTTTGTGTGTCCAAATCCTGTGCTTAGTATGGCTCTGAGAGAAATAAAAAAAGACATTGAAACTTCTTAAGCATCATCAGTTTCTCCTTTTCTTCTTCATCCTGAGAAACACTTCCTTTTTCTAGAATCCTTAATTTATTTTGGCAAGGGAAGAAGGGATAAGTCATTAAATTCTGAACCTGAATGTATTAATTAGATCACTTAATGGTCTATTCTTTGGTCACAAATTTCATCAGATTCCTTATGTAAAAAGCTTGGGATTTTTTAAAGATTAAAATGGTAATTTTAACAGAAACAAAAATTTGCATTCAGAAACCAGTTTTTCTGAAAGTTCACTTTTCAGTACACAGACCTCTGCAACATTGTTAAGAAAAGCTCTCAGAAAAGTTATGATATGAATCCTATCTCAAAGTAGTTAAAAGAATATGTTTTGAATTTACTGGAAATTTCTATCAAAATCAGGAATAATTTGGGCCTTTTTCTTCTTCTCATGTTAGTCGTTTGGGTTGCTTTTAATTAGGCTATTTGGTGGTCTCAATGTTTATAAACTTAGTTCTTTACATTTCAAAAAATCCTCTGATAACATGCTATATATATCAGGGGTATATCCCACAAAGAGAGCAAACTGAGAAAATCAGAAGTATTAAAATGAAGTGTGAATATAAGTTTCTCAGATGTTTTTAAAAGTTCTCTCCTGCTAATATGAAATTTTTGGGGCAGTTTTTGAGAACTAGACACAAAACCAGCACAAAAGTGCTAGGAACCAGCACAAAAGTGATGTTGAACAAAAAAATGGTGAATACAGCTCTGTACTAATCCCTGATCTATAAGGTGATCGCCCTGCAAGAGCTCCTTTAAGCATGGTGCTTGGTACTTAGAGTGAAGTTGAAAGAGGTCTAGTAGAGACCTCTTAGGCTTCTGAGTCATCCAAGGGGAAAAAACATTGAATAGAGAAATAAAGTGCACTGAAACCACAGGATTCAGGCACAGGTATTGCCCAAGAGATTATTAAGAGCAAGACACCCAAAAAGACACAGACAAACAAAGAGCAGGTTTTGTTCATTTGGCCCACCATAAGAACTTATTTCTGTTCAGAACTTCAGTTCTGATACCTACTGATACTTTGCTTTGCTTCACTCGGACATATTAAGGAGATATTAGAGGATACATATTTGCTCTGGAAAGGGTAGCCCTATGATTTGTAGTCAGCACTTATACTCCTACAGAAACTAGGCTGTTTTTCCCGTAGATGCACTGATCTCACCAACATCATTGGTTAATTTTCAGCACAAGCCCAGATGGCAAGCAGCTATTGCTAAGCAGCATCAGTGTGTGTGGCCAGTAAGACCTCTGCTTTGGTGGCACAGGTCTCCTGGAAGAAACTTTCTTCCATTTCCCTCAGAAAGAAAATCAATTTCTGTTCTTGAGGTGCTGCAGAAACATCTTGAAGTGATCATGTGATCTGTTCTACAAGCCAAAAGAGGTGTTTCTTGAAGGCCTTTTTTAAACTGAGATGTGCTGCTGCTTGCTCAAACGCTCCCACATACAGATGAGGACATAATATAGGGCTATGTCTCATTATGCAACCTACCTCCCACATGCATGTTCTAAAAGAAAGCTCTGAACAGCTGCATAGCACTCCTTGGGGCATGAATGGAGTCTTTAATACCAGCTCTGAAATGAGAGTGATTAGTGCTGTTGTTGGCACATGCAGCACCTGAGCATTCACAGTTCAGTTCAATGCAGCTGATGGAGAATCCTGATTTTTGGGGGGAAAGAGCTGCCAGATCTCCTCACGGGGTGTGCCATAGTGACTTATGGTCCAGGCAATACTAAACCTTGTGCATGGAGCTCTGATTCATGCTGACTATGGGATCAATGTCACCCCCTCATTAATTAGCAGTTTATTGTGATTGTTACAAGAATAAAATACCAGGGGCAATGTTACAAGTTAGAATAACTGGGATGGTACTGGGATGCCTTTGCCAGTACCAGAGTGGTGAGTGAGAGCTTTACCTGACCCACTCAACAGGCAGAGCCCTGCAAATAGCAGTCATAAGAGGTCTACATCACACACTGAAGAGTTATAGATGGATATGCTCTCTGACAGCTCAGAAAGAAAAAAGAGAAAGAGATTTAGTTGTAAGCAAGGATGGTATACTGGTAAATTAGTCCTATTTATATTCCTTGGCAAACTGAGCACTTCACCCATCCTGTCAGGATGACTGCCTGACCCCAAAAATCTCAGCTGAAGGAGGAAGACTGTAGAGGCTAGTAACAGGCAACGTGAAAAATTAATACTCACAGCTCATAGCTCTTTGCAACAGGGTTATTTATTTATTTAGATTTTTGCAAATGTGAAAAAGCAACTTCTCCATATGGCCTAAATGCCACTGATGTAATCTGAAAATACCTCCTGATAGAGCAATTTAAGAAGCATCTCTTCACATACTGATCTTCCCTCCCTGCTTGATCAATGCTCTGCTTTTACAATGGCCATTGTATACCCCCATTTTCAAACAGAGTGAAAAAAGATGAGCCTTGCAATATGCCCTGCAGGTCAAATTCAGGTTATATTAAGTCAGAGAAGGGGAGGAATCCATTTCAATGCTAGTGAGGAGTGGATCTATTTATAAGACCTTTTTAAACCCTTGCTTCATTTCACAGCATGTATGACAGCTGATTTTCTCCTGCCCAGATGACTACGGCTGCTAGAGTATCATCTTCTCAGGGAAATTAGTCTATAGCTTTCTTATTCCTAGAAACAGAATAAATGAAACGAACAAGGCAAAAGGGAAAGAGAACTGAAGAAAACATCAGCAGATTTTCCTCTAGTCAGCACAATATGTTATGTTTTTATTTCTGCTGCTATTACAAAAGTTGTGACATTCTTTCAAGATGTCTAGTGTGGCCTTTAGCACTGGGATTTTTTTTCAGTATTCCAGCAAATAAGAACATTTGGAAAAACGTCCTGCCTTGGTGTTCTGTTCTAGGACTAGGAAACAGTATTTGTGGGAACCAGGCTACACATTCCAGAAACTTCTACAAGTGTGGGTTCTCACATTTCTTAAGTACCAAAAGTCTGACCTTTCTTGTCTGAAGATCTAGCTTTTGCAAATACTTAAGCACATGATAAAAGTGATTTCATTAGTAAACACACACCTCTAAGAGTTTTTCAGGATTAGTCATCTTTGTACAAAAATTATTTTCACATACATTTCAGCATACATTATTTTCACCATAGTGTTTTATACTTGCTTTTCGTACCAAATATCTATCAGTTTTGGTGAAACAAAATATGGTATACAGATCGATCTCCACTTTCTATATTGCACTAGACAAAAAGGCCATTTAACAGTGCCTGAATTCAAGACTTCTTTCTTGCATAGGCTATGAAATATCTTCAGTTTGAGTAGCAACAGAGGATCAACTCTTTGCCTTGCTAAAAAAGAAACTTTTGCAACCTGCATAATAAATTGCTTGTGGTTAAAACCATTAGATAAATTAGTTTCTAGAAAAGCTATTATAATGTAAAGCTTTTAAATCATCTTCTCAGATAATATCGCAGGAGCTCTAAACAGTATCCTGGATTGCCCTTTGTTCAAGAAACAGCTATCCTTGTATTAAAGAAGAACATTGAAATTATGAAAGTAATTTCCATTCAAGGAGTACCTGGAAGAGAAGGAGAAGAGGTAGTTGACTTTGATTTATTTTTCATATCACAAATGTATACATATTTATCTAAATTACTGTTCTGGTTTCTACATAGAGTAGATACCTGTTTGTGGAAAGGGTAGAGTATTTTTGCAAATCAGAATCAAAACCCTTGCTGTTACCCTTTGGAACATTCAGTGCTCTGAGAATGGCTTTCTGCTACAAAGGTCTAATGGCTATGTGCTATTGAGTGTTGGTCTGGTGTAATCAGGAGTCGTTTCTGAGAGAAGTGACAATAAAACCTGTACCCACTCATGCTACCACAAATATGGCACTTCTTATATATTTCCTAATGAGAAAATCATGACAGAATGTCTTCTGGAATTAATGACTTGTAAATAGAAGTTTTAAAATATTTATGAATGCCTTTTTTTCTGATTGTGAGTTAAAGGTATCTCGTCCTCTGTATGACTCGCCAAGAAGTCTCAGAGAGGACAAGGTGTACCCTAGTGGTGAGTTTACTCTAACTGCAGCAATGTAAAACATAAGCCTCCTTTATAAGACAGTTGTCTACATTCTTTCTATGGACAGCAGAACGAGCACTATAGCTCAAAAAGAATACTTATCTTAGATGCCTGTCCTAAATTTGGTGAAACAGCCCCTGGAAATCCCCATATCTCTCTACCACTTGTGGAGGTAGGCAAGAGTTTTCAATAGCTACAATTAGGACAGCAACTGATATATTTTAAAATATCTAAATTTTCAGTATAATATCCCATAAATTACTGTAAGCAATTAAAAGCTGTTAAAAAAGTAGAGGCACTGACAAGGTGTAGAATGCATACATGTGACTCCTCTAGCTTTATAGTTACAATGAAATATTTAAATGCATAAGAACAAATAAACCTTGTAGGGTTAAAAATGAGCTTTTTAATATCAAGAAAGTGAGATTTTTCTTATTTAGTTTGGCAAATAGCTGGACAGTGTGTTACGACAACACTGTTTGTTCTCAGTTCTGAAGGAGTACTTTCAAACTGTTCCAGCACTTACAAGAAGCCACTTATCACCGCACTGAAGAATAACTGAAAGGCTGGTTTTTACTTGGAACTCTTTGTTAAGGACTTTCTTATACTTAACTTCTGTAATCCTTGGTGCTGCTACTGAAGATGTTTGTTGAATGGCTTGTGCAAGTCCCTTCACATCCTCTTGCCCCATGTCCATTCCTTGAGTGTAACAGTGGTTACCATTTCTTTCAAATGTTTTGATCTGTATGTCTGAAAGGTAGTACACCATGAATAAACTGTAAAAAGAATGTTGCAAGAGTATTTTTGTCAGCATCATTGTGATTATTTCTAGTACTGGACTTATAAATCCCCATGCTAACATTGTCTAAAGACAATGGGTGTAGCATTTCCATTCTAAAAAATCATTTTAAATAGATTAAAAAATTCCATTTGTTGGCAGGAGTCAGAAAGTTTTCAAAGTTAGAACATCTTTCTGTGAGTAGGTTTTTGAGGTGGATTACAACCTCACAGAGTTACTTTCCCCTCACATACACAGATCTGTGTGTGAATAGGCACAGGTATTACTGAATTACTGGAAGGTGATTTGGTAGATGTTTACAACAGATCAGATTTTTATAGAAACGGTGAGAAGCGAAGGGAACACTATTGCATTATTTATGCTGATATCAAGTTTCACTGACTACTCTGTATTGTACTACAGGTACGGTAGTTTTCACTTCTAGAAACTGGGAATAATTCCAGAGGAATGCATCTGGATAACATTTGCCTGTTACCCTCCCCAGGAAAGAATTAGTCACTAAGGGCCCTATTCATAAAAACAAATTCAGGCCCTTTCCACATGAATATCACGTCTTTATGTGGAAAAAAGTGTGGTGCGTGCTTTTATTTCTACATAAAGAATCTTTTTCTGTGATTAATGGAGTTATTTCCCCCTGTCTGTAAATGGACACCTCCCTGATTTGTTAAAGAGGAGATTGAAGCCCATAGCAGAAGTGGGAGTGGGATAAAGAAGAAACTCCCAGCTTTTAAGAGTATATATTAATGGCGTTTGAAAATGGTTACAGTATAAATGATTTGACTGCTTGAGCAACAGAGTGCTTGAAAATGTAGAGGGAAAAGTGGTCAGCCCTTCCTGAACACAGAGATTTTTATGAACTGGCATAACGTTTTTCTTAAGGTTTACAGTTTCCCATTAACTTCTCAGTGTTGAGGAAGCCAAATCTTTTGCTTTGTTTTTCATTTCACAAAATCCTGCTTCCAGCAGCAATGAGTCAATCATAATTGTGTGATAGCTTTAATCAGCCCACAAGGTTGATAAATTGGATTGATTGGAATCACATCATTAGCATGTGAATTTTGGTAGAATTTTAATAGCCACCAGGGGTGCACAAGATTTATGGCAGAGTCAGCTTATGATTTTCTTTTGGTTGAATGCTCATTTTAATGTCCTGTAACATACACTAGACCTTGCCTACTGTTCAATTTGTGCTGTGGTGAAGGGTTTCAGCATACTGTAAGTTCAGATCATTACATTTCATGTGCAATACAGTATATAACTAAAATATTATGTTTTACTTCAATCACTCCAGGGAAAAGTATAGTTTTATTGAAGATATTTAATGTAGTTACAACTACAGCTGCAGAACACTGCTTGAATGAGGCTCACATGGTAGTGAATATTTCTGGGTTTTGATGGATACAGTCTCCGCCTTGGTTTTACCAAGAAAATATTTAGAAAAATTTGGGTATGAGTCTCTTGGATGTTTATGATACTCCCCAATGTCAGTGAAATACAATGTATTACATGCATTGAAGTTATGAGAAATGCAATGGAAAGGATAAAAGAACCCAAGTTTGAGTTAGTGGCTCAGACTGTGTGAGTGTACTGATTGAATGCTCCGAGTGAAGATGACAAGGAGGGAAAACCAGACTATTAGAGCTAACTTGATCCATATGATAAACCCCGATGCCAGTAGATAGAAATAATGAGATAATGTAACCCATGTGAAATATGGAGAAACAAAATGTTTCCTGTCATAAGACCCAAGCCTTCAACTTGTTATGCAGTGATGTGTACCCCTTGCCAATAAATTAGATGTCTGTCAAATCATGAGCACTCTTCATATTTTTCATAAAACATAAGAAAATTTCCAACTGTAAAATTTCCATTTGTTTAAGTACAGCATAGCAAAATGACACCAATGTCTTTTCCACTGCCCTATTTACTGTGGAACCAACTTTTCTTGTAAGAAAATATGCAAAAAATACCAAATATCACTTCAGAATTTTCTTCATGTGCTGTTTTCTGGTTTGGTTGGGATTTTTTTAATGGAGCAGCAGTGTTCGGTTTTGGGAGGTTTTTGGTTGTTGTTGGGTTTTTGTTATTGTTTTTGCTGGGTTTTGGCAGAGTTTTGTAATATTATAGCCTCAGCTTATTTTTAATACAGTTAGGACTTTCAATGCAGGAAAAAATAATTTAGAAACAAAGGATCCTGAGAACTAAAATTCCTGAGTCATCCAATGCACTACAAAGATCAGCACTGCCACAGGGCAAAAGCCACAGAACTAAGAAAATTAGAATCTGTACTGGTTTTTAGTGTTTTGCTTTTTTTTCTTCCTCTGATAAACTATGCAATTGACTGTACTTGCAATCAAATATTAGCAGTCTTTTCAGGTGTTAGAACCAAGTGTTCCTTATTTTGGCATCCACTGGTCCACTGATCATTAAGCAACATAATTTAGAAGTACAGTCAGTTATCCCCGTTTTGCTGGAAGAATGGCCCTCTGAACTTACATTTCTGATTGCACAGAGGCTCCATACTGGAGGGCATGTTTAGTGATCATTTTGTAATGGTAAAAACATTAGAAACACAGAAACAAATGGAGCATTCTTGGGCAAATTAGATTAACTTGAGCTCTTTCCACATGTGATTGGAGATGATCTAATTGGCCTGTGGCATTAAGTAAGTTATACTGAGTGTTTGAATATAATGCATGTATGTTTACAATAATAAATGCATTAGAAGCATTTTTATTGTTCGTCTCTCTCTTAACATACTTCCTGTTAGCATGAACCGCACAGCACTTGCCATGGTAAAATGAAATACTGTTTCATACCATTCATAAACTATTTCCCTCTGCCTGCAATTTCACCTCTTCTTGAGATCTCTTCTTAATCAAAGGACTGATCCTTCAAAGCAGAACATGGTTGAGGACCAGCAGCTACATAGTACTGTATTGCTATTGAGGAGTTTCCTTGGTACATTCTAAAAAGTTATAATCATTAAACATTTGCTGCCGCTGATAACAGATAGATAGATGGATGGATGGATGGATGGATGGATGGATGGATGGATGGATGGATGGATGGATGGATAGATAGATAGATAGATAGATAGATAGATAGATAGATAGATAGATAGACAGATTCCTCTTAGCTTCTTTCCACACTGGCTGGCTTCACACATAGATCATCTGAATTTAGGTCCTGTTCGCACTTGCACACGTCAGTGACTAAGCAAAGAACATCCTTCCACAGCAAACAGACAAGTCAGTCTTTACAATAACATGACTGGTTTTGTATGGATCTGTTTATAAAAAGAAGTTACAGAGTTAGGCACCCTTACACTACTAGCTTTGTATATTGCAGGGAGCTTTAGGATAGACACCACACATGAATTCATGACCCCACAGAATTCTTTGGAGTTTACCCAGTGAGGCCAGAATTTCCCTTTGCAGTTTAAAGTGGTTGAAATAAAATTTGTGAAGACATCAACTAGATTCTCTGAGGACTAAAAAAAACCTGAGGATTGTTTTCAGTATAGAAAATAATAACTTCTAATAGGCCACTTTTGTTATTACCTTGCAATACCATTCATCTACCATTTTTCATAATGTTCTTTTAATGATCATGAACCAAACAGGTCTAAAAATGTAGACGGAGGATGATAAGCAAGAAGGCTACAGGCAACATTAGACACAGAATATCAGTTTGCTTTATAATTCTTCCCTTTTAGCCAATAAATTTAATTTTGTGTTGAAAAGAAGTAAAATACTTGACACTATTATCTTGAGTATATACTGTTATAATAGTATTTTTGAGCAGGAGAAACTAGCATCCAGGAAAAAACGGTTTCTCATATGAACCTTCTCCAACTGTTCTCTATACCCCTAAATTTCATTCAGCAACTTGATCTGCTTCATATAAACAATCAGCTGTGACTGACTCCAACCAAGTGACAACAGGGATGAATTTGATTGTTAGTTACAGAGAGCTTTATCTGACAATTTTTTAGGCATTGGGAGGTCTCAGTTTCATTATTACAGTTTAGCCTGCTATAAAGAGAAAACAAATCAGAAAGCCCAGTTCTACATCACCACAGATGTCCTGGTCCATACATAGTAGTTTTAGTCTAACCACTAAATGATGTCTCCTGTAAAAAAAAGATTTCTGAAAATTTCTATTAATCACGTGCATAAGCAGAGACAACAAAAACAACACAACAAAAGGCCCCTTAAAAAAAAAGTTACATTTGTCACCTCTAAAACCTCTAGAAAAGTATTAATGCGGAATGTATTCCTTTATCTAATTCTGTTTACTTCTCCACTACTGGTTTTACTTTTTACTTTAGATAAAGACTCTATTACCCCTATTAGTAATAAAGATCACTGAGTTTATCCTCACAAATATAAGAAGCTTTCTGCATGTCTGACCCGAAGGAAACTGCTTACTCATTGTAAGGAGTTACACACACAGCCCCAGCCCCCAGAGACAGTGCACTTTTTGCATTTCCCCTCTGCTGTACTTTGTGCGTATGTGAGACATAATTTGAGTGGGAGATGAAACTTCCGCTGAAACGCTAACTGCCAAAATATACAGAATATACAAAATATACAGAAACTTTAAAAAAGGAATACCACCCAAAACCGCTAATACAGCCCTAGCAGACCAGAAATTTGTTTAATATAGTTAGACTTCTCTTCATCACTTTTCATCATTTGTATCCCTTTTGACTCAAAGGTAGCCTTTGGGTCCTGGAAGGAAAGCGAGAGGTTTGAAATTTGCTTCCACCTCAGGTTAGGATTTGCATTTCTATGCATAGTGCCATCTGTTTATTCAGGTTCAATCCTCTGCAGACAGCAGCATGAAGCAAGGGGAGCCAATTTATTCCTTCCTTCTTCCAAGCCTGTTCTTGAACAGGTCTTTGCCCAGAAGTTCTTCCAGTCCTAGCTGCTCCTCAGGTTTCTGCTTCAAGTGTCTGTGAGGCTTCCTGTTGATTACTCTGCACTCTTCTTCAATGTATCTGCTCTGCTCTTTCACATCCAACTCCTCACACCCACCATCAACTTCTTCAGAGTAAAATAGGAAAATCCCCTTCAAACAAAGGTCAGTCCCTTAGTCAATTTACATGAGGCTTGTTCAGGTTGATGAATTTGTTTGTACCACTGAGAAAATTTACTCATCTGTTATATTTATTATGGAGAAAATATATTATTGTGTGTACTAGCTTCAAAACTTTTTATCAAGGCAAATCACAACTCTCATTTTGTCACTGAACTAAAAAAGGATACTTATATTTTTTTTTCCTGTGTAAGTTTGACCCTCATCTCCAATCCAAGTTCACATCCATAGATTTTGCAGGAATATAGCTAAGGTTCTTCTCCCTTATGGCTGTTACTGGTAATCTTAGTTATCTGAGAGGTGTTTTCTTAAGAGAAAACATGAGACATATACATGTTTAGGCCTCATACTTGTTTCTAGACCAATCTCTCTGTTTTAAGTCCACAGTGTATATCTGTGGTCCTGCCCCTGAGTGTTTCAGGCTTTCTGGGGGCATGATCCTTATCTCTGTGCAGTACAGTTCAGATTGCTCTAGAACAGTCAAAAAGGTCTTAATCCCAAACTGTAGTGTTTGCTAATAGATATAGTGTAGTGTCATAGACATAGTTTCTCCTTTACAACTGTCCTATATTCTCATTTATATTCTCATACAAATAAGAATCAGGTCCTAATTTTCTAATGGGATTTGATGTTGAAAGAACACTTCACATCAAAGATCTAAATTGGCTGCTTTTGAATTCAATTCTGAATTAAATGGAAAGCGGCTTTGTCTCTCGGTATAAATCTCTAATGGTATCTGGCCTTGCTGACATTTACAGGACTGCTGCTCTATATTTTCACTGATACAAACACTCTCTCTGGGGAAAACACCATCAAACTGTAGCTCTTCTGGAGCTTTCTTCAGTCAAATTTCTTTGCATCCACTTCCCTTCTCATTATTTTGAAGTGGAAATCCCACGGCTGTAAACGTGAAAACACATTATATCAAGTCAAATCATGACTGTAGTTACTGGATTTTTCTAGCTCTGGTGTCTCTGTGTCTAATTTAAACTTCATGTCTCACTTTCTGCTTGTTCCAAAATTTTCTCACCAGAAAGAAAGGCAGAAAACTAGTCAGCTTTGCCTACTTTATTTTCATTTCAAAAATGAAATGCTTCAGGGGAAAAAAAAAAGAAAAAAAAAAGAAAGAAAAAGAAAAAAAAAAAAAAAAAAAAAAAAAAAAAAAAAAAAAAAAAAAAAAAAAAAAAAAACACCAAAACAGTATGCCCATTTTCCTTTTTTCCAGTTTAACATAAGAGTGTAATGCAATGCCCAGCTCTAGACATCTGATTTGAGTCTACAGAGGCTCCAGATGGTCATTCAAAACACTCACACAAAGAGCCTGTATTGACTGCATGTGAATGTTGCTCAGGTATGAAACAAGGACCCAGGAAGAGAGCGACTGCGCACCAAAATATGTCACTAGCCCATCTATCCAACTTCCAATTTCCAGCAGTAACCATATCAGATCCTTCAGCTGATTCGTGTCTAAACACAGGAAATTCTGAGGTAAATCATTGGAAAAAATTATGTAGCAATAAGAGTTTCTTAATTAATCCTCAATGAATATTGAGGGTTTGGATAGTTTTATTCTTTTAATCTTAGCTTTAGAAGCTGAGTACTTCTATAAAGTTGTTACATATTCAGCCTTATGTGGGTGTTAGCAAGCTTTTCTAAAAAATATGCAACAATGTGTTCAAAGGGCTAATTGTATACTCTCTGAAAAGGATTTCATTTTATTACTGTAAAACTCGCTGCATTCCAGATTCTGTGTACAACTTGTTCAGGGTCCTTTCAGGACCATCAGTCTCTATCAGTCTGTAAAGGCTGAAACTCTTATCTTTGTGAAAGCTAGAGTGCAGGTAAGTACAGGGCTGTTTCATAATCAGGTCACAAAGTACCTGTGCTTTGTTTGTGGGTTTATTTTTATTATTTGTGAAGGGTTTTGCTCTTTTCAAAAGAAATTATTCTGGTGCTGTCAAGGCAGAACCATGTTCTCAATTTTATTACCCTTCCAACTATTAGAGAATTTGAGGATTCAGCAATATTTTCTTTTCTTACAGCTTTCACTGTTTTTCGTTCTGTGGATGTTGTTTATGAATGAAGAACAGTTATAAAAGGAGGCTGATAAAGCCTCACCTAAAATCATTATCAGCAACTGCTCCCCGGGTTTGGGAGTACAATAGATGAATAGAGCATTCTGCACTTGAATGCTGCTCATCTTATACAACAAATAAGCTTTCACCAAAGTGCCAAAATGTCTCCCCTGCATATTAGTCAGTCTTAAGATGTACCAAAATTTAAAATAACTTATTCAACAGACACATTACTCGTTCTGATTTGTTTGAAGCAAGTTTGCATGAAATATAAAATGTAACTTTTGTTGAGCTATGCTTATCTTCCCTGCATGAGATTTTAAAGGTTGTTTTAGGATTAAAAATTATTTCAAGGTCTCTGGGCTAAATTCTGATCTCAAATTTCACCAATGTCAAGCATTACCTGGCAAAGAATGAAGTGTCTCTGGGTTATATCAGTGTAAGTAGGTCTACAAATTTGGGGCCCAAGTTACCATGACAATAATTTCTTTTACTCTGCAAATGTTTATAGACAGTTTCTAATGTTTTTGGCGTGTATTTTCTAGGTTTGCTCCAAGGTAAAATGTAATAATTTCCCTGAAAAAACACAGATTTTGAGGCAAATAAAAAAGTTTAACTTCTCTACTCAAAGATTTGCATTCAGAAGTATCTTCATTTTAACAGGACAGCAAGCTTCTATCAACAAAATACCCCATATTTTGCCAGTGCCAAACAGTGAGTGACTACACAGCTCCCACTGAAATGCTACAGCAGTTAGTTGCATAGGCCAAAGACTATTGGGCTCCTCTGAAATATTTAGGCTTAAAGCTACCAGTTTTTATTGACAATTTTGCTTCCATCAATCTCGCTAACAGTGAACTGAATATATTTTTCCTTACTCTTGATTTTTTCCATACTGTTTATTTTGTCATCAGTTTTACCACATAAGGAGAACACAATTACTGCAAAGATTAAGCAAAAATATTTTTTCCTAGATTCATGAAATTTCATCATAAAACAAGTTTTTTTACAATTAAACATTTCTGGGAATTTTCTGTTAATTTTTTTCTGAGTTCATTAGTAGGAGCAGTGAGTGAGTTCATTCAGTTTGACTCAGTTTACTACATCTGCATTTTACTTGTGGCAAAACAAAACAGTTTTATTTTCCTTTTTGATGGAGTATATGTATTTTCACACACAACACCCACTATTTAAAAAAAATAGCATTTCTCCTATATTTACTCAGATGAGCAAATTTAATTTATTTAGCCTACATCATCAATCAAAAAAGTTTGTGGCACATTTCCAAGACTGTCTTGATAAAACATGCTCTGTAAATTTCGAGTATTACTTTGACAAGCAGTTATATTATTTTCCAATGTGTAAATATAAATCACAATGAGACTGCATACTGAAACACGGAAAAATGAGTGGTGGGTGAGGCACTGGAACAGGTTGCCCAGAGAAATTGTGGATGCCCCATCCCTGAAAGTGTTCACAACCAGGCAGGATGGGACTTTGAGCAACCTGGTCTACCATGTCCCTGTCCACAGCAAGGGGATTGGAACTGGATGATCTTGAAGGTCCTTCCTGGCTCAAGCCATTCTGTGACTCTATAATTCTGTGATTTGATGAAAAAATAGAGCAGATTAGATGATTTAGAGTTAAAACCCTGGATCCAGGTGCCTCTGCTTTGGTATACCAGAGAGATCAGTCACAGTTTTTAACAGATCTCCTCTTAATCTTTGAACAAAAAGCTGGGGTGGAATTTAGGCTCCTTGGGGCTGTTGGGTTTTTGGTTGGGGTTTTTTTGGGGGGAGGTGGGGAGGGGATTGTACTATTTTATTCATATTCACAAAAGTGGGTTAGGGAGACAATAGAAAATAAAATGTCTTTGGTGATGAGCATTTGTAATCTAAGTAAATAATACTCAGAGAAAAAAGACAACAATATTATAGTAGAAATCAGATATTTTGTAGGGTCACATACAGGGTACTGACATATAGCTATTGTTCTTTACTGCCTTATTTTTAACAGCTCTTTGTGGAAATGGCTGGAGTTGCAGGTCAGGGAAAAACCTCGTGTTTTAAAGAAAGCTTGAAATTGCAGATCTGAGTGCTTTATCATAGATCAACTCACATGACAAATCCTATAGTATTTCTACCATCATTTAATGATGGGATTAAACATGATGGCCTGGATGGTTCTTTGTCTCAAGGAGACCATAAATCATAAGTCTTTCAAACTTGGAAGGGGAACCATCCCTCCCCACAACCTCTGATTTTCACAGACATTTCTGTCTCTGGCCCTCTGCTAGAGACAAGTTTGATATATCTTTGATCTTATGCTCTATGAGCTTGTGCAGTCTTTGATTATCATTCTATAAAAGTTTAGCTTCAAATAGAGCCTGTTCTCACTGTGTCCTGATTCTTTGTCTATCATTCTTACTTTTCCTTACATTCCCTCATGTGTAGCCAGCATTAGCAAAGAATACTACCTCGCACGGATTTTATCTAATACTGCTTCCTATGGGGGCTGGATGTGAATGGGGAATGGCATTTGATAATCTCCGACTCCATTGTAAATGAAATTTAAATTAAAAGCAGCTGTTTCTTTTAAAGTGAAAGACACATCTGCATTAAATATAATACAATTTCATCTGGCTTGGGCTGCCAACACTTCAGTGAGTGTCAAATAGAAGGTTCATATGGTTTTGGTCTTGTTACTGAGTGTCATCCATTTTGCTAAGCCTTTTGATTTCTTTTCAGAAAGGTGGGAAGGAATTAATTTAAGTATTTAAATAGTTAAATAATGACTTTCCTTTCTCTCCCTCGCAAAGCAGGCAGCTTCATGAATTTGGATAGTCAAGTACTAAGGTTATCAATATATAAGTAGGGTTTGCCTTTGATGGTGGGGACTCACGAACACTGGATTAACCAAAAACAAAGGAGGTAGTTGGGAACAAGGCAGCCCCAAACTCACAGCCACTCCTGAGAAAGACCTTTTCTGTAGGTTGGCATGTGGGTGTTGCAGCTGTGAAAGCTCAGCAGATGAGTGGCTACAGGTGTTGGCTTCGTTTTTACTCCACATTTATTTGTACAAAAATGGGCATTGGTGCCAAGGACAAAGAAAGATTGAGCCAAGCTGTTATACAGAAAAAAAAATTTGCTTGTGACACAATACAATCTGTATTGCTTGTATGACAGCTATATGGTGTTGTGGAGAGTTCTGTTTATGAATAATAATGGGGGTTCTGGCAATGTTGGTGGCAGAACTCAATGGAGAGTGAAACAAAGGGCATTTTGTTTCATGGTCATATCTTATGTAGTCAGGCATTTTGGAATCCTATAATCACAGTGTTTCCCTTCTTACTTTCAATTAGGTTCTTCCAGTCTTGTACACTTCTTTCCACTGGTTTAAGCAAGATTATCCAGCAGAGTTTTAAATTGAATGTTCTTAAAATTACTCATTCAAATGTGATTGATTAGGTTGCCAAAACTGGCTCCATCTTCTGACAGGCGGGGAGAAGGAAAGAAGAAAGGAATGAAAACAAAAAGGAAAAAAGATGGTGAGGAAAGCTGTCTAGGACTTTTTGTACAAATGTTTTATCTGAGGTGGAGACAAGGATAATCTCCTATCTTTACACTGTACTGATAAACTGGTGAAAGCAAAAAATTCAGTAAGTTGAAAGGAAGTGCACTCCTTTAGGAAAAAAAAAAAAAAAAAGTGATTTTTTTTTTCCAAATCAAATATCTCTTATTGTGAAGAATGACCCCAGAATTTTTAAAATTGACCTTGAAAACTTTTACTTCCTGAACAAATTCTTGTGACAAGGAAAAAATGTGTTTTCTTCTTTGTCCCTTTCCCCACCATTTCTTCTCTGCTTCTCTGTATTCTGGTGGAAGGAGAAAAGGAGAGGCATGGTGCACATATCTGACTAGCACAGAGGGAGTAGGTTGGGGGAGATGGTACTTGGGAGAAGGGAGGGATTCCCTCCCAGTTTGCTCATGTCCAGCGTGGTGGTCATACAACAGAGCTAGAATCTCAGCATCCATCAGATGCTCAGCTGGTGATGCCCCTTCCCTGGGATCCTGGTAAGTAAAACCGCATTGAAAGACAAAATATTATCTTCTCTGGTACAATTTCTAACTATTTCTCATTCTTTTTGCACCCTTCCCTACTGGCTCACTTTATGTTTTACAATCAGTTCTTAGAAACAGCCCCAAAATAGCTCATCAAATTCACGTCACATGCAAGAGACTGATTTATGGAGAATACTGTCTTCAGAGAATTTGGTGGAAGTTGGACCCCTTGCAGACTTTTCTCTTTTTTTAAGGAAACAGACAATATGAACTGTGAAAAATAGAGTACCTTTCCAATCCATTCTTCTATTCAAGAACACAAATCTTTCTTTAAAAATAAAAGTCCTGGACCACAAAAAGGATAATTCTGCCCCAAAATAGCCCCCATCTATCTATAAATATTTATATATGCAATATACATATTATACATATCACATATATATGCAGTTTGCTATTTCTTTTCAGACAGGACAATATTTTATTTTCTTGTTTAAGTAACACTAAACAGAGTAATTACAGGATTTGTGGGATTTGCTACACTGATGTGAACTATACCTGATTTTGGCTTTGAGAAGGGACAGTGTTTTACACTTCTGAACAAGAAATGAAAAGAAAGCACAAATGGGGAGTAATCTACCTAATCTTTATTACCTAATCTTTATTATTTCCTCCTAATCTTTATTACCTAGCAGTATATTTACACCTTGAAGCACATATATTATTGTCACTTGCAGATTTGAAATTATGACAGTTCAGTTTGAAATTATCATCAGGAACAAAATCTTCATTTCAAATGGCAACATTCTTACTGAGGACCAGTTGGAGCTATTCAGTTAGGGTTTGGGTACAGTTAGGTCATGTATAGTCTCTATCCCACCCTGGTAAAGTAGTGATCCTTCAAGGGTATTTTTTGATGGAGGGGGTCACCTGTACAGATACAGAACGTTTTGCTATTTGTTTGGAAAGCAAATCAATCTAACTTTGGATTTCTCACTAAAGACCTATACTTTTGACCTCCAGTTTGACCTTTACTTAAGGCTTTTTTATTTTCTTGTATGATTTCTCCTCATTACTAATAAACTTGTCATGTGATCATGCTCTAAATCAGCTTGGTAATCCCTCCTATTTCTCCTACTGCTTGGATAAAAGCCCTAATAATTCAGCACATTGTCCTAAAGAATGCCAAGTTCTCTTTGCATGTATATTCCCAGTCTACTTAGTCCAGCAGTATTTGTTAACCAATTGGCAAAATTTTCAGTGCTGAAACTGAGAATCAGCTTTATAGACTTGTCTTGGTTAATTCTTCTTTTTAACATAAATTAAGTTAGATTTTGGTTAGCTCAATGCAAGGTGTGGAGCCAGTGTTCTCTCCTCTTTGTGGTCTCCACCTGTTGAAGGAAGCAGAATTATTCTCCAGTCTCTGTTGAGGGAACTCTGGCTGCCATCCCCATCCCTGCCCTATTCAAGGTGGTGGGATGGGGTCCCTCTCAGTGAGGCCACTGCCTCAGACAGACTTGTCATGGCACTTGGATGCAGCTGCCTGGCTCCTTGTCCTGGCCAGCCCTCACCAGCCTCTAAACAACCTGTTCCTGCTTGTTTCTCTTCTAATAGTTTCCTCTGGATAACTTGGACCCAACTAGATTAAAATTCTGTCCCACTTTATTTCTTTACAAGGTGTCATATTATCAACCACTTTTCTGTGTTTTAATTAGTGTTAACTAGTACATCAAACCAGATTCCTGCTATTCAGAGTTTGAGTTATATATGGGAAATAAGTTATGAGAAAAGTAAGACACTTTCTGGTAGATATTTTAAATTTTACATAGGCCAAGAAACTTTTCTTTACTCTGGGTTTTGCCTTTTTTTTTATTATCCTTTTGTAAAGTCAGTTCTCTCTTGTGTCAGCTATGTTCTGAAAGCAGCAGCCTATAAGCCAACATATCTCTTACCATGGAGCTCTGTCAGAAGCTGTGATCAAGGCAGTGGAGCACCCTGGGAGCAGAGCAGAGCTGCTGTACAGACCCACAGCAGTGTGCTTATGCTTCATGTGGATGTGCCTCAGGCAGGCTGGAGCCCCATCCCATGGGAGACTGGCACACGAGAGTGCTCAGCATGTCCTACCTGTCTGAAATTGCTGAATCACCAAAGAAACATCAGTGCGATTTGCAGGAATACATTTTATCTTATAACATAATGGGGACATCATCAGTGGACCTGTTTCTGTTTTGATCAATACCAGAGCTGTCTCACACTGTACAGATGTTTTTTTTTGGATATTTCTCTGTGTCATCCTCTCAGATGACAGGATATGCATGTCATTTTTAGATTATATAAAGCACGTTAGTTAGCATATGACAGACAAAACTAAAATGTCAAGAACTGTGAAAACTTGGGATAAACTTGAATATTTATGACCAGTAAAATGTGGAAATCTACTATGTAAGATAATAGAAGCACTTATTTCTTTTTTTTTTAGTCTTAAGAAAATAAATTAAGAAGGTGGGGAAATTGATTGAATTACTAGCCTCTTGACCAGAAAATCATCAAAAGGTTTTGTTGTTGTTGGTAGGCATACCAGTCCCAAAACCTTGTATTAGTAAGCCACATATTGAACAACCATATGTTTCCCAGCATTAAACCCTGAGGACTTATTTGGTAGCTTCTTCTAAGAAAATGCAGGAAGGTTAATTCTGGTCTAATATTACAGTCTAACAAGCCAGTTGTCCAGTCAAGAATTCATGCCTCTGCACAGCTTGGCTTGGCAAAGTCTTTAATTTTGTAGGTTAAAACCAACCTTATTCTGTTTATTGTGCCTTACATTGAACCTCCCCTACTGATAACCAGGAACATCTAAAGAATTCAGTCTCTTTAATTATTTAGAGATTTTATGGGGCTTTAAGTATAACATGTTGCTGCAAATAGTTATTCTTGGCTTGTCAGTGAAAACAGATATCTCTATATGTCTCTCTTGACTCCTTTCAGCATTCCCCTCCCACAGTACTGGACGAAAGTGTTCTCTCAGCCATTGCATACAAGAGTCAAAGCATATACAGATTTTCACAAAGAGAATACAGAAGTGGTGTTCTTCATTTGGAAGCAGAACTAGATGTTTTGGTCTAGAAGAAAAATATACTCTAGAGTACAATGATGCATTGCACCCTTTTGCATGTGTATTCTTGGGAAATCAATTGCAATACTGTGATATGGCCACATGTTACATAAAGGGATATATCTTACAAATTCTAACAGTGATCAGATCCACAATATCTCCTGGCAATGGAGCAGAGCATTACCACACAGAGCTTTATTACAAAAGTAAACTGCACTCCTGATAGTGGATTCCTCATTCCAGGAGGTACTGACTATATTTATTTCATGGAAGAGATTAATGGAATATTTAAACAGAGATTTTGCAACCTTCATCCTTGTTGGTAGATGCTTTTGTCTTTCTGTCTTAGCTTGAAGCATCATGTGTCTTTCAATGGAGCTACTTGACAGTTGACATTTTCTGTTTTTACTTCTACTCCAGCTGCTAATTGCATATTTACAATCCTTCAATCAAGAGGAAAAGAGAAACAGATTAGAAAAAATTTTCAGTCTGTCAAGCAAACCATACGTATAATGAAACATCCACTCATTAAACATGGAGAACTTTTATGGCTTTAATAATAAGTGTTATAAAGGGCACAAAGGTATTATTAATTCTGAAGGAATGCAGGGCTGGAAAAACAATAAGTCATTTTGACAGTTGCTATGAAGACTATTACCAAATGTTATGTTTACTTGAATAGGTTCAATTTATAAAACAAGACCCATAAAAAATCTACAGCCTAATCAATTGAGATGCCCTGTTAGAAACAACAGCTAATGGAGTAAGGTTCTGATATATTGATTAAAGATTGAATTGTGATCCTGGATTTTATAAAATTAAGATAATTGGTAATGTGTGCTGCTTCTGTACATTAAATTAAACACTGTGGCAATTAATTGAATTGCTATAATAACAATTTAACACTGTAAATGTTTTTTTCCTAAGTTAAGGAAGTGTTTTTTTCTGAATGTGTGATTATCTTTCTAAAAGGAATCCACAAATGTGTGTTTATTATGCAAACATAGCAAGATACAGGAGCTTTTGTTCCTGTGCTGTAATCACCGATTAATTCCTCCATATATCTCTCATGAAAATTAAATTTGGGGGGAATAAGAAATTCTCCTTTGTTTCTGAGTGTGCTGGTTGCAATCCTGAACATAATCAAGCAAGCTGACAGTATGTATGATTATATATGATATCACTCTGCAGGAGACACTTCTAATATTGTATCTCCACTCCTCCATTCATTATTGGCAAACATGTGCCTGGAACTCACTGCAATGTTACAACTGGCATTTTGAAATACTGTGATTTCTTTTTCTTCTAGCCAGGACTCGTATTCCCCATAGGATTTATGTACTGTATTGTATTATTCAGTATATGTTCATGACTTCCACTACTATTAGGAAAAGCTATGTGTATATATTCAGAGTAGAATATATCTCGTAGTGGATTTCAGAAAATATAACACACTGTTACTTTAAAACATGAGGTTAACAAAATAAGAACTGAAAGACAAGGAAGAGAAAAAAAAAACAATTTAAAAACCATTCACCCAGTATGTTTGATCCTGTACCTACTCTTTCTATAGTGAATCATTAGCTATTTTTAAAAAGTCAATACAAGCTGGCATAAAGCTGGTAACAAATCAAACTTGAGCCTAACCTGCTTAAAAACCTGAAATATGTTATTCATTGTAAAGCAGCAATTGCCCTGAAACCTGAAAACCAATGGACACATTCAAACCACTCACTAGGTCTCACAATACTCTTTGGAAGACCTTAACTGAGTGTGGCAATAATAGCACCACAACAGACTGTGGCAGAGCTAAAAAAGCTAACTGGTGCTTAGGCCACTATCATGGGGCTCCAAGCTCTGATTCCGGTTGTGCCAAAATACTATCAGCATGTCACTTTCCCTCTCAGAGGCTCTGTCTCCATGAGCTTAAAGTGAGGATACTGATAATGCTAACAGCTTAGAGATCTACAGTCAAAGACCAGAAGGATTTATATCAATACAGTTTATCAGTTCTATCAGTTGGATAAGGATGTAACCAGTGGAGCTGAGCCACCTCACAGAGAAGCACAAGTTTCTAGTAAGGCCGAATATCTCTGTAGATCACGAGGCATTCACAATCACCTCTACTACTGTTTGTGTCTCATCAAAGGATGTTTTTCTCTTTCTAAGAAGTAAAATAAAATCTGATTTACTAGAGGTACCTGCTCCCTCACCCTCATTAAGCAGAAGAGAGGTTGAGAGAGTATATTCACCTGATCCTCTGCAGGCAGCTGCAAGCTATCTTTGCCTCTGCGTGGAGCAGACGTGGTCTGGGCACTTCCAAAGGCAAATCTGAGAAACAGTGACTAATGCATCTTTCAACTGGGTCAAAGAAACCTTTGTCAGGGCCATTTCAGGTCTAGCTAACATTGAATCAGGGCAAAAGGCCATGTGGACATCCTCAGAGCAGGGAGTGCTGGTCTCCTCCAGGACCAGGACGTGCCACTGTACCCAGCCTGTGTTGGCCTGCTCAGGGAAGGAGGCACTGGGATTGGTCTGGGAGGTCTCTTGAACCAAAATCTCAGACCTGGAAAACTTTTGGTTTTCCAGATGCTTCCAGTAGATTGGTGAATAAAGATGATGAAAAATAAAGGAAATAAAAGGCTACAAAATGAAATCTAAAAGAAGTCTCTAACTTTGTACCTAACGCCTGTCAGAAAAGGTCATCTGTTTTACAAGGTAGGAAATGCAAAACAAGAGCATCTATAACTATTTGTAAATAGTGTCAAATTTATAGAGCTGGTTTGACATGAGGAAAAAATATCCCTGGAAAAGACTTGCAAAACATGCAAAGTAGTTTATTTTGACATTTTAAAAACTTTAAAAATGTTATTCTGCTTAAAAATTTATCTAGATTTGCATTTAGACCTATTTTGCAAGTAAACGAAGGACATCAAAGTGAAATAAAACATTTCATTTGGGTTCAAACAAAATGTTTATTTGGATCCAAAATATTGTCTTCATTTCAGCCAGAGCTGAAAAAATATACAGCTATTTTTATAGCTTTTACTGTAACACCATTTTTTAATTTTATTTTTCCCTATTTCTCATATTTTCTATAAAGAACACCCATGATTTTTCCACTAGTGAAATATAGAGCAGTTGATCTTTTCATGAGGTGCCATCCTCCTATTAAAATGTTGATTTTTTCATAAGGTGCCATCCTCTTATTAAAATGTTGACTTCAGTGATTGGTTGTCATCAGTATTATTAAAATTGTTATTACTTAAGGTCTTTTGAAGGCAAAAATCTCATTTGCTTTTCACTATTCTCCTTTCTCTTCTAAAATGATTCTTCATTTTCTAAAATGACATTTCTTTAAATCATACTCTCTTCCCTTCAATTACATTTTTACTTTTATATTTAAGGTTGAAATGACTGAAAGCTAACAACAGCAATGAAATTTTTTGTTAACTCAGTTTGGGGGGAAATTTTCAAAATGTTCATTGAATCACTTCAAAATTTAGAAAACTATTAAAAGCTACAAGTAACAACTGAAAAGAAAAAGCCTGAAGTTCATGAAAACTTTTCTGAATTTTTTTTTCGTTGTTTTAGCCTTAGTTATCTTTTTCTCCTATTTCCTTTTTGTACCACTGTTTTTTCTTCCTTCTCTTTCCTTGTAGGTCTGAATCAGAAAGGTCTATCTGCAATTTAGATTTATTGGAATAGAGGTAAAAAAGAATAAGAGCAACTTTTCACTGTCAGATTTGTACAAAGGAGTCAGTGCAAGTGAAAGCCAAGTTCTTTCCCATTTATCTCTTACTCTTCTTTATCTCTACTCACTTTCTCTATTTCAGTCCTTTCCATCCCTCTTCCTTGCCTTTCTTTATACTTTTTCCTCCCCTCTATCCCTACTTTTAGTTTTTTTTACCAATCCCTCACACATCCCTACCTATTATCCAGGGACCTATTCAGCCACAGAAGTCTTGAATGTTAAGGATGAGAAAGTGAAAGAGACTGTTGCAATGAGCATGATGATAGATGATTTCAGTAGGACTTTTTTGGTTTTTTACTGAAATGTTTTAATATTTTCAGCCAAAAAATGTTCCCATCCTTTCAGTATGTTAAAAAATAACCCCTAAAGGGTTGGTGTTGGTAGTATATATTACTATTGTTACAGAAGCCAGCCAGAGGGAGGAAATGACCTTTAAAATGAGAAGAAAAATTTCATTCCTTCCTGACTCTTCCCTGCTTTCCGTTTGCTCTGCATTTTCTCATTTTCTTCTTATTTTTACATCCTTCTCTTCTCTCCTCTTCTCTCCTGCCAGTTCCCCCACACTTTTCATTTTCACTTTTTGATGGTTAATGATTATGAGGCTTATAAGGCACTTGAAATCCACCTTATTAACCTAATTTGAATGCAGAGCATAAGGCCAGAGGTGAAATAGCTTATATGTATTTAAACTCCACAAAGCCATGGGAGAACCTGAAACAAGGGAAATAGTGTGGGGAGTGTTGCAGCACATTTACCCCCTAGGCTGCAGATTCACATTTAGTTTAGTTCCTAAGCACATCCATCACCACATCCACACACTGATCTCAGCATTTCAAGGTGCTGCCGTATGACACCACTTTATCTTCAGAGTCACACTAAAGGATTTTCTTGGTGTCATAACGGCTCACATGAAGAGGAAGGTGCTGTGGATTATTGCTGCCTCCCAGGAGGCCCTTTTTGTCCCCAAAAACATAGCCATGTGGGAAAAACATAGCCACTGCAAGCCTGCTCCTCTGGGACAAAGCTGGTCTGGACATGATTGGAGCAGAGAGAAGGATGCTCTGCTCTGCCTTGTCTGTATCTGAGATAGAGAGGAGCCTCACCCAAGGGTCTGTGAAGGAGTCTCTCTCTAACTAGACCAGCACATGGAACCACATCATTTCAATTCCCATGCCAAGTTCATACTTTGGGAAGAACCATATGTACATATAAATGGCCTGTGCACTGCAGCAGCAAAAAATATAGACAGGAGCTATGGTATAACAGTATCTGTGTTGCAAACCAAATCAAGAAGTGCTGCAGAATCTCTTATAAATACACTTCTTTGGGAACAGAATCTGCAGAATGGATTCTTTGAAAAAAGATTCAGACATATGCTCACTCCTCTGTTAAGTGCCCTGAGAAACAAAGCTTCAGATGTCAGCAGGATGTTAATATATAGAGTTGGGAAACCTTAGAGGAAGGTTGAAGAACAAATTCCTTAAGGAATTTGACTTTATATGAGCTTGTATAATGTTACAGAAGAAAAATGAAAAAAAGAAAAATCAGGTGAAAACATTGAAATAACTAATATCTGTCCAAAAGCAAAGGGAAAAATCAAAATTCTAGATTTATTTAATGTTTTTATTTGAAATAGGTTTCAAGAAAGGAATTCTTTGCTTTATGTCTAGATCTTCTCACATGAACACAACAGAAGACTGAGGGGATTATTTGCCTTTCTTTTAGATTTTATTTTTGAATGATCCAGCGAAGTAGCTGATTGTCATTCACAGTTTCTGGTCCAAAACTGTTTGCATTAAGTGCTGCATGAATACATTGCAGTGACCATGACCAAGAAACTAAGAACAAAACACATTTCATTTGAAATGTTTGTTTTCTGGGCTTCATTATTAGTTTTAAGTGTTAGCACTTCCCTGCCCATGTGAACCTGGGGACTTTCTCATAGCTGTTGCTCAAACTGATCTAGTGAATTTACAAAACCCTGTCTTCACAATCTTACTTGAAAGCATCCTTCTTAAAACTGAAGCCTGCATTTTTGGGATATAACCCTTTCATGGGCCCAGTTTTGCACCTCACATAGGCTGACACAGACATGGGCTCAGCCCAGATTCAGCCTGGAATGACCACAGATGTCTGAAGAATATCCCTTTCCTTGCAGTTTTATATAGTTAGATGCAAATGCTCTTCATCTTCTCTGAACCCCTTGCAGTCATATCAGAGTCAGATTTGGATTTTGTTTGTTTGTTTTCAAAAATTTACCAAGTCAGACTGTTCTTTTCCTTGAAATGTATTTGTCCTGTACATGAAAGAAAAAGAAGAGAGGAGGAGCTGGCTGGCATATTCTGAACTACTATATATTGCAGAACAGGCTTCCAGTTGTCAGCGTCTGCACCCTGTAGAAGTATGGTTTCAATTTTACTTTTGAAATCTGAGTCGAGCAATGTTGCCAACACATATTTTTCCCTGTCAAAACATTTCACTTATTCCTGAGTCTGTAGACAGCTTTTAGGTTACATCTTTTCCCCAAACTTATTGAAACAGGATCTTCATTTCTTTTGAAATCATTTTTCATTAGTGTGGGAGCAAAAAGTAGATACTAGAGCTGATAAGTGGCAGCACCTGGCTTAAAGATGTTCCATCAGCTCTTAGTTTCTGTGTGATCACTTCTGATAATTGGAGGATGAAAACCAAAGCAGCAGTCACACTCAAATCATGATAGGTGAAGACATTATCTTTCTTCTTTCTCTATGCCCTTAGTGCTGCCTGTGCTCCCTCTTGTTCTATGGAGCTGATAGAAAATGCAAAATGTAGACTTAAGGTTTTACATGTGGCTTCAGCAAAATATTTTTTTGACTAATTTGGTCATGAGGACGACTGGCTCACTGTTCAGTTAGACCAATTAGATGAGAAAACATATCATTTTTGGGTTTTGTGAGCAACCTATAAATTTATTCATGTTTGTATTTGTCTTAATTATTTTCAAAAATATGCACATATTTCAGTTGAGAAGATTGGTGCAAATAATTGTTTCGGCTGTTTGTTGTTCACTAGCTGCTGTTCATGGCATGTAGCAAAGTCATATGAAGTACATTGTGTGATTCCTGCTTCCTACCTGGATGTCTTGCAAGAAAATGAATAATAATTAAATAGTAACAGAGAATGTCATTTCACCCCTCCTTCCCCCCCACACATCCCTCAAAAAAACCCCTCGATTCAGATTATAATTGATATAATCAATTCCCAGACCAGTATATGGTCTGGGAACAACATGTCTGAGAATTTATAAATTTTAGAGGCAAATAACAATTCCCTTAACAAATATGGTACAGGATTCCTTACATTAAAGCACAAAGATATTCAGAATCAATCACTGTTTGTATTGTTTGCCAGCTGTATTTGTTGTCTCATTCATGTTTCTGGATTAAAACTGTCCCTAGCTCCAACACCAAACTCTCCAAACAATCTGAGTTTAATCACTTGCCTGACATCAGACTGCAAAGAGCAGATCTAAGCAGTATAGAGGGAAGATGACACACTCTTGAAAGCTTCAGCTTTTATTTCTATCCCAGATTCCTAACAAGATGAGGCTCAACAGCTGTACTGTTTGCAAGTCTGTGCATCAGCAACAGATTAGCCAATAGAAAGCAAAGCAAATAGAAAATATAGGTGGCAAGAGAGCCCCAGCGTTCATGTAGACCATCCTCCTTTTCCAAGGCATGATTTGTTAAATAATTCCCATTCACCTGAGTCTAGGTCTGTTCTTAAAGATTTTCTGTAAAGGCATTTTTTCCAAGTAATCTATTGCAGTGCTACGTTTTTGTAGTATTGAAAATATTTCACACTATCTTTGTTGAATCTTCATTGATGCAATTTCAGTCTACTGTTTGCTGTCTCACTCAACTAAGACCTGATATATATTTTTTTTTGTTCTTCCTTTGCATTTACCCTTTTGACACTAGACATCACGTCCACACTTAGGGCCTCTTTTTTCATTCAGATAGCATCACCTGCTGAGTCTTTTCTTGGAGGCAATGTTATGAAGACCGATCCTTCATTTTCCTCTTTGAATTTTCTTCAAACATTCCATAATCATCCTAAGGTGGAGAAAATATTTCTGACTGTCTTACAGGAAGTATTTCTATTTATTCAATCTAGTGTGTTGTTTGGTTTTCTTCCTAACAAAGCACTATTTAGACATTGTGATCAATTATAATCTATAGCTATTCTTTTGTTACCTAGTTAGCTGTTCTTCAGCTTGCCTTTGGGTAGCTGATTACTCTTACTAAATGTGGCATTATGCAGCTGTCCCTACTGAATTTTGAGTGAGCTCACCATACTAACTTTTGAACCTGTTGGTCAGTCTCAGCTGGGCAGGCTTCAGTTGGCAGAGCTCAGCTGACACTCAGTAATTTCTGACTCAGTTTGTGAAAACAGTCAGCTAGAGGGGGAGAACCTCCCCATGGAGAGGAAGGTTATGATGTGAACTTGATGCTTCTTGGATGCTAGCAACCCAGTATAACATGACTCTGAGGGAAATGCAGCTTCATGGAAATATTTGGTTTAAAATTGAAGACCTGTTAAGGTTACTCATGTAACTACTCTGGGGTGTTTTTCCTGTCGTACACCCATCAGCTGCTAGAGAACTTACCACAAGGCTTCGTGATCCTGGGGTCATGCTGACTGTAGTGCTTGGGTCTTTCTTTGGGTGATACAGACTCCTGGAATTAAACTGAGAGATCTCACATTCAGCAATTACTGTTAATGATTGTCAGAGGCTGTGGGCTGCAAGATAATATCCAGTACAGGAGACACCTAGTAAGAGAAAATTGTTTTCTAAAATGGCTGATAGCTTTAAAGGGGTGTTTTGAGAGCATAGTGTCACAGGCTACATCTTTATTAATGTTAGCAAAGAGTTAAATCCTCAATTGCATTCATTTTGCCATCAAAACTTTTCATGGTGTTTTAGCAACATGAAAGCTCATTAAGTATTCAACTTCTGAATTAATAAAGTACAGAATATCATTTTGCTGCACCCACAACAGAAAAGAAGTTTTACTCCACAGTATTTTGGTCTGTGAGACAAAAATTGGTACTTACAGCTGTGAGATAAGAAATAGGCAATTTCTTTAAGTATAACATTCCTATCATGTTGACAAAATGAAACTGCACATATTAAAAACAGACTAAAGACAGCAAGAGGAACAGAAGAAATATAAAGTGAATTGGAAAAATAAAGATCTCTTTGTACATGACTGCTATTCCCATTAGTTATTAAATCTCAGCAGAACTACACACAAAAACAAAGACATTAATTCAAAAGTTATAGTCAAATACCATGATGTTCTGTGGTGACAGTTGTCTGAAGAATATACAATCAATATGATTGTCTTTTCATTATTTCTACTGAGTTTAAGAAAAAGTCATATAAGTCATATTACTGAGAAAAAGACTGTGAAAATATTTCCCCACTGTTGGAAGAATATTGCATTTTATTTTGGGGAATGTTTGGGCTTTTTACTGAAAAAAAAAAAATAAACACTGAAAATAAGATATCATATTGAATGGTGGCTTTTTAGGAGATCCTGAAGTGCTGATAAAAAAAAGAGATGTCTGTGAGGAATTACAGACCAATCAAAATTATTTTGTCCTGGAATAAAGATTGATGATGAATTTCTGGCTATTTCTTAGTCTTGATTGCCTAAGTAGAAACATACAAGCTGGTTGCAGTGAAAGAAAACTGAAAGAAAATTTGACAGAAATATGATAGGATGTTGAAATGTATGATTTGGGGATTTTGGGTCTCTTCTGTTTGAAATAAGTTTAATCCCATGAGAATGTATAGAAAACAGAAGTGAGCTGGCTGAGAATTTTCTACTCTATTTTCATTGACAGAAAGATGCATTTTTGATTAAAATCAGTTTTTTAAAGAATTTGCCTTCATTTAAAATGTAACATCATCTGAAAACAGAAACTCATAAGTTTTATAGCAAAAAAATGAAGTAAATAAATTTTTGTTTGTTTGTTTGGGGGTTTTTTTGGTTTTTTTTTGTTTGTATAAAGAGTTGAAAGAGTAAGCCAAGTTTCTTTAGTTGCCATCCTGGTTTTATCTTTGGTTGTCATCTGAGGTGAGTAGTCTTACAATGTTAACTCTTAAGAACATGTCCTAGCTGATTTTTTAATAAAACAAACAAATGGCAAAATTGGACATAAGAGCACAAGAAAACAGAAAAAAGGAAAAACCCTACAAAAACATTATTTTTTAAATTTAAAATAAATAAAATCCCAAAGCAGTTGAAGTTAAAAATAAACTTGCTGCCTTAAGTGATAGAAAAAATGAAAGTTTTGAACAAAGTCAGCAATACCATGACTAAATATAAATGACAAAATGTTACCTCATTGGTTTGTTCTAGCTGTGTCAAAATTCCTTTTTTGCATTCACTTTTCTATTCTCTTCAGTGTCCACAACAAATATTCCGTAAGAATCCAGCTGCTGACATAATTTTACATTTGGCCAGCTGACTATCATGCATTTTAGGATTCAAGGGGTAAAATTAGTCTTTAGAAGGCTATTTTTCTTACCTTTAAATGCAAAGATGGTCACCCAGCTTAGCTGGTTGGACTGTGCTGTTAATGATGCCACAGCTGTGGATTTGATCCCTGTATGGGTCATTCACTCTGGAATGACTGGACTTAATGATCCTTGTGGGTCCCTTCCAGAGCTTTCTCTGTCATTCTTTGTATCTTATCTCCTTATGTTCTTATTACCCTGCATTTTTTAATTCTGTGACTGTCAGATGAATGAATGGATAAGAGGGCTGTAAATAATGCAGTGTAACATGAAGTGTATTGAGGTACTGATTGCCTGGCATGGTTGGGAAAGTCCATGTGTTTTCCTGAGAGTGCTTCTCTGCTACTTTTGGCTTGCAAAATGGTACTGGATTGGGCATGCCAGAGGAGACACATGCCCAGCAACACCACGTTTACTCCTGATGCTTATAAAAAGCCACTTTAACATGCCTCAGGGTACAGCTTCTCTGGGGTGTCTGCTGGTATTTGGAGTGTCTCATCCATGAGCAATGCATGGACATCCTGGCAGGTATAAATAAGGATGTTGAAATAAATGAAAAGCCTATATCACCACAACAGGTAAAATTCTGCACCAGAGGTGAGTCACTGGCACATGACAACACAAAACACCCACCATTCCTAGGGACAGCTGGTGCCATATACAACAAAATCCTGCCTTGACTGTTGCCTCTTCTCTTACCTGTTTTGCTAGGTGCTTATCATAACTACGTCCTTCTTCCTTATAATGGAAAGGTTTTAGATGTAGTGAGGAATGGTCACTTTTCACACTGAGAGCATTCCCAAGGTTTCTGTGTCCATCTCATCTAATTTTTGGAGAAGTAAATCCATCACCAAGTTGAGTGGCTCTTCTGCTTGAGATGGTGTTTGTGTACATGTACAATGTATCTTCAAGCATTATCTCTCTTCACCTTATACATCATAAACATGTAAGTGTAAAACAATATGATCTGTTTCTCTAGAGACAAAAAAGAAATACTTTAAAAATATTTAAGGATTTATAATAAACATTTATGCCAAATAACCTTTCTAGTTCTAAACACCTTCTAACCATTGCAGGGATACTTGTCAAATGAGGTTTCTAACTAGGCCTTTGAGGCAGCACCCAAAGCATAATCCCCTTTTGCTCCATCTATGACCAAACAGAAGTTGAGACAATATCCACTCTGCCCTCCTCTTCCAAACACAGCATCCAAACAATCAGCTCTTTCAAATTCTTTTATCTTTATCCTAAAAAACCTCTCGTGATGAATGCTCACTAATTGTAATTAATTCCAATGTATCATTACCTTTGGCAATGCCTAATTTAAACAGGTTTTGATGCAATGACCTATTTAACATGGTGTTATGATTTCACGCCAGCTATAAAAGCATATTGTTTTTTCCAAAAGTAGATTTTTGTCTTGGCTCCTCTTTTCCTTTCTTTTTCCTTCTTTTATTTTTTATCCCTTTTTTTATTTGGTAGGTGTTTTGTATTGGGTTTTGTTTGTTTATTTGTTTTTTGATGTTCACTACTGGAGTATCACACTGTGACTAACCTTGACTCTACCATGTGTGTATATAGTTCTTTGGTGTGCTGTGGATTTAAGAAGAGCTGAACAAATCCCAACATAGTCAGAACACTTTCCCTTGCCCTTGGGCTGGAGATAGGTGAGGAAAATGACTTTTATTAAAGAACAGAAATACAAAATGTATCACATCTTTTGAACTGACATGTAGAATTTGCCAAAATGGAAACCACATGTTTCTAAAAATTTAAACACAGAGGTGGCTGCACTAGCATTATACTCACATCTGGAAGCAGCCATCTCTCACAGAGGCAGCTTTGTAAATCTTTTCTGGGGGCATCATCCTGAAATTCATTTTGCATGGGCTAAAATACAAAAAGATACACTGAAAAAATGTACAGCTAATGTTGAAACATAATGTAGAAACATAATATAAGAATAGACAGGGACAAGAACAAAAAGAGAGACATCAAATGGAAGAGAAGGGAAAGCAACTTGTGTTGTTTCAGAAAAAAATCATGAGTGTAACTTCTGTTTTTCCTTCTCTCCATGAATGCATTTGACAGAACAGTAAGATTTTTATCTAGCTTGTCTTTATTCAGTTTGCAAGTGTATGCTGAGAGTGATCAAATTAAATAATACCTTCTTATTCAAAAGAACCATTTCCGGTGTGTACTCAAAACCACATCTTCTTTACTGGCTGAAATAAGTTTTTCCTACATTTTGGCATTAAAAAAACCAGTGGGACAGCAGGACTATCTGCCTCATGCATCATCTGCAGGATTGCAAACTGCACCCAAACTTCACCCACTTTATTGCTGGTGGCACAGAAGGTAGAAGCACTGTGACTTGACATTTACCAAGTGGATTTGTATAAATTTAGAGAGAAGTACTGCTGTTAGACATCTAGTATGGAGGGGTGATTCATTCCTGTGGCTACCAGAATGAGAACTTCTCCAACTTCCAGGTTGAACTGGAGGTAGGATTTCCTGATATTCATCCGAGGATTCTCTGGGTCTCTGATTTAGAGAACAGGGCTTAGGTATATGAGCACAAGGGGCAAAGAACATGTTAGGTATTTCTCTTTGAGTCTTGGTTGCTTTGCTGAAGAGATGTCTGGTGTGGAGGTCTCAGCAGGAAGCACATGCCATATGGGTTTGAGCTCTGTAAAAGAGAAATGGGTATATCAAATTCTGCAATATGGAATAGAATCATATTTTTGCAAGGAGTGTTGACAACATTGAAAAGTTAAGCAGCAGGCTGGAAAAAGATTACCCGTGCCCCTTACTGTCCCTCAGAAACGTGTCCCTCTCATTAAACAATTGGGAAGCTCCACTACTGTATAAACTTCTGTCCCAGGGCAAGAATTCAAGGGAAGCAAGTTCCAGTAGTGTCACACAGCTCTTCAAAGAGTCGAAGGTAGGTAGCTCTTCTAAGTAGGAAAAGGGCTTTAGCTTTTCTGCCTTCTCAGCTGTTGGAGACAGATTCCTGCCAAAAGAGCCAGCAGTTGGGAAATGGCAAAAAAAAAAAGTTATGTGCTCCTTTCAAACAGGTGCACTATGCCTGCAGCAAAGAGAAAGACACATGAGAACATGCATTTGCACAAGGAGGAATTAGAATAAAAAAGGCTTGAGCTGCAGAGACTGAAATATCTTTACAAGATGGCAGGCAGCCAGGAAGCTGAAGAGTGGGGGGATGACTGCTTTTTCTTATTTTTCACATTTTTGATTGAAGACTCTTGATTCTGATTTCAGCTATGTGGTTACATATTGATGCTTAAAATGTGAAATCAGCTGTTATTCAGAAGCTGATTTAACAAGCTAGGCAGGAATATCTGCCAGTGCAGCTAAGTTCAGAAATCAGGCACAGGTTTTCTGCCAAAAGCATTGGGAACTAAGAAACCATAACAAAATACAGTCACATCAGCCAGTATATGTTGCTACAGATCAGACCCATATTAAAAATATTTTCTCAGTATAACAGGAATATTTAGGTATCTCTTAAAAGATTTTATTGAGTTTAAAATAACACAGTTTTCATTTTACTGTACAAAATGCTGCAATGCCTTTCAATGTATGCCTCTATTTCTGTCCTTATGTACAACTGAGTTCTTTATGCCTGCAGAATTCTAAAGTAACATAAAGATAGCTGTAGATACCAACTATCTGTCAAAGGATTTAGCCTTTGTTATAACAGCCATGAGTTTGCAGGATGTACATGCAACCATCTGTACCTTTCCCTGAAGGGCTTATCTGTGTGATCCTTCAAAAAATTAAACCTATTCTTTGAGTCACACAGATACATATTTTTCACTCATATGTAATTGGTGTTTAGAAAATAAAAGCTGTTATTCTCAGTTCCCGTCTCTCAAACAATTTAACATTTTCAAAGAAAATATATACTATATAAGTGAATCCAAGATCCCTCTAACTAAATATGTTCCATTTTCCTCACATCTTGAGAATTTTATTCTGCTTCTTCATTGACAAGCATAATGGAAAAAGTGGCACAGCAAGAGCTCTGCTTATTATTTGCTTTGATAGGCATAACTGGAAGGAGATGTTCTAAGCTCCAAGTATCTCAGGTAGACATTTTAAAACGTAATATTTACAGAGAGGCTCTCTGAGCTAGAGACAAGCCTTACAATTCAAAACTACTGTCTGATAACATCCTGTCCACTCGTTCCAGTTTATTTTGCTGAGGCTTTATATGGTGATACAAAACAAATGTCACACAGCAGCAATTTTTAGACTCAAAATTTTATGTCTCTTCTCACTGCCTATAGTATCAGATTCTTCAAATTTTCTGACAATGCATATGAAGGTTTGTAACACAGAATCAAATCTTTTTGTCATCTTTTTGTCATAATCTCATTGCTGTAATATCATCACCTTTGGCAATCATGCCTGACAGTTCATGAAAATGCAGATTGCCATCAAACCTACAAGGAAGGAGCCTTCATATGCCAGCACATCCTTAGGGCAACGAGTCAAACTACAAAGTTTATTGCTCTTCAAGTGGTCACATCCCTTTGGCATTTTTTCCCAGTCTTTCTCCTCCCTGAATCTCACGCCGAAGAAAAGAAAGAAGTCATACAGCCAAACAAACATAACTGCACAGATATTTTTAGAAACTTTGTTTCTGGATTTAGATGAGCTCTAGTTGGGTAACAAATTGCACTATCAATTTCCCTACCTCTTCTCTCAAATGACATATTTTGTTCAGGTTTAAATTTTGTTTGTATTTTTCTTCATATCCTGACTGTTATTTTTGAAGAATTCAAAATTAAGAAATATTAAACAAGTTAAAATTATTTATTTTTTAGTAGATTGTGGGGAAAAATAAAACAAATAAAGCAAGACTAAAGTGGCAGTGTCAAGAGCTGAAAAAATAAGGATATTTAAATTCAGTTGCAGCGTATAAGAATCGTCTGTGCATATTATACATGTTGGGAAATAGCACGGTCTGCAGAGCCTATCTGAACACTAAGAAAAATAGTTGTCTGACAAGGTCTACCCTGACCAGACATGAATTACGCCAAAGAAGATAAGAATATGAAATCTATAATGTATACAGGAACTACAGTATAAAAGTCCATCTTAACCCACATGAATTTTCCAATAGCTTTTTGTCTGAGGCTGAAATAAATCAGCCAGAATTAAGAAAGATTCAGTTGTATTTGTATTTTTCTATATCCACATGGGAAATATCTTCTACTCCACTGAAAATTCGGTCTTAGAAAAGGAACAAAAATTGATTTTTTGTGTCTTGAAGACACGTAAATGCTAGTGATTGATTATCACAATGTGTAAACACCAAAAAGCATAGAATTCATTAGGATATCAGCATAAGAAACATTTCTGAGACAGAACATATAAATCAGAAAGTCACGGAGGATCAGTGGTAGAAGTTACTGACAGGTATCTGGTGAAAAACAAGATAATCCTGTCATCTGACATCCAATTGACTATGTTCTGGTGTATTAATTAAGTCTTCTTGTTGAGGGTACATTGTGTTTAGAGCAGCTCTTGCAATGTTTGTCAAATGCAATACTGACTTCATGACTGACTCAGGTCTGTTGTCCCCTGGCACCTTTGAGTTACCTAGGAGCAAAGTTAAATAGGGTTAAGCTGCAAAACAGGGCATGTGATAAGAAAATGGGATGAGAAGAAAATTTGAGATACCAGAGACAGAGGAAAATCTACAATCACTTTAATAATTAAATCATTATTAAGACAAAAAAATTCTGGGCTTTCTTTTCTGACATCATGGATTTGGGCTGTAAGGTAATGAGAGTTTCAGAAGAAAAACAAATAAGCAAGTACTACAAAATGGCAGTGGTGAGATAAAAAAAAAAAATTGTTATTAACCATCATATTGTTGTGTATAATGAAGCTATTTTGGCATGAATAGAGGACAACATGGACTCCAAGGTCATTAGCAAAATTTAGTAACGTGCTGAATTCTTGAATGTGCTGAGTAACAGAGATTATACCTCAAAACCAAACTTAAACTTGCAAAATGTACTCCTGTATCATAAGAAGGTACACAGCAGACTAGGAACATACCCTCACATAATGAGGACCTGGATCACAGAGCTTCAGGAAGATCAGAGCAGATCCCATCTGCTTCATCATTCCTTAAATTGTTCACGTCCTATCCTAATGCATGCAGTAAGCTTTTTCATTCCTCTTAATTCTTTTATTCTTATGAAGTTCATTCCAATCATGAATATTTGTTGTTGCAACCATAGTGATAACAGATAGTTACTGGAGATGGTATGCTCAAAGTATTTTCAACAACTCTTTTTAAAATGTGACTATATTAGTGTCTCTCTATGGTAATGCTACAATAAAGATACAATGTTGATATAATTCTTACATCAGTTTTCAGTTATGACATTAGCAACTGTTCTGTTTAAGACTATTCCAGAAGCTATGAAGAGAGATCATTCTTTCATCTCAGCATTTTCCTGAGAAAATAAAACTCATTATTTTCTTCAGAACTTCACATGTGCTTAAACTCTTATGGGAAGACATCTACAGCATTTAACACACTCTAAATGTAGAATAAATTTCCAATATTTGGTTTTACTTGACTAAAATAAGTAAGGAACTTTTCTTGAGGGCACACTGATACAAGCATAAAGGAGAATTTGTACTTCTTTCAGAGAAAATCCATTTCTTTCACATAACATAAAGACAGGAAAAGCAAATGAAGTGAGTAGAGAAGAGAATAAAAAACCATGAAGATGGAAACAATTATACATATTTTCCAAATAAAATTGAGCAGAATAAATTTTTTATGGACCCAATGAGATTTTTGGGTGAGATATATAATCTAGAAATATTAAATAATTTTTATTTCTGTTTTTGTATATTAGGCACTCATATATTCTGTAGCTTGCATGTGTATGTGTGTGTATGTACAAGCACACATAATTGAACATGTATATCACAGACACTTCTCACAAGCTGTTAAAAGCAGAACATATCCACCAGGAAGTGGAGCTGATCCAGGAAACAGTTTTCCTTGTTTTGCAGTGTGCCATTTGCATATGAAAAGGAATAAAATAGAGTTGCAATTAGATCTACACAAGTAATGGAGAAAAGATCTTAAAACTAGTAATCAAATTAATCAAGTAAGTTATCCAAAGAATTATTTCAGCAAAGTGTTTAGTATGAAAAGGTGAGGTTGAAATTGTCAGCAAAGAGGGATTGAGAGCTTTCTTGAAAGGCATAGCAGGGTTAGTGGTCCCTTAACTGGGCCCTTGGTAAGAAATCAGAGCAGAGAAATTGTTTTCTTTGGACATGTGAGAAATTGTGGAGATGTAAAATCCATGGAGCATTAGAAGTCTGAATTTTTTGTAAGTATAGCAAGCTGGCTAAAGAAAAATACAGTAGGAAATGTCCAAGTAGAAGTTTTAGCAGAAAAGGATTAAGATTGAACCTGACTTTTCTCTTTTCACTCCTCAGTACTTAATGCACTAGAGTTTCTTTGCAACTTACTCTACCAAGTGAGTTTCTGCTTTTCCAGCTCATAAATGCAACTGGATTCTTTAACTTTTTTGAGTGAATAGACCAAGTAAAAGCATCATATTAGAACATATTTACTCTGGATATGAAAATACAAAAGCCACAGATTTAAAAAAAAAAAAGACAACACAGCATAGCATATCTTAAAGAGGAACAACAACTCAACAGTATTAAGTGTATCACCGTCTCCAAATTTCCCATGGCATTTTAAATTAATAGGAATTGTTTAAAAGTGAAGAAAATTAGTAATGTAAAGCAACAAGAGGAATAAATAATCTACCTCATATATTTCAGACTGGAGACATGACATTTTTGACTACGAAACACAAAAAGTAGTTATAATGTAAAATGACAACCCCTCAGCCTACCCAGCATCCCAAAGTCAGTAAATTCCTCCCATGATACAGGCACAAAAATAGTATTTCCAATAAATTTTATTTGATTTATTGAAAAGATAACTTTGCTTGTGTTTCAGGCTTTTTATTGTTAATTTTATCTAAGTCAAGAGGAAAAGAAATCCAGTATGCCTTTTAGATCTCTAAACTGACTATAGTCTGATATGGTGGTAATAAAAGACTATCATCTGGTTTATGGCCTATGTAAAAACACTAAGTGATCCAAGTCTATGTCTTCCTGGGCATATCACAAAAGCAGCTGCCCTGTACATTATTTTCACCTTGAAAAAAAATTGCTGAAGTAGATCCCATGGAAGTCAGTGGGATGATGAAATCTTTTCAGTATGCTTTCCTGTATGGGTCAGTGCAGAAGGGACACAGTGCTGATCAGCTCTCAGATTTTCACTTAATCATTCTTGAGGCATTTAGCTAGTAAATTTTTAAGAGGAGGAAAATCAAAGCCCTGGTGCAAGCACAGAAAAGGATTATTCATTCTGGCACTGTGAATGAATATTCGGATAACAAGACACATGTTACAGTTCTATTCCCATGATACTAACTCCCTGGTATTTCTGAAACCTGACTACTGTCTGGGCAAATTCTCTGGCAAGCAAAGTTGCCACTTTTTTTTTTTTTTTTTCCTTTTTTTTCAAATAAAATATAAATATTTTCTCAGATTTTTCCTAAAGAGTTGTTTTCCAAATTTGCCAAATATGTCAGCTACCTCCGTCATCACATGCCAAGACTTCTCAAAAACCACCACAGAGACATAAGTAGAGCTCAGCAGCTCCTAAGGGGTTAAACTTGCTATTCTGAGCTGAGCCAATTTCACTTTGTATGTTCTGCAGTGCAGTGAAAGTTAATTCATTCTAAAGCACAGAGCTTTCCAGCAACATTGTTAATATTATAATGTTCCTTTGCTGCACTGTCCTAGCTAGTTTATTAGATGAAAGAAAAATACAGATGTGCTGACAAGCAGAGTTATACCTACCCATACCGGAAAAAATTTTATTAAAATTACTTTAAATCATTTTTATGCAGAAGTATAAGCTCCTTTAAAATTCCAAAGTAGTTATTTTGATTTTTAGTAGTATAGCTGATTACATTTGATATAGGCCTGCTGTTTGTTTTCTTTTAATAAAAAGGCATGCTCTTCTGATTGTGTGAGGATAGTTTTTCTCTTTTAAAGCTGCAGTAGAATTTCCTGAATGAAAAGGTAATTGGGTTAGATGGGCAGTACATTTACAGATATAGAAAAAATTAATATACCAAAATAGTAACACAAAGACAGACATTATGTCTGTTTCTAATAGGAAAGCAAAACAATCCAAAAGTCCTAGAGGGATTGCTGGGGAAAATACAAAACCTGGTTGATCCCCCATGCTATAGCTATAGTGAAACAAACAAACAAAAAATCATAAAATTTATCTGCAGAATGGAGTGAAGGTTGACAGCACATTCAAAGTCTAATGCATTTATTGGGCAGTCTCTTTCCTATCTGAGCTCTAGCAGTCAGATAAAGGCTGAAACAGTTTATTACAATATACAAAGGGCTCTAAGAAAGTCACCTCACTGGTTAAAGTTTTGCAGTAGACAAACTGGGAATAAAGGTACCAAAACAAGATTTAACACCTTTTCTTCCATTTCACTCCACACAACTCTGAATTCTAGTGGCTTTTGCATTATTTAAAGCTTATTTTGTGCCTCTATCTTGTTGGATGTTTAGATCCCCTTGACACGTATGAGGCATTTGATTTTGCTTTCATTTCAAGGCCTTATCCTAAGTTCTAAACACATACAGAACAATGTCATTACCATGGCATCGATGCACCTGAAAATCCACACAAACAGCTGACACCCTTCCATACCTGACAAACTATCCAGCTTATTTCCAAGTCAGTGACTGTCATCACCTCCAAAGGCTGAGCTCTCTGTAAAATCCACTGCTGAGGGCACTGCAGCACAGCCCCTGTGCTGTCCAGAGGCCAAACTGAAGTGAAAGCAGGAGCACAAACATCAGGGTTTGGAGAGGTGTACTCTGCTCAGGAGTCATTCCAGTTAAGATCAGGGCCAAATTCAGCACTGGCTCCAAAGGCTGAGCTATGAATTGGCTGCAAGAAATCCAAATTGGAAGAAATTTTGGACAGTGAAAGGTAGAGTAGGTTCATTCCTGTTCTTTGTCTCCATTACCTTTTGACAGTCCTGCTGGACATTAGTTTAAAACTATGACTGTCCTTAGAATTTAGTTCTCTTTTTTAGTACCTCAAAACCAGCTGAGGACCCATGCTTCAAGGCACACTTGTAAGACAGTGTTTGAATTTTCCTTTGTTTTAGACTTTGAGAGTTTAGCCACATAATTTGATTTGACTGCTCAGGACACAACGAAACCTTGAGCAATTTCACTTAAGAAGTTTAAAGGAGACTTTAAAAGCTTCTCACGACCATAAATGACTCACATTTCTCAATTTCTGATTTGATTCTAAAAGGGAAAGAAATGCTAAAAATGTAAAACTAAAAAATGTAGTACTAAAAATAAGGATGTTTTTAAAAGTAAAAACGTGGTGAAAATCAGACACATTGTAGAAACATCTTACAGTTTGAAAGAGTTGTTATTTCTCTGAAATAGAGACAGAATATCATTCTTTATCCTCAGACATTTTTAAGTATGCTCAAACAAGCAAAAAAGCAAGTGCAATGGTTAGAGGCAGGAGAATAATGTTTCATTGCATGAGGAAAACGGGAGAAACTGAATGAACAAGATGTCTTTAGGTGAAAAGATGGAGCAGATGACAACAGACACTCCCATAAAGAAGTATGAGATAAATGCCAAGTAATTAGGAAATGAATGAGGAAATCCAGAAAGTGACGCATTAGTGATCTGTTGAGGGGAAAGCAGAGAATGTTGTCCCTCATGTGAACATTTGAATACTGCATCTCAGAATTCCATAAATGAAAAAATATTCATTGTGTTCCTGAAAATATCCTTTTTTTTTTTTTAAGCTGTCTCAGGGCTGACTTTCTTTTCTAGAATTTCTATAAGTTCTTAGAATTATATAAGAGCATCACAATCCCAAAATGATGCCGTTTGTAAAATTAGCAGCCTTGTGTGTATCAGAGAGAATGATGATTCAAGGATGACATAAATTTGTTTTGAGCTGAAGATTTCTCAAATGAATGAACAGAGCTAGAAATAAAGTTGACTAACAAACCAGGCCCATGCCATAAAGATTTAACTTTGGTAAATAACTGTGAATGGCTAATTAAAACAATACTTATGGAAGGCATGGCAAGCAGACCAGTACTGGGACCTTGGACAGCATTTTAGGTGTTTGGAGGAAGGCTGGAAAGCTAGAGGACCTTTAAAGTCCCTTCCAACCCAAGCCATTCTATGTCCAAAAATGAGGATCTGACCATGTTTTCAAGCTCCTGGGCTCGCCATGCTTCCCAGGTACATCCTGATCTCTATGCCATGTCATGACATACAGCTGCTGCCTTTTGAGGCTAGAGCTTTCAGAAAGAGGAAACCAACACTGCATGGACCAGATGAACTAAAGCCAAGTCCCCAGTAATTTGCAAATATTTGAAAGTCCACTTAGATGTTACCTCTTTTCTGTTTGTTCCAGTATGAGGGTGTTGGGGTAAGCTGACCCTGGCTGGACTCCAGGCACCCACCAAAGCTGCTTCAGTACTCCCCTCCCCTGCTGGATAGAGGAGAGAAAACATAACCAAAGACTAGTGCATTGAGATAAGAACAGGGAGAAGTCAGTCACCAAGTATTGTCATGGGTCAAAACAGACTCATCTTAGGTAAATTAATTGAATTAATTGAACCCTTTCCATTTTCCAGAGCTCGGCTTCACTCATGATTTCTCTACACGCTCCCCGCAGCAGCACAGGAGGATCTGGAATGTGGCTATGGTCAGTCACAGGTTGTCTCTGCTGCTTTTTTCTCCTCACTCTCTGCCCCTGACCCAGCACACAGTCCTTCCCACAGGACACAAGCCTCTCCATGGTCTTTCGCATGGACTACAGCTCTTCAGGAACTGCTGCAGTGTCAGTCTCTTCCATGGGGTGCAATCCATCAGGAACTGACTGCTCCAGCACGGGTTTCCCACGAGTTCCTCCCCAGGAAACCTGCTACCCCACAGGTTCCTCACTCCACAAGTGCACAGATCCTGCCAGCAGCCTGCTCTAGCATGGGTTCTCCTGAGGGTCACCACCTCCTTCAAGCACATCCACCTGTTCTGCCATGGGGACCTTCACAAGCTGCAGGTGGATCTCTCTCCACCGTGGACCTCCATGGGCTGCAGGGGCACAGTTCCTACCATGGTTTGCACTGCTAGGTGCTGGGAAATCTCCACTCCAGCACCTGGAGCACCTCCTACCCTTTCTTCATTGACCTGGAGATTTGCTGATCTGTTTCTCTCACATATTCTCAGTTCTGTCTCATGATTGTTGTTGCACAGCAGTTCCTTCCCCTCATTCTTCAATACATTACCTCAGAGGCACTACTGCCATCGCTGATGAGCTCAGCCTTGGCTGGCAACAGGTCCATCTAGGAGCTGGCTGGCATTGGCTCTGCCAGACGTGGGGGAAGCTTGGGGCAGCTTCTCGTAGAAACCACCTCTCTAGCCACCCTTAGTACCAAAACCTCTCCACAAAACCCCAATACAGCTGTATGTGTTTTTAGTCGAGTATAATTTGTTGGCAGCCTGCACTCATAGCACAGAAGGACAACCATATCCTGCACTGCATCTAAAGGAACATGGCCAGCAGGTCAAGGCAGGTGATTTTTTCCCTGTTACACTCTGGTGAGACCCTACCTTCAGTACTGTGTTGAGCTCTGTAGTCCTCAACACAAGAAAGGTTTGAACCTTACAGATCGTGTCCAGAGGAGGACCACAGAGTTAATAAGGGGGCTATCATCACATTCCCTATGCAGACAGGCTGGGAAAATTGGGCTGTTCAACCTGGAGAGGAGAAGGTTGCTTGGAGACCTCATAGCAACCTTGTGGAATCTGAAGGGGGTCTACAGGGAAGCCAGAGAAGGATTCTTCTTCAGGAAATGTGGCATTAAGCCAAGGGGACATGGGTACAAACAGAAAGAGAGTAGGTTAAGATTAAATGTTAGGAAGAAATGCTTCACCATATGGATGGTGAGGCTGAGGGACTGAAACAGGTTGCCCAGAGAAGCTATGGGTGTGTCAGACCTTGCAGTGTTGAAGGCCAGGTTGGATGGGGCTTTGAGCCACCCCATCTAGTGAAAGGCATACTTGACCATGGCAGGGGGATTGGAACTAGATGTTTAGAGTCTCTTCCAAGCCAAACCATTCTATGATACTGTGATTCTAATTTATAAATTTAATACATTTTGTTTTGTCACTATAGTGATAATATTTATTACATGCAGCAGTTAGCATGATCTTCTGTTACTTTTTAACCACCATAATTTTGCTTTTGCTCCTGGAACATGCTGTTTAGATGAAGTCTAGGCTCACAGACAGACTGAATGAGGGAGATTTTTTTTCCAAATGTTGTTGTTTTAATACAGATAAGTGCAAAATTGCACATTCAGAGACAAAAACAAAATTAGAGGGAGAACCAGAGGACAGATATATATACGGTAAAGCTATTAAAATATAGTGGATACATGGTTTCATATTAATTTATAGGTGTTATGTTGGGAGAAAAAGCTATTTATGACTGGGGATAAATAATGGGAAAAGTAATTAAAAATAGTCAGGTGACAGCCTAGTGTACAGTTCCACTGAGGTTAATAGGAAACTAATCCTTAATTCCACACTTCATAAAATTACCGAAATTGGAAAGTGAAGATTGGAATACAAAAATGTTATAGGTCCTGAGAAGATACCTCACAGTGAGACATTTAGAGTCTGTTTTATTCACTTCAATAAAGAGAGAGTTCAAAGTTCTTGATCATAGACCCTAGTACTGTGTAGAAAATAGTAGATACCAGGACTAAATTTAATCTAACAGAGAAAGGCATAATAGGAGCAAAAGGGCTCAAAGCATAAGGCAAGCAAAATTCCAATTAAAAATAAAGCACAAATGCCCCTGAATGAACATTATAAATTGTTGGAACCAAACCTTAAGAGGAATTGTGGCTTTTCTGTCTCTGCATGTCTTCAAGTAAGTATCTCAACCTTGAAGAATGGTATTTTAGCAAAACACAACTATTGGACTTGATATGTGGAAAGCTGAATGAAACTTAGTGGCCTATGATTTAGAAGAGGAGGTCAGAATAGACTATCTAATAGTCCCTTCTGACCTCACACACTATGAATCTATGAATAAATCTGTAAAAATGACTCACCACTGACTTGCAAGAATCCATCTTCTTCTTGCCTCTAAGACAAGGTCTGTTCTCCAGTGCTTTGATTTTACTGTCTGAAGAGAAATGCAGATGATAGCCAGATAGATAGAATCCAAGCCAAACCCTTAATGACCCTGAGGATTCTGATAGGAAAAACAGCAAACCTTTAAAAGTAGAAAAATTGTCAGGATAAAATGAAAGTGAGTTCTACCTTAATTCCAGACCCATACAGAGGTGTTTATAGAAGAAAAGAAGAGCTCTCTGAGCAGATTTCTAGGGAATCTAATCAAAAGATAAAAATAGTGACAAGTATTAAAGAGAGAACTCTATAAAATCAAAAAAAATGAGCAAAGATGGGTGAGAAAGAGGCACTTCTGGGATAAAGAAGCTGTTCTGTATTTTTACCAGGAGGACATCTTTTAATTTCCAACAGGAATGTGGCTGTTTTCCACAGAGAAAATACTGAAAGTCAGTACCATCTGAAATTTGCTCTATTCTCTCAGGATGAATCCTTTCTTGGGATATGAGGGTCAGGCAGTTGATTTGGAGAGATATTGCTTATATACCTATGAGCTGGCTTTGGTGTATGGATTTTTTTGGCAGGTTCCTGTGTAAATTTTACAGCAGTGTATCACAGTTTGTTTAGCAAAAAAGTAATAAAGTTAAAACCATATCACTAGGAAAAAAAACTCTTCCTATGCCATGATTATGAATTTAAGACGTTAACGCCTCTATATATCCTGCAATAATGATTTTACTCTTTCTTATGACCAGTTCCAAACCCTCAGAGTGTTTTTTTTATACCCCAAAATATCTTCCTTTGCTATTATTGAAGATTAGTTACGAAAAGAGGGTGATATTAATCCAGTAAAGGTCACATCATCTTGATTACAGACAGACAGTAAAGCAGACTTCTTATCTCTAGTAGAAAGGAATGGTACAAATCTGAAAAGTTTTAATCTCATTTTATTAAAGAAAGAAAGAAAGAAAAGTTAAAAAAAGAGAATATTTCCATTTCTTTACTATTAATCCCTAAAAATCTGCACAGCTCATTTTAATGCCATGCTAACTAAATGGAATTACTTTGACAATGTCCATCCTCGAACCTCCCATCTCAAGATTTTTGTAAAGTTTTTGTTTCCCTCATCCTCCACCTTTTATTAATTGAAATGTGTTTTCTGAGCATTTGTCTACAGGCAACTTGAAATTTCATTTCCTTGCAAATTTCTGCATCCTATAGTTAGGTAATTGTGTTGTATTATTTATCAGGAGCCAACTGTCTGTTCACACTCTGCAGATGTAGACAAAGACATGTGTCCTGCCTTGAGGTGCTTGTAGGCTAATTCAAACACTCTTATACCATGAACAGTATACACATTTAAGATAAAATCAGCAGGTCTGGTATGGTGATTAATCTCAAACATGGCTTACAAGGTTAGTATTATTGATTCCAAGTGTACTGCTTATATGACTAAATTGTGAAGTGCCAAAGTGTTTGCAAATTAATTCTTTAAGTGCTGATTTTTAAATGTGCCATGCAATGACTGTATTATATTTGATAAATGAGTGATTCCAGAACGCTTGGAAAAAGCATGCTACAAAGAATGGAAATAAAATATTCATGACATAAAGGTGATCATGCTACAGTATCAAAAAAGATGAAGAATCAGAATTTTGGATTTTTTTATGAAACCAGGATGTCCCTCTACTAGTTGTTTTTCACATATTTAAATGATTGATTAATTCAATTGTTTTCAATTATCAGCATTAATATTTAGGTAAGACACATCTAGTGGAAAATTAAGAATTAAATTTCTTTGACATTGATTTCAGAATATGGAAACTGGCAGGTGTCCATTTTATCTTACAGTTTCAGTGAAGTACATGGGTGAGAGTGAGAAGGGTGCAAGAATTTGTCTCTTTCACTCAGTGATACAAAGTAATATCCCTCAGAGGTGAGCAGAAGAGGCACAGAAAAGTAGGCAAGGAGGTGGTGGGATGTGGAGAGGGAAGGAGCCCCCTCTTGTCCCTCAGACACTAATCTGCTAAATGCAAGCCTTTTGCAGCAGTTCACAGGGTACTCATCAACATTCCATTGTTTCCTGGGTATCTCAGAGGAAAGGCAAAAGGATTAGTGGCCCTTGGTCTTGTTGGCAAGAGCTGCCAACAATTATGAACTGCCCCTGTGTCCTACCCCACCTCTCTTCACTTTTCCATCATCTAATGCCCTTTTTAACTCACAGACATCATCATTACCCTGAAACCCAATGCAGCACCAGGATACAGAAACTAGTACTGAATGAGTTCTGTTCAACACTGGAAAAAATACAGTGACAGCTTTGCACAGGAAGGTTGGGCTGAACACCATCTTTTGGAGGGACTAAGCACCTTGCTGCGATGCTGCAGTACCTTACATGTGTGCTGTGATTCAGAGCACCTTTTTGTTTCTCCAGTTTTCCAGGCCATGTTATACTTCCCATGGTACCACAGACACCTGGTCCTTGTTTCTAGCAAAATGAGGGAATCTGGACTTCACTACCTCAGCGTTCTTTGCTCCCAGATGGATGTAGTATGTTTGCAACAATATTTTTGTTCATTTTGAACAGTTCCACCAAGTGTTTTGACTTAGCTTTAATTTCGGTGAGAGTTGGTGCAGCCCATTTTTGCCCTTGAAAAACTTCTGTGCATCTTTTGTTTTTCTCCTGAGCCATTTTTTTACAATGTTTGCTCTGGAATTGCCCTTCATGTGTTTTAATACTTCTGTTATCTCCAGATAACAGATCGCAAACCTTCATTAACTGCATTTAGACAACTCATATATGACACACAGGGATTTTCTTTTCCCGGCATCTACAGCAATGAAAAGCTGTAGTGGTGGTGTCAAACTTAGATATGCCATAGGAGAACTACCTGGTTCCTCAGAAGACTTCATGGTTAAAAAAAAAAAAACAAAAAACAACACCAAAACAAAAAACCTTACATTTTTTCAGTATGAGGCCTCAGGCTAATAGAAGCATTCTTTCCAAAAATAAGCATATCCAGGCAAAGTTCAGATTGGTTGGACAGTCCAGACCATAGCTTGCTGCTGTGATGGGTTAAGGAGGCAAATTTCTGTTGGCTAGCTGAGGATCGCTCACCTTTTTGTTATTTGTTTTCTCCCTCTTCAAAACTGTCTGCTGCACCCAACCATCTGTATCACACCTACTCTTCTTCTTCATTTGCTGAGTCTACTGTGCCCTCATTTCTCAGATTTTCCCCTGAAATCCTAACAGAAATATCTGCCTAACGAGCTTCCACTAGGGCCAGTCCACTAAATAAGACTGCTGCTGCCCAGCTTCCTGCAGCTGCTTCTCAGGACCACTGTATTAACCCAGGCTGTGGCTGGAAAAGCCAGATGACATTGCTGCTGAAACTGGCACAGAGAAAGAAAATGCCTTTGGGTGTGCAGCTCTGTCCTGCTTTACTGCAATATTTCTAGTGTAGAAGGGCAAGGGCTAATTTTGGAATGGGAAAGTGAATTAAATGCATAATTTCTGACTTGCAAACAGGACAAAAAAAAATCAGCCCAGCACTGCAGTAGGGGTACCTGTCTGCTGTGTCAAGAGAATCTCTGTAAGCTCTCTCACTTTCTGTATTTTTTTCACCAAACATGTTCTTTGCTCTGATTTGGGGCCTCAGCCAGGCACATCTTCAAAGAAATTAATAAGCTTTTCCTCATGAGGACAGACTGAGTTCAAGTATGACTTCAAGTGGATACACTGAAGCAATTTTAAAGTATGTGTATTCATCTAAATATAAAGTAAATAAAAATAGGGCAGCATGAGGCAGTAGTGAAAATATTTCACAGTACGTAAAAATAAAGCTAAATAATAAAGGTACAATGGTGAAATGAAACGAAGAGGGAGAAAAAAATCCAAAGCACCTCATAATAAAACATTGAGGTCAGTAATTGAAATGGAAACACTGAAATAAGATGGGAAAAGTAAAACAAAAAATTCAAAATCTCTCTGGGGTCACAGAACCATAACAAAAGTGAGAAGTGAAAATGGATCTATTTTCAATCATGTCAAAAAACTCTTAGTTAAAGGTTTGCTGAGTTTATCCCTTTTTTTCCCTTGTATGAATTTCTGTAGGTTTTTGCAAACACAAATTGAAATGCTGCTTTAATGGTAATTAGGAAATGGATTGCACAATAATTAATGAGAAAGCAAAAAGTAAAAGATGGGATGAAGGAACAAGAGGGGAGTCCTTGAAAGGAAATTGGAGGAAAGGTGGACATCACAAGTTATGTGGGTAACACAGTGCCAGGGAAATATCATTTGATTTGTACTGAAAGAAATGTTGCAGGGACCAGGTTCATCATGGAAGCAGCCCTAATTCTACAATAAAAGCCCTTATTTGTGTTATTTGGTTACAGCAACCTGGCACAATGTGGATATCTGATGTGTTGAGCTGCTAGGCCATGATGCCTTAGTCAAGAGCAATTAAGGAAAGATTTTTCTGCATGAATAGCAGTATTCACAGGTGGTTATAAAGCTGAAATACCGAAAAGCTTGTCACAGGCAAGGCAGAATAGAGAAGTTTCTAGTATTCAAAGATTTTTGCAGCAGACATGGCAAAGCAAGTAAAAATATTAGAAATGTTGTATAAACCCATGGCTTTGTTGTAGCATATTATGGTGTCTGCAATCCATCACTTTAATACAGACATTTGCTTTTCAGTCTGCAACTCTGGAGCCACCAGTATTTCTTATAAGCATTCAGAATCGTGAAGAAATAATCTCTTTTGTGTCCAATACAGCATTTGTTCCCTTCACTATTAAAGTATATGTGCATGGGTGAAAAGAGTCAAACGCTACACTGGTTTCACAGGAGGTGTGGTAGCTTTATATTTGTTCAAGGAGAGTTAGACAGATTTTATTGTACCCTTTTCACACAGATTAGTAAACAGACTTTGTGAGAATTCTTAGAAGATAACCATGTAAAATAATTGTGTATCATGTCTAAAAGAGTTATGTGTTCTGAATCATGCCACAGTTTTGATTTGTTGATATGTAATAAAATCTAAGTGGTGATGATAACATTTAAAGGACTTTTAAAATTCTTTTCTGAACTCTAGATTTTCTATGTCATAGGTTTAGATATTCTAATATAGATGCCAAACATATCTTCAAAATGCACTTATGCAAATCCCACTGAATAATGAAATGAGCACACAGAGACATAGAGTATAAGCAAAAGGATGCGGCAGGGGATGGACGTAAAAATGTTCTAAGTGCCACATCTGAAAACTGGCACAGCTATCTGCTGGTTTCAGACACAGGGAAAAACTTGCCTCATGTCTCTAACACAGAGCAATGTATTATTTATGCAATAATTTTCTATTTTCTTCAAAAGTAGCTTGCTAAACATGAGTATGGTGAGTAGTAGCAAGATTGTTCATGAATTTTTGCCTTCTTACCCCTCCTTCATTTTGAACCTTACTACGAGCAAATCTCAAACAATTCTTCATGGTATTAAAAATTTCCTAACTATAGTTAGGAAAAAGATTTCCTAACTATAGTGAACCCTGCCACATTTGTTTGTAACAAAGCCACATATCCCTTGCAAAAAATCAGGGCTGCATGGAGAAAGGCCCCATTGAAAGGAGAATGGATGCCTGTGATGTTTGCTGGAAGTGCTGTTACCCATCTCAGGCCTTCACAATTCCCAGCTCCAGCGTGAGCCAAGGGAGAGGAGGGCAAGGGCATGGGCATGGGCAGCACTTGGTGTGGGAAAACCTTCTGTGTAAAAGGCAACTGGAAAGTATAGCAGCAGTTCTGCCTGGGGCAACCTGGACATCACCTTTGCTTCAATTCCTCCCTCTACTTTTCCTCCTGCTTGGTTATTTTCCAGTTATGACCAGACACAAGACACAGAATTTTTTAGGCCATTAAGACAAGTTTAGTTTTTCAGCTGCTTAGTTTTCTTTTTAATCTTTTAATTTCCTTTATGACTTCACCTCCCCTTCCTTCTGTGCTACAGCTCTGCTGAACTTTAATAAAGCAATACTGAATCCAAGTCTAGACAGTTACATTCAGATTATGAACACTCAGTCAAAAATTTTGCTAGGAACTGATAGGTTGGTTAACCCCAAAATTGAGATAATATTTAGTACCTCTAAAAGCAGATATTTGAACTCTGTTTCTACCCAATCTACTGCATAATAGAACGGGTTGAACTGGTACCTTTTTCTTTCTGCACCTATTCACATTGCAATTGTTCTCTCAGAAAGTGATTTGTTTTGTGCTGCTTTCCATTCACATCACGACCCAATCAAACCACGGAATATAGGAAAGATCAAAGTAGTACAGCATACTCGCCTACAGTAATTCACAGAATATATGAGGCATTAAAATTTTCATTCCTCATTCTCATAAGAAAGACTATAAAGGTAACAGAAAATGATGCAGAATATGAATCTGTTCTTGAGACAATGATTATATCAAGAGTGGGAAACAGTATAAACCAACAGACCCTTTCTTGTTACTATCTTTATCACACTGAATGCAGGCCTCGCTTGTGTCATTCACAGTTTTATTTCTTTTCCACATGCTCCTGGTATATCTTTCTTAAACAGAAAGCACAATAGAACAAAAAAAATCTAACACACCTTTGCAGAAGGTAATAATTCCTTCTTTTGAAATGTCTGGTTTTACTTAGAAAAATTCTACCTAGTAGAAAATAGAAAAGAGGTGGACAGGAGGGATAAAAAGTTGTAATGAAAATGGTTTAACACGTGGTCCTGATCTGAATTACATCTACAGACCAGGTCTTAAAATGCAAAATCTGGAATTGGAAATAAATGGAAACAGTCAATGGAAATTCAAGTTTGGTAACACTTCACAGAGATATATTCTGCAAGATCTAAATGGGCATGTTTGAAGAGATGTACAAATATGAAGGCAAACCTAAGAAAGTATTTATAAAATTGTTTCATAATAGATTTTTTAAAGTAATTGATTCTCTCTCTCTCTTTCTATTCCATTTTAATTTAAATGTGAAAAGCAGGTGTCTTTCAAGTTCCTAGAAGATTTTCACTCATTGCAGGGAATTCTGACTTGCAAGGGAATTATACAGAACTGTGACGAAAGAACAGCAGACCACTGGATCATGGGCTGGCTATGACATTTCAGCTCCATGCCACAAGCACTTGAAGTGCAACACTCTGTATTAGCACTGGGCTTTAGAGATTATTCTTGTAAAACACAGATCAATTTGGTCGTCATTATACCAAATTAATTTAATACATGTTAATCCTTAACTACAAGGTCTTGTTTAGTCACAACTGGTGTTTTAAAATCCTTCACAAACCTGTTCATATGAACTCCATTGTGAGATCTGGTAACTATTGTTGTGGTCTCTCTGTCCCAGAGTACTCAGGTATGTCACACTTTTAACACCCTCTTGACTCATTTTTATTGGGCTACTAAAACTCATCATATCACTCTGAGTTTAGAAGCTATACTTCAAAATCAAATCCCCTTGCCTTGGAGTCTAACTGTTAATACAGATCTATTTCAAATCCACAGCTATTTGGGGCACTTAAAGTGCACTTCATATGATCCTTATTTCATAACTATTACCTGGTCACAATCAAGCAAGCATTTATGCCACTATTTATCTAATGTGTTCTGTACAGCCCCATGCTTATTTAGCAACCAGAATTCCCCACTTTCTTGTATTCACAAAATTTGCTCATTTAAAATACCATCATTAGCAGAAAATAAAGTTCATTGTGTACATTCTTCTTTGCAGGACCATAGACTTGGCTTACTTCAAATAAGTCTGCAACCAGATGTCCTACAAAGTCATAATATGCCTTATCAAATATGCTAAATTGATGCAGTCGGACACGAAATGATCACACAGAGACCTGGAATCCTTTGAGATGCAGCGCTGAGCCGAAAAAGAGACTTTTGTTTATTAATTTCCAAATATATACTTTTATCAAGGTGACAATGGATTGGAAGGTGAAATTCCTACCTCTCAACCACATTGGTCAATCAGACTATCAATCACATTCTCCTCCTATTTGAAGGAATGCAAACACTGGCCATATTTACAAAAAACAATTCTTTGTTTACGTTAAAAGGCATGGGAAAGTGAGAAACTCTGACTCCAATATGATACATCAGAAGGCTAAGAAAATTCTGGGTGACACTAAATTTTAAAATCTATCTTATCAGAAGTAATATTGGCAAATCTTTTTCTACCAACCAGAGAGAGAAAGCTAGATCCACCATACTTAAATGTCTCATGTGCTTTGGCAGTAAGCCATCCAAAATTTAGATGGTTAGACTTACTGAGATGGCAATTTCCATTAACTGTGGAAGGACCAGCTGCTCACCTTGAGAACCCATATAACCACCAAGTATTTAAAATAATAATAATAATAATAACAACAATAATAATAATAATAATAATAATATTAACATCAGCAGAACATTTTACCAGTGCTTCTTTTCTGAATATGAATCCAATAGAAAGCATATTGGTAGAGAGATTAACCCACCTATCTGCATAAGCTTTTACCTCTTAATCATCTTAAGATATAAAAATACTGAGAAATCTTGAGGATGATGTTGCACACATTGTCCATCTACTTTGGATCTGGTCTTACTGATTAGGACATTTGCCTCCCTTACAAGTGTTCAGGCATACAAACTTGTTAAAAAGGGCCATGTGGTCACCAGCTGAACTGAGGTAATACAGACATCTAATTTGCTTTGACTTATCATGAGAATTCAGGCAGAGTTCAGGTTTCTGTCAGCCTTGTCCAGGCTGCAATAGAGATGTAGGAGAGAGAGTGTCCATCTCTTCTGAATAGGAACTCAGTGAGTCAAGCTGACCCAGAGTAAAATGCAGAGGACTTCAGCTAGTAACCAATAGTACTGATGGAGATATGTGACAAGTGTGTTTGCTGTTCCTGGGAAGGAAACAGACTGCAATAGTTAGAGATTTAGGCAAGAAGCAATCCATCCCAGTTGTAAGAGAGGTTTCATGACAGACAGGGACTAATTAGCAAAACCCACTTGCTAGCATCTAACATCTAAGAGGTAATATGTATCTTATTACACACTTGTTAAACATTAACAGAGCAGTTAAAAATTGTATTGACATTTCACTCACATAAAGCAAATTGAATTCTTATTTGAGAGGCTTAATTTAAAGTGTTTTCTCTAATGAAATATCAATTTTTTCCCCCACATCACATGTTCTAATTTGTGCTTTCAATAATGTCTAAAAACCCAGGGATACAAAATGTGGTTTTGCTTCATGCTTATCATCTTTGAGGTACCATGAACATCCCTTAAACTTTTGCAGTTCTCACTGTAGAAATGTTAGTTGCAGCACATAACTCAAACCCCCCAAATGAGTTTATTGTGATGAGCACAGTGGATAGCTCTAGTTAATCTGTCTGGAGACTCCCTCCACCTCAGATAAGATCAATCCCTATTCTCACAATTTACAAATTGTTTCCAGATATCAGACATCATCAGCCTTGTTATTTTGATACTGCAGTAAACACAAAAGGACAAGGAGACATAAAAGGTAAAAGGCTTTTTGTGACATAAAAGGGAATGCAAGGTTGATGTATCCTTTGCTTGTGGTATTTTTTGGCAAAAGATACAATAATGCAAGTATCTTTCTGATTGATTAAAGTATTGAAGCAGATTCTTTGCTTCATAAATAATGCTCTATTACTTTTCTTCAAAGACAAGTAAACCTTGACAGACTGACCTTTTTCAGGGCAGAGAGTTGTTTCAGTGCCATAAATTATACTGTAAAATGAGTGGAAATGCTACTGAGAAGTGTGTGACAAAATAAGATTAAAGATTACTACACACAAAAGATTGTTGTTTTATTAATGGAGTCCTGTCAGTAGGATGAAAAATTCTCGGCTTTTTACTGGATGCTGAGATCACGTCAAACAGAAAATTATGAATGCATTTTCTAAAAGACAACCAAATGTGTCAAAATAACAATATACTGATTAGTTACCCACCCCCTACTTTTATGTATTCACTTAAAACAATTTCAGTGCTTTTCATATAAAGTTAAGTGCTGCAGTTCAGCTTGTAGTTCTAAAGGATCATAAAGCCTGTTGGCCTGTGTACAGGCAGGTGTATGAACATTACAGGAAGACACTTTCCTAGAACAGAAGCTTAAGCATCTCATTTGCCAGGATATATAATACCAAGAGAAAGAGCATATAGTATTTTTCAATCCATTGTTGTAACCAGTAAACACTCAGTTTTAGAAATATATCAAGAATTTGAGAAAGGCAGACATATCCATGGAAAAATCAAGCTAGATTAAATAAGTAATATTAGGCCTTGCTTACATATTATTTCATAATTTGACAAATTATATTGTCATTCCAGCATGTAAAACCTAGTTAAAATGAAGAGAAGGAGCACAGAAGCTCATATAAAATGGAAGAGTTTGATATGTCTATTTGTAGGAAGCCTGTAGATTTATTTTGATCCATGTTTTTTTTTCTCTCTCTTTCAATCAATTTACCTGAAAGTTCTGGTCAATGACTTTTGGATCAGTAACATTTATTGAAATGATAAATAATGTTGGGAAGTCAAGGAAAATGGAATACAGCATGAAGCCTAAGTGAACAGTATAGAAATCAAAGGTTTTCTTGATTTCTGAATCACTACAGCTCAAATAACAATTAAAAAGCTGTAATAATGTCATGAAACAAACCCTAAGTCACTATAAATCACTACTTGGTACAGAGCATTATTAAGATGATTGGATAAGATGCCCATGTATTGTCTTTCATTATTGTTAGCAGCAAAGGCCTGGGTCAGAATTACCCCTATTACTGTAAGTCCCACAACAATGACAGCACGTGTCAGAAGCTGTAAACACATTTCAAAAGACATGACAGTTCTTGGATACAGGAGCTAAAGGCTAAAATAATGATGGGTTTGCTCACAACTCACCACCTAATGCAAATGTTAGTGGTACCTGGGGCCAGCCTTGGGCACTGCACTGCCCTGAGTGAGCTGCAGGAGATGGCCCCTGTCCTCCAAGCCCACTGGTCTAACCCCTCACATTTCTTTTTCTTTCCTTTTTTATTGCCTTCAAGTTTCTTATTTAGCTTAACATACTGAGATCAAATGTCTTTTAAGAAATATTTATATAAAACTTGCCATTGTATATGACCTTTCTGTTGAATCTTTTTTCTCTTTATTTGCTACAGTCCTTTTCCTTTCTGCTAATAGCATATCTGATCAAACACTGTCCATCCTGATTCTTGATATTTCCCTTCAGATTTATTCTAGTGAAAAATAAAATGCATTCCTCTTTCTGAATTTCACCAGCTATCTCCACCTTCTGACTCTCTCTTTGTTCAGAGCCTTCCACACAAAAATCCCCCGAGTCCTGACTCTCCTGATGTCAGCTATCCTTCCACATTTTCCTTTGCAGTCCTGCATGTCAGCACAGACTTGGTATTTTCCAGTTCTGCCAACTCCATAGCACATGATCTTAATTTTCTGAGCAACATGCAAACAGCTACTGTTCCCTTCATCCCACTGCTCATGTCTGTTCACTCTCCTTCCAGGAAACCCCTAGATAAATTAATAAAGAATTGCATCTGAGTTTGGGAGCTCTACAGGCTTTATTTGTATACACAAAAAAGATCTCACAGTATATTTTAAAATCACACTGGTGTATTCCAGCAGATTCCTATACAGCTCTGTTGACTGGAGTACCTCTCAAATACTACACAAATTACACATCTTTACTTGATTGGATACTTATTTTATATATACATAAATCCTAAGTATCCTGCCACATAGTATCTCCATTCACAAGCATCCCACAAGACATGATAGTTCCTTCAGAGAGCCAACTCCTCATTCACAGGTTGCCTGCACTTCCACAGAGTGTACTCCCTACAGGAAAGGCTTTCCCATGTGTCAGGAGGCTGCTCCAGACTGCTCCACTACCCTCCACCCCCCACCCACTGAACAGTGTCCTTCTTCAGCCTCATGGCTTGCACAAATCCCAGCTGATTTGCTGCATAATTTGAATGAGCAAAGATATATGAATTCTAGACTCCAAGTCTCTTGCCTGGGTCCACTGAGCCACCAAGGGCTGGGCTTCATTTGGTGATTTCTGAGGGCAAAAGAATGTGGACAAGAGGCCACTGGACTGGAAGGGTGTCTCATGTCCCAAAACAGGGCTATTGTATGGAGAAGTTTTAGATGTAATGGACTCAACAGTGTGACCTTGAAGACCCTTTCAGGAAGGATACAAGCTCATAGCCTTTCAGCTGTCTTTTAAGTTGGATAAATAATATGTGTTTATTTGAAGTCAGATATGAATTTTGCAGCATTTGGAATAACATGTTTAACAATGCTCTCTTTTTTTGATATTAACTAGCTCTGGTTTGTTTTTCTAGGCCATATGGTTTATTTTCTCTCTTGCCTTCTCTGTTCTGCAACCACATGGTCTGTCTGTAGGGTGGAGTCAGGTCTCTTTATCCCAGATGTTTAGAAAAAGACATAGACTACTAATGCATTTACACATAAAGGAAGCTTAAGAGACTTGGCAGTGTATGAGCTTCACCTTTGCTATTTCAAAGCTTCTGTCATTCCCTACAGTTACACTCATTTCCAGCAGAAATGTGGAAACCATGAGTTCTCACAAAAGGGAAACCTCCTTTCTTATGCCAATTAGCAGTGATCTGTTCATCCACATTAACTATGAGCTGCTTGGACATTCAATTATAACATTTAAACTCTCATTGTTTTGCAGCATTTATGACTCAGGGATTTAGAGTACATCTTTGACCATAAGCATTTGTTAAATTCATAGGCACAGCAATGACTCAAAGTGAAGCTAGGAAAAGAGCATTGCAGTAACTATATACACAGAATGCAATTGAATGGGAAATAGGAGATGCTGCTTTGATAATGTCAAGTACTGGAAATTTATTCATTCTGATTTTGTACACAACAGACTTCAACATCTTCCAGAATCATATATAAAATTAATTTTTTAATGTTGTTGAGGTCATAATCATTTTAATGGCATTTTAATGCAGAAACACATGCTGTCTTTCCCTAATGTTTCTCATGTTTTACAAAGAGTTGACATTTTCTTCAAACTTAATTGCAGATATCTAATTAATGTACAGAAATCTTTTATGTGTGCACTTAACGGTCACTTGTACTCCTTAAATTGATAAATCCTTCACATGCTCCACTATGCTGTCAAGTACATTAAAAGCATAGAAAAAAAAATGTCTTTTCATGCTGTGACTTTGCTTAGTCAATGCTGACTTACTTCAATAGAAGTAATGACATAAACACAGGAGCCATTCTGCTCCCTACAACCCATACAGAGATTGCAAGAAAACTTCCATACTCTCAAATTCTTACCCATACAGAAAAATAGCAGTTGCACTCTTTACAAAGCAAACGAAAAAACATTCACCCAAATTGATCTCCTCCAGAGCAAAGAGAGAATTTTCACAGATGAATTTTCCCCACTGAATTTTAAAATCAGCATGTTAAGATAATTCTAAATTGCATAGCATTTTATGATTCCAAGAATTGCATTCTGACTTGGATTTGTTTTGAAACATTATGCCAGATTTCAGAGCCAAAAGGTTTATAAAAGGGATGAGAATGCAGTAAAACTCAACTTCATTTTATAATTTTATCAGCTTAGCTTGACCTACAGCAACCATGCAAAGGGTTTCTATTAGACAGTTCTTCACTTGCTAAATAAATTGGACCAAAGATGATTTTCTTGACTGAGAAAATTCTCTCATGTTGACTAAAGAATTTCAGCTCTCCCTATAAATATTAATGTACTTAGTAATAAATTACACACATGAATGGCACTTTATTACTTGAAACTAAACTATTAAAAGCCTTATTTAGATTGCACAGAAAAAAAAATAATGTAATTAAGGTCAGCTAAGCAAGGCCAACATACTAATACTACACATACTAAGTGTCTTGAGCAAAATCTGGGCTAAATCCATATCGCTCCACTCATAACCAAATGTTTTCCCACACCAAGTGGCTTCAGCTATCAACACAGTATTCCTGCTGTGTCTTTTCCTCTTATAAAGCATTTATTTCTGCTCACTCACCTGGACCTTTCATTCCTGCTTCTGATTTACAGTTTGTGAAAGGACTGTAAGGGGGAGTGCTGAAATAAGTGCGCTGAAGAGGATTCTGGGATCCATATGAAATCCAGAGATATCCACGCTGCATGGCAGAGAACAATCCCTGAGAGTCTCTGTTCAGAAGAATGGAGGAGCTGGAGGGCTGATGGAGAGAAGTCTTAAAAAAAATGACAATATAAGTTCACTGCTGACTTCATTGTGAATGAGGAAAGCATTTTCAGCATCATTTCCGTGCCTGTGTGGAAATGTGGCACCCTAAAATCCAGCAGCACAGACGGCTCTTTAAGGTCTCTCTCCAAGTAATTAACAGAGAGGAAATGTGTCTTATAAAAAAGAATTACATTGCTGTAAGCAGACTTCCTTACTTTGACTATTAAAGTATGTTTCAGAGTAATAGTTACTAAGTAAGCACGTCACCATCTGAATGTACTGTACTCCTGTGTACTTTTCTGGTTTCATCTGAGTGAACAACACAAACAAAACATGATTGGCAATATCTTGTTTCTTCAGCAGCACTATGAAAAGTGCTCACTCTGCTCCAAAACTAGGCCCAGGGGCATTTCTGAGCCTGCAAAACCTTCATTGCTTGTGATGGACAGAAAGGAAGAATCCAAAATCACTCTCAGACATGCAGCTGAATTTGAAAGGTTGAAACAGTCTTAGAAGAAAATATGTTTTCACTGATCAGAATTTAGTTGAAAGTAGTGAAGAGCTAGAGTGCAAACAGATGCCCAGCTGAGTTTTTTTTTNCTAGCAGGGACTCCGTCTTGTTTATATATACTGTCAAGTACCTGTCTGCTTCTTTGGGCATCAAAACGCCTTAAAACACTGTCCCTCAGACCATCACTGTGAAACACATTCCTTCAGCTGTCTTCATGTGCCATCCTTAAGGCCACAAAACCCCTTAATGTGAACTGGACTTGCAAGTTGTGGCTGACACAGGAGTGTTAAAAAAAAAATCTTACGCTTTAGGTCCTAACTGCTACTAATGGCCAAATATTCTACAAATATTTGTAGAATACAAATATTCTACAAATATTTCTCTGTGATAGATTGGGAAAGTTAGTTGTTATAAACCCCTAAAATAATGAATCCGCTCCAGAAAATAGAATGTAATGAAAAGGTTAAACAATTTAGTATACTTTTGCACATGATAACATCAAATTCCAGCAGAACATTTCCTCTGTACTAAGAAGAGTTCATATACCAGGTGAGAACCATTTACTTAACATTTTTCAATAAAGACTACTCAAAAAACATTACTGGAAATTGAATAGCACTGGGGCTCATTTGTTCTTCAGTAAGAACACTGCATTTTTATTTGTTCCTAAATTTTCACCTTTAAAGCTTTTAGAATTGCCTGAAAATGCAATTAGATGATGAAAATGCAATCAGATGGTAAAAATGTGGGCAATGAAATATGATAAATACAAATGTTCAAGATTATGATATATCTATCAATATTCAGAAACCAAAACACTCACTGAGCCTGACAGACTTAGGTCACAGACTCAGGTTCCTTGTAGTAGAAAAACGGTAAAAGTAAAAAGAAATAGCATATTTTCTTCCTTGTTTCTGACAGTTGCTTCTGTTGAATAGGTGATTTCATCTTTTCCTTACTCCATTTGTAATTCTCAGACAATTGCCAATGACACATTTTCACAACTATTCAAAGGCATCATTCAAGACTTGTTTACACAAAAATTGCCAGAGAAAATATTCACCTGAAATACAGTTCCCCTTTCTCTGTGGTCAGTGCTTTCTCATCAGAAGTGCTAGGATTTTTATTTTTTTTTTCAGTAGCAATTAATAGGAAATTGCCACCATCCATCATTTTTTATACAACTGATATTCATATCCACTAGGGAAATATATGAAAGACAAATACCCGAATTGCTGAAGGTTGATCTCAAGGTCAGACAAAATGATCCACAGGAAACATTTACAGGCAGCTGAAATTGCTTATAATTTGTCAGTAATCTTTTGGAGCAGTCTATTGTAGATAAGTTGTGTCTTGATAATTTGGAGTGGCCAACATGAGTTTTGATTCAAAGAGACAGGCTTTGAGTAGGTTAAATGAAAGAGAATGCATTTATGTAATCTTAAGCCTTCCAAGGCAGGGAGATCAGTGGTAGCCATCTCCCAGTGGTGCTCTCTTACGCTGTGTGGGTTGATGCACTAGTTTGATTTAATACCAGATTATAGAGCCATAACCTTGTACTTCTTTTTTGTTTACTGAACAAAAAAAAAAAAAAAAGAGCCATTGATTTGAAAATATGTCATTTGTGTTTGTTTACAGAGGTCCTGTCAGTAAAGCATGTTTGAAACTAATATCTCAGAACCATATCAAAACTGTAAATTGGATGTGCAAACGTTTTTAATATACATTTTGAAAATGTCACAATTTCCCTCATCAGATATGATGACCCACCTCTGCAGAAGTTTTGCGTGCAAGAAATAAGACACTAAGTAAAACAGAACCATTGTATCACTATAACATTGAAAATTCAGGAACATAAACTCCAGGAAGAAAAATAAATATGTAATTTTTGTTGGGCTCCAGAGAGAAGCGATTTATGGATCAAATCACCAAGGGAGTCAAAAGAACAGTCAGAGCAAGTATTAATGTAGTGGAGCAGTCATCCAGTGTTAAGATTAAGGGAAGAGAACTAGAGGGCATTTTCATTTTTTTAATGTTAACATTTGTCAGCTATAAAGAAGGATAATATCAGATACAGTCAAAAAGATTCTATGATTTTGGACACTACACCCTCAGCACTTGGAATTAACCTTTCAAAATTCAGTCCTTTGGGGTTTTTGTTGTGGTTTGGTTTTTTTTTTTCCTCCCAAATGCTTTCTTTCACCTTTATCTAACTGTGCTTAAATATTAGAGTACTGGGCACTTCCAGGCAGCCATAGAGGCAGTTATAAATTAACGGTTTTTTTTAGTCAGGAAAAATCTCTGAAAAATGCTAGAATTTATTAATATTCTTCTGCATAAGTGAGGCTGCATATGCTGAAGGAAATTAATCCCTGTGCAGTTTTCCTATTGATGCTTTTCACTCCTCTTCTGAGTGAATTCCATCTGAAGAAGATGAAAAGAATGTGATAAATTGCCCCATTTTTCAACACTTTAATTTTTTGTTCATCTTGCTTAAAATTTGAAATTATTTTCTTCATACAATTTTTAATGCAGCGCAACCTCCTAGGAAAAACCTATATAGTTAAATTATGAGAAAAAAATGTCTGTTCCTCTCACTGCCCTGGTAGCTGTTTTCTGCACCTCTGCTAGCTCTTACTTCCTCTTCTGGGAAATGAAAAGTAAAAATTATATGCTGGATATGGTGCCACCAGTATCTTGTACAGCATCATTCACAGCTTTTTGTTTCTACTGGAAATACCTCTATTACTGAATGTTACAATTGCATCTGTTCCATTTATTTCATTTGTTGGTTTATGTTACACAGTTTTGGCAACTGAGAAACATCATCTGGTAAAGTAATTTATTCAGTCCTTCCCTCAGGCATTTCCACATGAGGACTCCTAGTTCTCAGTGCTTGAAGTGCAAAAACTACCACTTCTGATTAATGAATTTTATCCCGTCGCTATTATTCGAATACTGGGGATCTCCTGATGCTTTCTAGCACCTCTTACCTTTGCCAGCAGATTTCATCAGCCACCTCCCAGTCTTTGTGCCAAAGTCATTAGTGAAATTTTATGTCACGTTGCTCCCAGCACTGAACTAGTCGGGCTCCCATTGCTAATTTCCTTCTGGCCAATGCTTGCCTTTCATCAACAGACTCTTGTCATCCTTCCTAGTTAGCTCCTTAGATATCTCATGATCTTTCCACTCTGCCTGCTCCAATGCTACTTATAGTTTTCCATACTGTACCACATCAAATCCTTTATTGCATTGATACTGCTGAGATCTCTCTCTTGGAAAAATCTGCTGTCACAAAAGGAGAAAGATGCCAGTTTAGTCTGACATATATTTTCAGTAAATTTGCATTTCATTATAAACACATCTCTTCTCATTGCCATGGTATTAAATGAGTGTCTTCTGCAAAACATTTTTCCACAGCTGGAGTAAAGCAAATGTTGAGCTGAGAAATATATGATAAGCCAGGTCATTTTCCGTTACTTTTAAGCAGAGAATGTGTGTTTTCTATTCTTCAGTCATAGAAAGCATGATATACACATAAGGATAAAGAATGTAATAAAAAATAATAATGGCATTTATTTTTATTTTGAAATTCAGTTTGTAAAAACTGAGTTGATCACTTTCTCACAAGTATAATGCAATTTCACCTTAGTATAAGCAGCAACCATAGCTGCCTATACACTTCAACAAGAAAATAAGTACAAATTAAACGATGTGTAGGCCTTCCCTCATTAATGATATGATTAGGTTTTTTGTTACTGAAGTATTAGAAATTTGGCATCACGATTAACAGATCTCCCATAAACCTGGTTGCTCAAGGCATAAAACAGCTTTTATATTTTACTTGTATGCTTACTGATTAATTTCTTTTCATATTTCATTATTATTTAGATGATAAATTGCACGTCATGTTTATATTTGTTCTCCATTATTATGAAGTATTTCTTGACCAATTGTTTTGAAGCATGATCCTTTGTACTAAAAAAACTCCCTTTCCCTCTAAGAACAAAGCTATTCATTACTTACGTAGTACTTGTTAGCTTATAACACAAATGACTCTGGCACAGGTCCCTCAGATCCCTCCCTTTTTCTGCCTTTAGTTCCTCCTCCTAACAACCTACAGCACATCTTGTGCTACCCCAAAGCACTCTTTCCCTGTATCCCCCAGTGAGCCCCATACTCCTAGGCTGTGACCCCATGAGTCAGTAAGGGGCTGCAGAGACCCGCTCCCCCTGTCTCACTGTGATGGATGCCATACCTGTCCCATGGGGTGACCACTCTCTTGGATAGCCCTGTTAAGGTTTGCCCCCCTAACAGATTTGAATTTTCACCTGAGCTTGTGCAGCAATGCTCCTTTTTGCCCTCGAAGACATAGTGGTAGGAAGGAAAGAGTACTCTTTCATAGACTGCAGTAGTTTCAGGGGTAAGCAAAGGTTTCACCATACTTTTTCACATTCAAAGTATGAACTCTAGGTCTGACTACCTTAAAGAAAGAAGTATTGTCCTCTGAATAATGTGTCTATGTCCCTCTGTGAGGGTTCACATTCCAAGTATGAACTCTAGCCATAAGTGATTGCTCTCTGAGCCTATAAAAGATCAACCCAAACTGAAAATTTCAGAGCAAATCAGAGACTGGTCTGAAGATTTCCTCTGTTTCTAGGCATGAAGGGCTCCAATAACCTGTTTTAATACCTCATGGCCTTTTTTTCTGTCCTCCTCTTCAGCAGTGTTCCTTTGCCAGCTTACTCTATGTCTTCCTTTCTAGAAGACATTATTTCCATTATGAAGATCAGAAAAGCAGATCTGACTAACTTAAAGAAAGAAGTATTGGCCTCTGAATATGTCTATGTCCCTCTGTGAGGGTGGTGTGGCACTGGAACTAGTTGCCATGGGAAATTGTGGATGTCCCATCTCTGGAAATGTTCAGGACCAGGTTGGATGGAGTTTGAGCACCCTGCTCTAATGGGAGGTGTCTCTGCCCAAGCAAGGAGAGCTGGAAGTGAATGGTCTTCATAGTCCTGTTCAACCTCAAACATTCTGTGGTTCTGTGATCTCTGCAACTTCAAGAAGACTTTTGGTAGTTGTTCAGTGTCTCAGACAAAGCAATGAGCTCAATTTACATATTAACTTGCAGAATTTCCATCTGACTTTTGGCCTGCTCCCCTAAAAAATTTGGATTCAGTTACATGCATTGGTCCCACACATTTTCAGAGACAGAATCAAATTATTATTTTGGGCAGGACCAGGGCTGAGTAAAAGGCTGAACAATGGGTGGAGAGATCAAGAAAGAGTGAGAGGGATTCAAAAGACTTTGAAAAACCTTAGGAAATCTTAAAAGAACAGAAAAATATCAGCCATTTTTTTTAACCTGCTTTTACATTTTATTTCCATCCATTTTAACTAGAAATTCTATTTCTTGGCAGAACAATTGGACAAAAGTAGGTCTTGTGTAAGTCTCCAGTGGTGTTATAGGGAGTTATTGCACATCTGATTCTAACTTGGATAAAACTCAATGAAGTGCTAAATAAATCAGTGGCTTCTACTTCTTCCTAGTAATATTGTCATGGAATCATTTTAAAATTGTGATAAGACTTCAGTGGTGCCTGTCAGTGATCAAATAACAATTTCTCTGGGTAATGCAGCCAGCCATCACTGTTTAGTCCGACCCACAGCAATATAAAAAAGGAGCAAGAATACCTTAACAAATCTCACCTTGTAAGGTTTTACCATCTGCATGGAGTACACTTAAGGCATTGTTTCTGAATTCAAAATAGGAGAACAAAGAAAAGAAAGCGGCGACTTGGCCTGGCAGTTTTCAGATGAGATTTCCAAGGTGAGAGATGGGGTACTTTTGGCATTCACCTTTGGTAAGGACATGGACTTGGGCTGTGCATGACCATCTCTTTCCATCACTGCCACCATTGATAAATAGGGAACACTACACAGAAACTCCTGGGTAATTCTGAGACCAAAAGGTACCATCTCAGCAGTGAGAGAGAAGAGGATAAAGGATGTCTCCTGAAGATATGTCAGGTTTCACCTTGATTGTCATCTCTACTGTGAAGGCCATGAAACTGCAGACACATAATGGAAGACAAGCATGTGAGATACTGAGGTCAAAATTCATAATTAACATCCAGACTGACCTTTAGCCCTTCTCTAAAAATGATCATCTGTAACCACAAATAACTGAATAACTTTGGTAGATCAGACAGCTCCTAAAAAATTCTTAGACCAAATTAAAAAAAGTTTCCAAATAAAGAAAAAACCATACCAGCCGTCACATGAAAACATCAGAACCATGTAAAGCTTGCAAAGAACAAAGTCTAACAAAATAAAATTTAAGTATTTCTATACCTATTTTTTACCCTTCAGAAGAAGTTTTCAGTTAAGTGGTATTACTGTTCCTATTTTCCTGTTGGAAAGATTTGAATCTGTCTGTGACTTCAGGGTTAGTGTACTTGTCCAACCTTTTTCTTATTTTGCTAGATTTAGTTCTTTGTATGTAACCTCAAGCAAGTATCTCAGCATCTCTATGAATCAGGATTTTGAAAAAAAAAAATGAGATTAAGAATGATTTTCCATCTCTCAAGAGGTTTGCAAGGATAGTCACTCAACTATATATATAAAAAAGCTAAGTAGTATTAATATCAGTTAAGATGGTTAGAATGAAATACTGACATGAGAGAAAATTAAAGCTTCCATTCTGAACTTATAATATTTTTTTGCTGAATATAGAATATATTATTGGAATTAAAGTAAATAACATCAGAAAGTTGAGAAACAGACCCCACCATGAATTAGGATTATAAATGTTTAAGTGATATTTTTAGCTTTTCCCCTGTTAGCGCAAAATACTTATGACTCCTAGTTAAAGCACACCTCACATTTTTCTTCTGCTGTCTCAAAAATAAAATTATTCTAAACACTCATGTTCCAGTACAGAAGAGGTTAAAAAAAATACAATTAGTTAAAGAAATCTTTGGTTGGAGTAACAAAAATAAAAGGCATACCCTGCCAATAAAAATGTCCTATATCTCTTTGGCTATACAAATGACACCTCTCTTCTGACTGTTGTCAATTACTTTGCACATATCAATCCTGGCAAAACGTGGTACACTGTAATATTTTATTTCTTGTGCTCTCCACATTTCGACTGTTAATTGTTGCTGCACTAGCTAGCATTTCTTCATGTATTTGAGTTAATGCATTAATATTTCAAATAATGAAATGACAGGACTCCGTTTCTGTCTTTTATAATTGGTACACTGTTGTTTCCAAACAGTGCTTTTTATATGAAGCACTATTTCATACAAACTGACAACTTGATTACTGTGATGCTGAAATATTAACTTATATTTTGGCAGGATGACATTTCTTGTGACATACATGCATTGTGTTTATTTTGATTTTATTCCTAATCCAAGAAAAATGCAGTGCAAGTCTCTTACCAGAGAAACAAATAATATATTTCATTGGAAGTATGCTTCCTAATGATTTTATTTAAGAAATGATGCACTAAAATTGCTCATTACCTCCAAACATAAACATTTGGCTTAGAAAGATAATTTATAAAATACCTAGAATATCCTTTAAAATATTATTACAAGAATTATAATTATAGGCAATATTGTTTCCTTTGACTAAAGCTCACTAGAGGTATGGTGATCAATACTGATGCTATTTTCTTTGATGCAGTTGAATATGTTGCTGAGCAGGTACTTGTACCAAATATTCTTGTGCTGTTCATTCTGAAAATTGTATCTGGAGATCTGATTTCCCTTGATGGTAGATTAACAACTCCATAGCATAACTGTGACCATCACAATCTACCTCGCCAAAACCAGTGCAGATCACCTCCTTTATTTCTTCTGTTGTGTACCTTCTGAGTATTAATTTAGGACTGTAAAGTAAGGCAAAATATATATAGATTTTAACTTTCCAGAGAAATTGCCCTTGCCTTAAATGAAGAATTTGTTATAAAAGTTTGTTATAAAAGTTTCACATGGACCGTGCACACAGTTATGTAGGATATTGCTTTTATGTTGTTGTTAGGGTCTTAGTAACAACCATAAAATTAGCCTGACCAAGATAAATGTGGATCTATAGTAATTTTGTAGGCTAACAGGCTACAATCCTGAAAGCACATAGCTTCCATTAGTGCCACTCAAACCAGGACAATATTGCAAATTGAGCTATTCAATAGAGAGATAAATAGATGGGTCTATAAAAGAATAAGCAGTTTCTGCCCTTCTAGTTTACAATTTGGGTAATAATACTCACAAGTAACCTTGAAGCCCATTCTAACTACCTGAGCTGACTGAAAAAATAGGGGTGTGCTTCCCAGCCCTTAACAGCAAACCCTTACCAACTGTGGCTCAGTTGAGAAGAATCTCCACTTTCCTCTGATGCTTTGACCATTCATAAGTGGAGAACAGGTTTGCATTACTAAGATGAACCCTTAGACTATCTTATATTTTATGTCAGCTATTTTATAAATCTTGTATGATTCCACAATCATTACTTTCCCTTCGTTTTAAAAAAATAGAAAGGTAATTTACTGAGACACTATTTAACTTACAAAATCTGTGCAAAACATACCCAATGAGTAGTTCCTCCAAACTATAGTGCATGGCCTGCCTATATCCACTGAGGCAAAAAACGAGGTCCTCCTTGTGCTGTGCCTTGCTTCCAGCCACCTACAGCTGCAAATTCCCTAAAAAGTGGTGTGAATACTCCAGTCCCACGGAGTGTTATACTCTCTAATAGCAGGGGCTGACAAAAGAGGTTCCACTTAAGCACTGCAGTGGATTACACCACCCATCCCTCCATGAAAAATTGTTGGAAAATATGCCACAGATGCTAATAATTGTTCATTAAGCTGTCAGCTACTCCTGTGCAGCTATCAATTTTGCCTCTCTAAAAGAATTGAGAATGGAAAAAAGGAGACAATGTTAAAGGTAACAACAACAGGAAAAAGTGAAGCTGTATTATTGCTGAGCAAATATTTCACAAGGAATTATTAACTAACCCGCTTAACCCCCCAATTCTGTTTGTGCAGTATCTTCAAGCAAACAAAAGGTTTTTTCTTAATCAACTACATTTGTTGCTCAAAATTAACCAACCACATTTTGAGACTACATTTTGTTTAACTGCAGATCAAACACAGAAAGTCTTTTGCAATTATTCTCTGTTTAATAACCTCTATTTTGTCAATGTTAGCTAGTCATCACTTATTAAATAAACCATGTGTCATTGTCTGCTTCCCTATTACACACAGCCAAATTTGGTGCAAATATTTGCATTTGTGGAAATTTCAGAATTTTTTTTTAATTGCGTTTGTGTCAGTGTTTTCTCATTAGCAGGTCTAATGGAAAATCAGTGCAGAAGAGGTTCAAGAATGGCTGGTGCAAAACCCTTTAAAATGTAAAGGAAAACTTGGGGGGCAAAAATAGTAGTCTAGTTTCACCTTCTATATTAGCCTGGCTAAATTTCAAAAAAAAATATAATAGCTAAACAGCAGACACCAGTAATTTGATACACAATGTTTCAGACACACAGCAAGGTGTGCCAGCCCATACTATACTCATGAGCCTTAATGAAGTAAGGAAAATAATAAACTCCATTCATGGAGAGATACCAAAGAAGTTAAGAAATCTGAGCATGATGGGAATAACTTATTGAGAAGACATTGCCTAAAAAAACATGGTACAAACAGACTCATTTTATGCTACAAGAACCGAGCCTTAAAAAATTTTTCTGTCTTGGAGAGCAACATTTTGCACATAGTTCAAACCCATGACACTGGTATTCTAAAAGAACCAGGCTACAGCCTGTAAGCATGAATAAAGAAGGTGCCAAAACCAGGAGAAGGGTGAACCTGCATTGCTTTTTAATTTTGGTTGCTTTGGAACAGGAAGATACCTGATTTCACACACCATGTGTACACTCAAAATAATTGCCATCCTGCTGGGGGACTTGTCTACTGCATGGTGTACATTATTTATTAAGAATGATTTCTCTCTCTCTCTCTAGTAATTATTAAAACCCTAACATTTGCTACCAGAGGCTCTGCATTTGTCATATTTATATTAATTTGTGCTTTACAAGAGAAATTTAATATCATGCATAGCATTTTAGTTCTTTATTGGCAATGGTTATCATAAAATTATTTAAACTTCCAAAGTATCTACAAAGAACACATCATCACTAAAGGAAAATTAAAGAACAAAACACAGTTAAAATACGTCACAGATGAATTTCTGTGTAACACCAAAAGCAAAATGTGTTTAAGTCTGTCTTACAAGGGCTGGAATTTTCCTAGAAATCAAGCTGTTGGCATGAATATGCCTATGTGAAGAGGAACAACTTGTCTTGTTTTTTGCAGTATTGCACAAAAATCTGAGCCATCCTACTTGAAAGATTTGCAAAATTTATTACCTAAAGATACTCAAAAGGTTGGCAATTCTTGAGGTGCTGAATCCAAGTGAAAGAAAAGACTTTTATGGAAAAATCCTTCTGGGTGATAGGGAGTGACCTCATCACATACACAATCTGCATTTTCCATTCTGCTGAGAACAGATCATCAAGCCAGGCTAACTGAAATAATCAAAGTACTAGCAGGGCTAAATATCATACCAGTCCTGCTAATGCCTTCCACAGGTCAGCTCTAAACAAAGATGAGTCATGCAACCACAAGCATTTATCCTACAGTTCTGCCAAGCCACAGATGATTTTCTGTGGATGATCCTATTAAATACCTTTTTCTTATTTCTTTAGTACTTCATTCGATTTGACACATACTAGGTGATAGTCTTGCACAGAACTTAAATTAACCTTTCTGCAACATGAGAAGGAAATTCAAGGAAAGGAAATGCATATGGAAATGTGATGTAATTCACCCAGCAAAGTGTCTGGAGCAGCCAAAATCTGCATATTCTGATGCAGAACAGGTATAACTGTTCCCTGTAGGCAATGGGGGTGCTGTCATCAATTCCTTTCACTGAAGTACTGCTGCCTGTATTTGTTGCCCTCCTTCATCTCTCCTACATGGGTTTTATGCAATGATTACTCAGCATTACAACTCAACCTGTCTGATGGTTAGTTGGGAATATGCATACTGTGCAAGTGCTGTGAAGCTTAGATTTACAGATCCTGGTGAGTCAGCTGGCCCTCAGCTGGAGTTGCTGCCAGTTTAACATTATTTAGATGTATGCTTAGCAGCTTCTCCTGATGTTTCTCATAATGTATGTTTTAGCATTTTCTCATCTGTTTCTCATAATGTGAAATAATGTGTCTGACTAAACTAATAAGGGAACGTGGAGGGTGTTGAACACAATCTGCCTGCCCTGACTCTCCTCCCACACATCACCATCCTTTCATTCAGCTTCCTTTTGAATAGATTAAAAAAAAATAAAAATAAAAAATTAAAACATTTGAATGAATGGTATGTTCACTGTTCTTCAGTAACACTGCAGATATCTGGTAACTGGCTATACACTTAGCTGGACTCACCAACCTATGAAATTGCTACATTTAGTGACATCCATCCACTACCTCCTCCTTTTACAGTTTGTCCTCTCTGTCTCATACATCAAAATCAAATGTCTGTGCTCTGTAGGAAGCACAGCTGGCACCAGGAGGCTACTGCATGGCTACAGACATTTCCTCAAGCAGCTGTAGTCACACAAGTGGTCTGCGTGGTGAAAATCCTTTGGTTCATGTAGTTTCTCCTCTGTCTGCCTGTCAAACATCACGCCCCTCTGCTTTCCCACACAAGTAAACCACTACATGGAAAGAAAAGACTGAACACTGGATGACAATACCTTCCTTTTGATTCTATATTTCCTACTCAGTTGTGTTACAGGGGTCGGGGCTTTGAAATGGCACTTCAATATTTTCTTAAAATGGTATGGTGTGATAACTTTTACAACACTGTGCTTAAGTATTTTGGTTTCAGTTGCTTGTGTTGCCTGTTCTTTCAGCTTGTAAGGTGGTCAAATAGGGAGTTGTTCAGCTGTGCAATTTTACTCAGTCTTCAGAGACCTCTTCCCCTGGTTCACCAACAGCAGGATACTGCCAAATCTTGCTAAGGGCTGAGAAACATTGTTGAAGTCCAAATGTGAACACAGGGAGTTTGAAAAAGCCTCATACTTTGCAGCATTCACATTCTTCTTAAGATAGAAAAACACTGAAAAGAAAAAAAACAAGAGAAAGGGACAAATGACATAAAAAAATGGGAATAAGATACAATAATTATATGTATGCTGCAGAAAGGAAAGAAAACACCTAAGAGGAATAAACTGCAACTCTGAATCTTTTGAAGACTGCCCATTACTAACGCAGGACAGATTCATTTTCAATGCCCACAACTTCAAGCAGTGCCAAAAACTTTAACTTTTTAACTTTTTAGTCACTTAAACCTGTATTGACTTTTAATTTTTTTCATCTGTCAGAGGAGATGTTAGGGATATGGTTGTAATTGTTCATGTAAGGATATAGTTGTAAGTATTCATATTAAGGACACATCTTCCTTGGAATAATATGATTTTAGTGCAGTGGAGTCTACATGTGCTACTTCTAGTTCTCTAGTCTTTTGTACATCTTATATAGGAATCTTTACAGAGGTTTTAAGGGTCATTTGGTAGGGAAGAACCCTTACTGGTATCTACCTAAACTTCTGCAAAAATGCCTGAATTGTTGTATAACGTGTTTTGCCAATGGGAACCAATGTCCCCTTTCTGAAGGAAGGTGGTAACAGGCAAAGTGGTACACAACGTAGGGCTCTGCCAGTTGGAGTGTTGGTGACAGTCATCACTGTCATCGTCATCACACATTTAAAGTCCCTGAAGTCTGAAGAGTGATACGTAAAACCAAATTCTGTTCTATTTCTGTATCATTGGTATTACCATTAAGGAGAGTTCTTAAATGACCTGCACTCACTGCATGATTAAAAATTATTTCCTAGCAGAGGAAATGCAGGGTTTGAGTCTGGCAATGCAAAGATGAGTTTTGTCCATTGAAGTCATCAAATCTTAAATATCTATAAAAACTGACAAACTTAGAAGCACTATGAACACAAACTTTAAAAACTAGATCAAAAAGTAGTTGGAAAAAGTCAGTCATTGTCTTCTTGCAATAGTTCATCCCTAGGTTAACAGCCAAGTTGCCTTAATTTCTGGAGAACAAGGAATACACAGCTGGCAAAAATGTGTTCATATTTCAATCAGCCTTCAGAGACTCTTAGAAGAGTTTGTATCTCTATTCTTGCAGACGTGTCCTTACTTCAGTGTTTGTAGGGCAAAGCTGTAGCTCACAAAGCTTACTGGATCTATGAGTCAGGAAAAATACAGGGAAGAAAGTCCGTGCACTCATTCTTTGAAATGTCTGAGCTGAAAAAGACTTTGTCTTCCTAAATTACATACAGCCAACAACCAAATTCTTGTGGCATATGGTAAGGCACTAGGGTTTGTGTTGGGTTTTTTTCTGTTCTAAAGATTACAATAAGACTGAAAATTTTTCTTTTTGATAGGTGAGAATGGCTTCCTCATTTGATATAACATAGATTTTATAACTAAGTGATCAAATGGTATTTACAGTGGTAGTAATATACTATGGCCCCACAAAGTATTATAATGTTGTGGTAATATCGAAACAGACTTCTACTTTGTTAAATGAAACATTTTGACTTTTGCAAAACAGAATTTCAGTTTTCAGAATGACTTTCTAATGAAACATTTCAAATTTCCATAGTCTCTATAAATTTGAATTAAAACCAAGTTCTGAAATTACGATCTTCTGGTGGAAGGAAATTTGTTTGGGGTTTTTTCTGTAAAAGGGAAAATCCTTAATCACCACAAGCCACCAAGCAGCTGCTTAGCTGATCTTAGTTTGACAGCTCAAAAAACCATCTGCAGTCCCACTTCTTTCTTACACCAAAGAGGGAGCTGTGAAAGCTCATCATGATGATAAATTTTCTGACCTGATTCTTATCCTGGCTCTGTCACTGACCCTCATACGGTAACCCAGCACTAAACCATGCACTAAAACAGGCTGCAGTCCTACAGTAAGAAGGACTGTCAAGGACTGTAGTAAGTGATGATTCCGGGCATAATTTGTATTACAGATTTGCCTACCCTTGTAGTCAGATAGATCTTGTGCGTGCAATGATGTTTGCAGTCTTGCATAATACAGTTTTCCTTGTAATTGTCAGGTTATTAGCTCAGTGTTTTAATTTTGCTTTCTCCCAATTATTTGCATGCTTCTTAATTGGAAATCATTAGCATATGTAAATACTCTATTCCGTGGTGTTTTGCAGCATGAGCTCATTGTGTTGAATTAATTTGCTAGCTAAATAGCCCTAAATGTTAAAAGAAGATAAATGTGTACATACAGTGTATGAATATATATCTAAATATACAGGAAAATTTTTTACAATATCTTTTGTACACTGTTTAAAATGAGTTAAATGGAACCTGTCTACCTTCAATACTTTTTAAATATATCTACTTTGTTACATAATTGACTATTGGAATCCCATTCACACACACAAAGAATGATATCTAAATTGCCTCCTTTTCAACAGAACTAAATTACTTTCATATTGTAACATATATTATTGTTTGGCAGCTGAAGAAGATACTTAACAAGTTAACATTTACCAAAGGTTAACAGAGATGCCTCCCATTCAGAACTGAGTGAAAATCTTCTGTAAAAGCATGAAATCTTGATTGAAGTAGACTTTCTAAAGGAAACCACAACAGAACTAATGTTTAGCTAATGCCTCTTAGAGCTGATAGATATTTTCTTTTAATAAAATGTGTGATTCACTCTAGCAATTCAAAGTAAGGAAAAAACAGCTATATTAGCCAGGGTTTTTTGGCTCAACTTGTTCTTCATCATTAGCATTACATGCTGTGGACTTTCTGTGGCCTACAGGCTGCTTTTTGAGTGTCCAGATAAGTTAGGACTCAAAGTGCTCTGTCAGTGTGTGGCCTTGGCATGTCACACCAGAATGAAGCTGATCTGCAGAATAAGCATGAAAATATAAATGGAAATGCTTGAGAAATTCACTGGTTGACTTTGCATAAGGAAATACTGTAAGAGCTGTAGTTTTTGAGTCTTCTGATAATGCAGAAATGTTATCAGAAAAACATCACTCACAGATATCTACATAGATAAACACTCCAGCAGATCAAGGGACATGTGACAGCATGAGGAGAGGAGAGGAGA
>VYXD01011938.1:746828-856684 GCA_013397195.1 Hylia prasina
AGGAGAGGAGAGGAGAGGAGAGGAGAGGAGAGATTAAGATATTCACTCTTATTACTAATCCACTTGGCTGTATGAAAAAAAACTGCTTTTTGAGAAGACTTTAATCCTAGACTCAGAAATTGCTTAGCTGTATTGGTGATTTAGAGGTTGTCTCTCTATCTAATTCGTATACTCTGATGAAACTCAACTCCTCTTGGCTGATGTTTTCATCCATCAAAATTTGTTTAGCTAGAATGGAAACTGACCACATCATTTTGTTTTCCCTGTAAAACAGTGGTAGTATGATTGCATTTACGTCTCATCCAGCTTCCCAAACACTCTTTGAGGAGAGCAAGACAAGCTATTGAATCCTGACATCTCTAACATGCTGGGGAATGGTACCCACAGGTTTAATACTTTAGGTTTATTTCATGATATGCTTTCTGTTGGAAGTACACCTATGCCATAACTGCTTAAAGAGCAATGGTATTTAAAGGTCTATCTCATAAAACTTCTCCATATATTTTGCATTAACCTTTAAAAACTTCCCCCTACCCACCTCAGTTATTCATCCTTGTTGCAGCCTAGTTGTTTGCCAGATCTAGTCAGACAAAAGTTATTCACAATCTGCCTAACAGAGTAGAAGAAAAATAAAGCAATTCAAAAAGGAAAAAAAAGATCATTTTTATTATTTCCTAACAAAACTATCTGCATCAGGATGGTGCTGGCATGTGCTACAAAATTCAAAGTAATTGTTTTATAATAAATAGTGTAGGAAATCTGCCATATTATGATATTTCAAGATACAGAACCTCTAGTCCCTATTTGCCAAGATTCCAGAAATAAGGTATGGGGCAAGATTTTTTTAAATTTATTTATTTAGTTTTAGACAGATAAACGGCATATTTTTCTATTAATTCTTCAGAAAGGAAATAAAGCATTTCCACAGCTTTTTCTTTTGTTTCTTTTACTATTTCACTGGGCTATGCTTATTAACTTTCCCTCTTGTACATTCAACTACCTTAATTTGATAAGATAAGGTTTTAAAGATACTTCAAAGCTTTTTATCCTTGGCCTTCTTTCCTCTGTAGCACCCTTTTCTAATCTAACTAGTAACAGAACTCAACCACCAGTTCTGTAGTCCTTGGATGTCAAATTACTGTTTTATTTCTCTTTGCCAAATCCTGTCTCTAGTTATTCACTGGAGCCTCCTTGGCTGTCTCCCCAGGCTTTCAAACTGAATATCCCAAGACTATCTAAAACAGCCTATATTAAAATAAAATTACTTCCCTCACTTCACCAAAACTTAGCCTGCCCTTTCCCTTTTCTCCTATTTCAAATACATTTATGATCTTGCTGCTCATTCAGCTTCACAAATAATTTTGTGCTTGATACTTCTTTCATGCTTAGTTGCAAGCCTCAGTTTTCTTCTCTCCAGTATCACAAAAATTTCTCTTTTATCTTGTTGCCTGAATATAGAGTTGGAGTCTTTTTCCAGAATTTGCATTGATCAAGATAAAAAACCACTGATCTGTCTTTAGCTTGTAGCCTACATTCTGCTTAAGAAAGGGTCTTCTTACCTTTATTAAGGTAAGGAAAGTCTTCTTAAGGCATCCTTGCCAACAGGACAGATTTCACCACTTCCCTCTGCTGGATTTTTGGGCCTTTAAATGTCCCCTCTACCTCACCAACATTTGTCTTCACCATTTTCCCATTGGAACCCATTACATCATTCCTTCACATTACCTTCTTGTAATTTCATTTTCCCATGTCCTAATAACACCCTTTTCTGCAAAGACTGAGTGGCCACACTACTCTCTTTGCACATCTCTTTTAAATGTGTCCCAAAGTAGGGATACGTGAATTATCATCTATCTTAGCTTTCATGGTGGTCCTGATCTGCAAATTTTTTTATTTGCATTGAAAAATTTTGGAAGGAATCAAAATAATCACCATATCCCGTGAGTTTAAAAGCATTTAAGATACTGGCATAGCTTGACAAGCAATTAATTATTTACATTTCATTTCAGAACACCTAAGTAGCTTAGTATAGTTTAAACTGATGGGTGAAGTATTGAATATGTAGCAGCAAAATTTTAAAATTAGAAGATAAATAAGGTTCTTCATTGTCACCTAGCTAAGCCACAAAATGTAATCACACAATGACATAGCCATTCTATAGGAATGAAAAAAGTTAGTTTTCAGCTGTTACCAACATTGTATCAAATTTAAACAAAGCACTTCAAAATCTGCAGAACTATTCTCGTTTTTAAGGGGAATTTTCCTTTTATTCCTTAATATAGTTGCATTTGGAAGATGATTTTTCTTGCATCTGCTATCCATCTTCCTTTTGATCATTACAAAAGTGTGACCTTTATCAAAATGTAGAGATTGGGCAATTGTTCCAGGAATCTGTAGTTTGAACAGTTAATATTATATTCATCTCTGTAAAAAATCCCAAATCTTTCATGCAAGTGAGGTTGCATAAGCCAAGAAATACATATCCCCACTACTTTCACTTTTATGATCTTGGAAACCATTAAATAGGAGGAGAAAAAAAGAGAACATTTGAAATGCAGCCAAGTAGTCAAGAAAAGAGGACTCTGTGTCTTCAAGCTGGGGAGAAAAATAAAACCCAATCATTCCAAATGTATTGCTTTAGTCATCTGGTTTCATTCTATTAATGACCTTTAACATCTGCAAAAATATTGTGAGAAGCTAATTTTGTTTGTACTGAGGTGGTGCAGAACAGTTTCTGGCTGTCAGTCTAGGATGTGCTATAAAATAAAATTGTCTTTCTGGGAGTCTGACAAAAACCTACTGTACAGATTCAGTTTATTTACAACAGCATGAAATGAAAAGAAAACAGAATTTTACAACATGCCAACATTCAGAAAATGAATACTACTTACACATTTATATATATTTTAGTAATAAGTTTTCAAGATATCCACTGAGATTAAGGGATCTATTTTTTATTTTGTGGTATTCCACAAAAATTTTAACCAGAGCAAAATATTTCTCTGCAAATGCTCTTCTCTAGAATTGTAATAACCTATTACCCTGATTTTAAACAGAGCCCTCCTTAAAACCCAGAGTTAGCTCAGGCACAATAGGCCTTTAATTAAACAGAAAGCCTTGCAGAGAATAAACGTCTGTCTCATGTCTTTCTATCACAGTCATAAAAAAAAAAAAGGTGCAGCATGGTTGAAGGGAAGTAGCGTGAGACTGTTCTGGCAGACAGGGAGCATTCACCTCCTCTCCCTCCTTCTAAGTCCAGGTAAGACTCAGGGAGGAGACAGAGGAGAGGTAGAAAAATAATCAAAAATATCTTTGTGTTGTTCTCTACCTTAAAAGGGCAAATTGCAGCAGGTATTGCTGCAGATGGAGTGCTGGAGATTTGTTGGTGCCCTACTCACTCCCTCACAAACACACATCCCCACTGCCTTGTCCCACCAGTGGGGCTGGGGTCTCCCAGGCAGGCTCAGATCCTGTCCCCATTCAGTCTGCTGAAAGAAAAACAAAAATATTTATATGCGTGGAGAAAATTACATTTTGCTGTCCTGGAAGTGAAACACAAACTCACCCACAGGAAACTCCTTTTATCCACTGGAAAAAAGAGTTAAAGCTAGTGATTTCAAGGTGAAAAGAGTGGTATCCCAGTAACAGTCTCTAGATCTACCCCACATCAAGCATTTTCTCTGAGCTAATATGGTAAAAACACTATTTTTATTTGTTAAGGGAAGGACGTTCATTAAGAAAGATAAGTCAGATGACTAAAACACTCTGTTTTCCTACTGTTTAAAAATGACCTTAAAGTGGCAGCTTGGGGGCAATTGCATGCATGAGTGAAGTCACTGAGAGCCACCCTGCTGGGAAGGTTTTGGGGATTCTTGTGGACGAAATGATGGACATGAGCCAAGAGAGTGTGCTCACAGCCCAGAAAGCCAATTGTATCTTGCATCAAAAGCAGCGTGGCCAGCCTGTCAAGGGTGGGGATTCTGCACCTCTACACTGTCATTGTGAGATCCCACGTGGAGTGCTGCATCCGGCTCTGGGGCTCTCAACAAATGAAAGACATGGATCTATTGGAGCAGGTACAGAGGAAGGCCACAAATATGATCAGAGGGATGGAACACATCTAGAGGAACAGCCTGATAGCAGGAATTGTTCAGCACAGAGAAAAAATGGCTCTGGGGAGACCTCACTGGACCTTCCAGTAGCTTAAAAGGGCTTATAGAGGAAGGAGAGGTACTTTTTAAACAGGCCAATAGTGAAAAGACAAGGGACAATAGTTCTAAACTGAACGAAGGAAGGTTTAGGATAGATGTTAGGAAGAAATGCTTTAGTCAGAGACACTTCCTTGGAAGTGTTCAAGGCCAGGCTGGATGGAGCCCTGGGCAACCTTATCTAGTGAGTGACATCCTTGCCCATGGCAGGGGGATTGGTATTAGAAGATCTTTAGGTTTTCCTCCAACACAAACTATTCAATGACATCTTGATGTATTATTTTCTGTAGTGTTGACTAAAGTCTGATGACCTCTGTGAACAATATATACCCCCTTTGCCTTTAGACCAACCCAGTTCTACTCATATTTCCTTAAATTATGCAGAAGTAAACAATAAATTTTCTTCTCAATTCATAGATTGACCAGAATATTAAATACAAAGAAAGGCCAAGAAGCATAGTAAAAATTGCATGATTTCATAAATAACAATGGCAAAGCATAATATAAAAACAAAACCAGCACTATGCAAGGTCTCTATCTTTCAGCTGAATTTAATTCATCATTTGAATTTCACATGAAATAGTAAGTCAAGAACAAATTGTGTGTTTCTTGGTGCATAATCTGGGGATTCATGCCTAAAACTATGTTGATGCTTTCCTGACACATAACTTTGGTGAAACTTACATGGGACTCCTGTGTTGTTCTCAAGTTTTGGAGGATATTGAAAAGCTTGGTGAGGAAGCAGAAAATAACTGCAAAAATTATTTGATGCCTACATAAATTGTCTAAATAAATAATTGACTTTTTTTAAAGTCTGATTTTTAAAAAATGGCAATAATGTGGCCAAAATTTCCTGACAAAGAAATTAATATTGGTAATTTTTCCAAAATGTATATAGATGCTTGGAACAAGAGAAATGGTAAATTCACCATTTTTTATGTCATCTACTCATCATCACAGAATTCTAAATAGGCTATTTTTGAACTATTTCTTCTAAATAGCTTTACCGAAACATTCATATATGGCTTATTTGTTTATGACTATATTCTGAAGCTTTATATTGCCTGTACGTTATACTTTGAGGAGGAATTAAGTATGATGTCCTGTTTACTTTGGAAAAGACATCTTTCTATGCACTATTTTGGAAAAGACAGCTTTCTATGCACTACTAGTTGGGGTATCTTATTTTTCACCTTCCTAGATCAAAATGTCACTAATCTCTGGTGTAGCAAAACTCTTTGACACAGTAACACTTTGAATAAATGGAAGATAAGGCCCATGCCTGCTAATTAGAGAAGCAGATGCTTTCAATATCCTTGTGTTAGCCTGGCATCGTTTTTCTAGGATATTGAATGTAGCAGCTTCTCTAATTAGTACACTGAGTTGATTATGTAGAATACATGCATCCCATCTTGTTTAAAACAAGTTGTATGGACATCTATAACCAACAACTTCAGAAAAAAATCATGCTGATCCAAAAGGGTAAGTGCACATAGAACCTAGCACACACTTCTGCTGTCTAAAGCAACCAAAACACAAAACACTGTAGGACATAAAAATGAGAATTTGAAGATGGAAATCTGGAGTTAGGCAAATCAAACATAAATGTTTCTGATGTAGTTATCAAAAGATATATGATAAACAAAAAAACCCCTAAAATTGGAAATACATGGACCAAAATTATTATATCAGAAATTAATCATAATTAATGAGAAAATAAAGAAACAGTAGTTTAGTTTATTCATTGCATCTCATTTTGTCAATAATGCCTAGGGAAGGGGTGAAGTAAGAAGTGAATTCTAGGATCCTTCTCACAGATGTTAAACTGCATAATGTAGATATCTTCCTTTCCTCCATCATAATGTTTTACACAGTAACTCTGTCCATCCTGAGCTACAGAGAATAATCCAGAGAGCAGCAACACCTCTTTTAGTGACTTTAGTTCTGAAGAAACTCTACAACACAGAACTGGTTCTCAGCTGTGGGGCTTTTTTGTTTGGTGTTTAGCATAAGTCTGACAGTGATCTAATACATCAGTTAGCATGCATAAATCTATGAATAAAATGACACAGTAACAATAAGGTCTTTAAATAACCTCATGATGGTATGGATTTTGCAAGGTATAAAGTAAAAACCTATGCTATTCTGATTACATTTTCAGGAGGTAAGACTGAAAAGTTAAACTGAGAACCAGAAGCTAATATTCTCTTTACAGCACTGGTTATTCTTTTCTACACCTTTTGCATTTGTTATTCTCACATTGCCTTTAGGAGTCTAATATCAATAAAATTGACAAAGCCTGAATCCATTTCTCTTTTCTACAAACCATCTGAAATTGTGTCAGTCAAAGGATTGTTTCTTCAAGGAAAAATCAAGAATTTTTCCTTTTGAAGGAAATGGGAATAAGGAATTATTAAAAGGCTTAATTACTATGCTATGTTAAAAATACTTTGCCTCTTGTTCCTTCTTTTGTATAATATTTAACTTTGCTTAAAATACTTGTAATGGTAATTTTATATCATGGAACTAAAGAGGTCATGTATTAAAAACTTGAATATTATTTGATTATTTAGTGTTCATCCCGTAAATATTTTTGAAGCCTCTTTATTCCATCAAAATCAATACAGCAATACGTTTTAAGAACTATATAGAAATTTACAGAAATATACTTCTCTCATGTTTCAAGCCTTGGTCTTCGTTCCTTCCACCTTGCTTTAGCACAGGCCATAAACAGAACATAATCTGTTTATGAAACTGCTATGGCTGCCAAAATTACTTTCTGTCCCCCAGAAATTATTTTCCAGTTGAAAAGCATGATATTTTTTAGTATTCTAGTCCGGTATAATTTCCTGAATAACTTTGTGTTATCTAGGCAATTAGTAAGAAGCTGTTCTATACTTTCTGCCAGTCTGCCAAATATGTACTTGCTTTGCACATCCTCTCAGTGGTTATCTCTAGTAGCTTCCTTTTTGAAGATTCCTTCACAGACTTCTTGACAGAGCTCCTAGGACTTCAAAAAACATATTAATGAGTCAGTGTGTAGGCTGAGGATGGCAGTACAACTACTCCTTCTTCATGTAACCTTGCTGGTGGTTTCAGCAGTCACATCCATCCAGTTTCAGACAATCATACTGAAACACTCAGTGATGGGAGAGAAAAGGCTACAAAAGATAATCCAAAGACAAAGGTCAGTGGGGTTGCCTTTTTAGTCATTTCCTTTACTTTGGAAGCAACACACCTACAGAAGCCTGGTTAATGCACAGATGCTGGTTGCAAGGCCTAACAAAAAGAAAAACTGGTGATTGCATGTAAATTTCTTGCTTCTCTAAGGGATCAATGAAGATCATTCTTTATATAAATTATGCATTATCTGCTTCAGTAATACTAGTTTAAAAACAAAGATAAACATATAATAAAGATAATGGAAGGCATTCTAAATATAATTAAAACAAAATATAGGATCAAATATCCCACCATCTAAATGCTCAAGGAAGAAAACATTTTTAAATACATAGACTTAGTCTGTGATCTATATCCATGCTCATAGCTATTAAAGTAACTTTATGGACTTAGCCAATTTCTCATTTCATCTCTGGTATTTTGTATACTTGTGCTGAATAAGATCACATTCTTAATAGAGGCAGACTAAATGATGAGGCAGAAATCCAAATTTCTGGTTTTTTGGGACCTGTTGTCTTATCATGCCTCCAGAGAGGCAGCATGAAATGTATAAACACCTATTATCAATCAAAAATGACTGCCATATGGCCCAGAATGTTCCTGTCCTTAATCCTGTCACATAGTGCCGTGCCAAGATTTGTCCCTGTTCAACCTGGCTGCTCTGTAGGCAGAAATGTCTCACCCTTTGTGCCAGACATCTCCCCACTTTGGCCCTGGGAAGATCCCACAGCAGCGGCAGTCCTGGAGCTGCTGGCTGCCAGCCTGGTGCAGTGTATGATCCCTGCCCAGAGCTTCCCTCCCTCTGGAGTCTTGGTTGTGAGACCATTGCCATATCTGAGGGTCCACTGTCACCATGAGACATCTCAAAATGTACTGATCCACTGTGTGGGAGATGGGAAATCCTCCAGAATACCCCAATGATCTTCCACTCCAGCTTTTGTTTCACTTCCATTGGAGAAAAATGGGGACTACTTCAAGGAACTAACAAGGAAATGTAGACCATTTTTTAAAAAAATAAATAAAACAGGAAGCTTACTAGCTTATTTTATGAAAAGGGAAGCATGAGGTTCTTCAGAGAGTTGAAAACAGAAAAACATGCATTAATGTTAAATAAATTCACTTGTGATCTTGTTGGCCCTTTACCCAAGCAGCAACTTTAACAAAAAGGTGTCTCTAAAAAAGGGAGCTAAAGCCTTAGCACCTGGTGATAATGGAGGGGGAAATATGGAGGGTGATAGGTCTGCGCCACCTATCAGGGGATTTAGACCCTTCTCAGGGTCACTGGGGGTAGGCCCCTGACAAATAGAACACAGAATGGAGGGCACCTGTAAACCTGTCTAGTTGGGCTTTGCAGATGTTAACTGAAGCAACTCTCCCACCTACTCATGACTAAACCAGTTGCCAACCTTAAGAGGAGAGAGTTTTCTCACAGATTCAGATGGAAATGACCTTAGAGTTTCTCTACCGGGGGTGCTCCTAGGATCCTTGGGAAAATTTAGCTAAAGAAAACTGTCCTAGTGGGGGCACATAGCTCATATCCCCTTCTGCCTTCTTCCTGAGAAACAGCAATAGTTCCAACTTTAAGTTTGCAGTTGCTTTTAAAGTTGTTATAAGGTGGTTAAAAAATGGTTTGCAAATATTCCTGTGGATCCTTGACTAGGTATTTAGCACTCATCCAGTACCTCCCAAAGTTTCTGTAAAGCTAACAGATCAATCCTGATTTCTTGAGGAAGTACAAGAGCACAATCCATGCAGTATGACCTTTTGGGAGGGAAAAAGTAAAATTTAGATGCGCAGATATGAAGTCTATATAGGTAGTAACATTTTTTTGAATATTAATATTTTTAGGAGGAAAGCATTTTCTTTCAGTCTGGTACAGAAACTAACATTTTCAGAAAGATCCAGTAGGAGCTGGAGAGTTCATTCTTTTTCTTTCTGGGGCGTCACCCAATTATTCAGGCCAAAATACAGAACTTGTTATACTTACAGGCAAACCTCTAAGGAAACCTCATGTTTAGATGTCATTTGCAGAGAGTTCTCCTCCAGGGCACCTTGTGTGGTGTGGAGACATTCAAGATAAGTGGGAAAATGAAATGGACCAGCTCCACAATGCCAATGAGATTTTATAGTAAAAACTAGGAGATAAGTGAAAAACCCCAACTAAAATGCAGAACTCAAATGTTACGCTCTTTCTCAGTTGCTGAAGTCTGAAAACAGTTGAGCTGGCCCACACAACCTCTGTAACCCTTCAGAGATGAGAACTTTCTTCCAGTCCCACCTCCACCCTGTAGAGAATATCACTATAAATCCACTTAGCTCAGTACAAGCCTCATACAGTTTCAGCTACAATTCCAAAGATGCGTATCAGGAGATTTCCTTTGGAGCTGTGTGCTCTCATGTGACTTGCTGTTATCTGCCATAGGAATAAGAAGGATGCTGCAGGTCTTATACCATGATGCAAGAGATAATTCTGCCCAACTAGGCCAAGAAATCCTGGCCATAGTTAAAATGCCCAAATAACCCACTGCCATAATTTACTATTGGAAAAGGAATAGAAACTTACAAGGGAAAACTTATAACAAATGTTAAGATTTATCAAGGATCCCCTTCAATGATAAATCATGCAAAAAGTTTTAAAATAATTATCCAGGGCCTATAGTTAGTCAGAGCATCTGTCATGGCAGCTGGAGTGACACACAAAATGGGTAAGTGAAAGCATTCTCCTGCTGAATAGTATTGGGAAAGAAAAAACTAATGGGTTTTAATTACAGGGATAGGATAGGCAGGAAGATTGTTCATGTTCTATTGATAATGTATGCCATAAGAGGAATTTTTCTGTAGGTTCATTTAAAACTATATCTACTTTGCCTATCAGGATGTTTCCTAGAAAGACAATCAAAAATACTTATAAGTCAATGGAAGAACTGTCGCTGGCTTCATAAATAAGAGGTCCAACTCTGAAGGCCATAATGCAACCTATAGCAACACTTACATGATAAAAGAGAGAAGACACGTGGGTACGCTGATGGTACTTAGTTCAAACAGAAAAGTAGAGTGTGAGCTGAGCAAAGCTTTGATCACAGATCTCAAGGATCAAACTCTGGTAAGTCAGTGCTGTTTCCCAAGAACTGAGTTCTCTTCTGTTTGAATGGAGCTTGACATTGTGGTAATCTTTTGCAAAGCCTATTCCTGTGTCCTAACAACTTTTTTTTAAAAGAAAACTTCTACTTTTCCCACACCAAATGAAAAATTAAAAAATCATTTATTGTAATTTCCACTTTTCCATATGTGCTTGATTTCCAAAAGGCAACTGAGCATTCACCATTATAACACTGATAATTTCTGACATTTTAATTATCCATGTTATTACTTCTAATTGTAATGCTTTGATGATTAGTATTTATTATATACAAAGCCATGCTGCTTCATTAGGGACAGGAAAGGAGAGAGGTATTGGAAAAATTCTATCTAGCTGAGAGTTCAGTTTCTGAGAAAGTTTATTCAGTTAAGAGTAGCAACACAGTGAAAGGAGAGATTTGAGGGATGTATATTGGACGTTTCCTCCTGTGTGTTCTTCAGAGGTAAAGACACCTTTCCTGTCATCAGCATGATAAACACAGCTGTGAGTGACAGAAATGTAGTGGATTTTATAGCCAGAAATATTGGTACCATGGACTTCCAAGAATCTAAGTTTGGCTTAGATCTAACACTGGCTGGTAGTGAGATGTCTAAGCACCTTGACGGATTTAGTCCTTGATCATGGAGATTATGTTTTCCTGGCAGTGCCATACAAGCATATCCAAATGAACTCTGAGGCAGATTAGGAAAGAGGAGCAGAACAGCACCCTTAATATGGTGCTCCTCTATCTCTACCTCAGGTATGAGTCAACACAGAGTACTGTTAGTCTAAAAACTCTAATAAACTGCTCAACAATATCTTAAATCCACAGCAGGGTCATCCTTGAAAATGTGATATTTGGGGCATATGGAAAAAGTACAAATGGTTCACAATTGATTCTCTGTGAACAAGAATCAATTCTATGCCACTGTAGGCAGATGCACCCCTGGGGAAGGATGTGGGAAACACCCTTCTGTATGTAGAAACCCTTCTGTATGAAGGAACACTTTTGTTTCCAAATGTCAGTTGTTTATTTTGTGGGTGCAAAGTCAGAAAAAAAGTGCCTAAGTCACTGGATAAAGTGGAAGCAAAGTACTGAAATAATGATAGGGGCGTTTAGTGTCTTCAAAATTCAGCTCCACGCTATGAATACAGTACATGTAAATACATAACCCTAATTTATTCAAATCTTATGCCCATAAAGTGGAAGCTGTTTCTGTATCCAGTAGAGTCCTTGGGATTGTGCCCAAAGTGGCCTCTAGCAGGACGTGGACTCAGATTGAAACAAATATTTTTTCTTCACAGTAATCCCTTTCTTGAGCCATCTTGCTTTTCTCAAAGGTTGTTATACCTTTGTTTGGTTTATGTTTTTCTATAGTATTTGTCAGAGTAAGGTCAACAGTGTTTTTTCAAATGCTGAAAGTAGTGGATTTCTCCCTTTGTTTCAGGAATACATTTCATTAGCTGTAATTTCATTGTCCAGTTTGCAACCAAACAAACCACAGGATTTTTCCAGGTAAAACCAGATGAAAATGAACGTTCTGTAAATTTTAGTTATTATACAGGTTTTTCCTTTGTTCTCTGATCTTTTATATTCTGAAAATAGTCTTCTAGTGCTAAAAATATTAATAACTTGCACTTATTATGCTGCCTCTGAGGCTATCTAAACATCAATATCAAATCAACACATACAACAATATTAGAAACAAAATACTGCTTTTCTGTGAGTTTGGAAACTCAACAGCAAGAAAAAAAAGGTAGGCAATTTTGCTCCTAATTTAGATGTTGCAAATATGCAAGACTTATTGATTAACTAGTTGATTTAATTTGTGCACTTCAAAAACAAAAGTGGAAAAAAAAGTGAAAAAATCGAGTTGAAGATGATGCTGTTGAAAATCTATGTCAGGACAAAAAAGTCCTGGAATAAATCCCAGTCAATCTAACTGTTAGTTCAGTACTTCAAATTAGAAGACATTTCCCTTGGATGTGCAGGGAGCACAAACACACTTGGGTATTTTGATGTACAAGGCTGTAGTTTAACCTGGATTTCAATTTCCAGTTAATGTAGTTTTCAGGCCAAGAGGTCTCACATCCAGCTCTCCATTTGACCTCTCTTTGCTGGCAGCCAAAAGTGGTGCCTGTAAAAGGACCTGTATGACAGAAATTCACAGTGCTATTCAAATCTCCCGTGGATGAATATCTTCTTCACAGCTATGACAGGTGGTGTCTGCAGTCTTTACAGATGCATCAAAGATTTAATGATATGGAAGTTACACCATTGTGGTGTTCTAATGCCCTGGCTAATGAGAAATCTCTGTTGGAGCTTGAAACTAAGTGAGTCTTTAACAGGCAAAGCAACAAACAGAGAGCTTGAAAGGCAGAGTGAAAGAAACATGTCTGCTCTCCTTCTTCTGGTAATGAAAGTCTGACTCACTAGCAAGACTGAGCCAATAAAGCACTGCATAGTGTCACCTCTACTCAGACAGCCCTGAAAACTGGATCTCTTTGCAGTTAATCTTTTCTCTAGGGTGGAGACATGATAAATTTTGAGTAGTCCTTGGATAGTTTGTACTCTGAAGATCACTCCAGACACTTTCAATTGCCAGTTTGGATCATCACAATGGAACAGCTTTGTTAGAAATTACCTAATGAAAATGCCATGAAAATGAAGGCTTCTTACATATACAAAAGTGGAAAGCCAAAATATAGGGATTTCCAAACTATTATCCATTTATAAAATAATTCATATGTGTCTATATAAGAATTTTAGGAGCAAATATTTAACTTAATATTTTTCCAAAATGCTTGATGTTTCACTTTTTCCTTTGAAAATTAATTGCAGCATAGTATTAAGCTAGTAACAGCATAAGTGCACAATTGTGAATTTTGTTTTTGAATTTCTGTGTGTTTGGTTTATAAATGTTTTATTAATTCTGTTTTGGAATATAACCAGAAAAAGCTGTTGTTGGAAACGCAACAGCAGTCTATTTCATAAACACAGAAAGCTGAACTGAGACTTAAAATCTTTCATTTCTGTTCATTTAGTGAAGGAACTCTTAAATTTAGGAGGTGTAGAGTTATGTCTGACCTCAAGGAGCAATATTTCACACTTTTTTCCTTATTTTTAATGTCTTCTCCTTTGTATCTATAAAATACCGCTTCTTATAGTTCTCTAAATAGTCCAGTGAAGCTTAATAGCATATAGAATCATAGAATCGTGGAATTGATAAGGTTGGAAAAGATCTCTAAGATCATCCAGTTCAACCACCATGTTCACCACTAAAACATGTCCCTGCACACCCATGTTTTTTGAACACATAACCTTTATATGGATATTTCTTACAGATATGTATGTATATATGTCTTTCAGAAACCTTATGTGCTGTAAGTACTAAAGAATTGTAAAGAATTGGCTGCAGAGCCTTTTATGTTTATATAGAATACTACTGATATGTCTGAATAAAGAATGCCTCAGCTCAAAATTATGATCTGAAAAAAACCCTCAGTAATCAACCGCCTGATATCAGGGGTGCCTAATCTTTCTCTTGCATTTAAATTTGCCTTGAAATCAGGTCATAAGTCCTGCCTTACACTGAATAGCCTCTACATCTAGAATACTCTTCTTTTAGAAACCAGAGATTTCTCTAAGTCTCCTGAAAATCTTCACTCAGGAAGTATTTTCAGATTAGGACAGATAAGCCCAAAACATGATTTCCTGATCAGTTTCAATTTTGGGGCTTCCCATAGCACACAGCCCACCTTGAAGAAGAAGAATTTCATCCTGTCAGCCTTGTTTAGAACGACTTATATCTGCATTCTCCACTTGGACCACTCTCTAAGTCTACCCCACCACTCACACAGGGTAAAATTATGCTCTTCTACCACATCTCAATATTCCAACAGATGTTTCAGTTATGCAAAGATACTTGTGTGTGTGTGTGTAGGTGTGCACTTAAAGATACTGAAGAGAGCATTTCTTCTGAGGTAGACCCTTAAAGGAAAACTCTGCCCACACTACAACAAATTTGTGATTAAGATGCTACAGATTCATCTTTCTCAAGGACAGGGTTCTCTTGCAATTATAGGTCCAGGGTATTCAGATACTATGAATGATACTCCAGCAAAAAAGAGTCATGATGTGTCAAAAGCCAAGTCACAGTGCTGCCGTACCTAGAAAGGGGCTTCAAAGGAAGAAAACCTTGTGTTACTGAGAATGGGATTTCTTGGAGCTAATTCTTGCTAAGTATTAACTCTTAAATGCTTGGTTTTTCTGATAGCTGCAACAGTGAGGAATCTTTCTGCTGATATGTAGGATTTTTAGGTCTTATTACTAGCTTATTGAAATGAAACTTCTGATAACATAAAACCTTAAATGTGAAACCAATACAGGGTGACCTAAAGCCAGGATGACTCCACTGTGTTTCTAAAATTCATATGCCAGTAAGGCTTGTCATGTGTTTGTCATGGGCATGAAGAAGATAATAAAAATTTAGTATCTAGAATTGTGGTACTGATCATAGAATGATAGAAAGGCCTGGGCTGAAAGGTACCTTAAAGGTTGTACAGTTCCAACCCCCCTGCCATGGGCAGGGACACCTTTCACTGGACCAGGTTACTCAGAGTCCCACCCAACCTGGCCTTGAACACTGCCAGGGATGGGTTATCCATAATTTCTCTGGAAAACCTGTGCCAGTGTTTCACCACCTTCACAGTACAAAAATTCTTCCTAATATCTAATCCAAACCCACTCTCTTTCAGTTTCCAATCCAGCTTGTCTTGTAAATACCTTTGTAAACTGTCCCTCTCCATCTTTCTCGGAGGCTCCCTTCAGGTACTGGAAGGTCCCAATTAGGTCACCTTGAAGCCTTCTCTTCTAGAACCTGAGCAATCCCAGCTCTCTCAGCATTCCTTGTAGAAGAGGTTCTCCATCCCTCCAATCAAATTGCTGGCTTCCCCTGGGCTTGCTCCAGCAGGTTAATGTCCTTCCTGGAGACCCCAGAGCTGAATGCTGTAAAAGATTATTGCACTGCTTGAAGGAGAGAAGATAACTTGTTTAACATGATCCTGTCTCCTCCACTGAAGAGAAGAGCACTGAGGAAGATCCCAAAGCCTGGCTACCCAAGATATAAAAGTGCAGATCTGTGAGATGACTACAGTAGAGGAGGACTTGCTGATATTAAACTAATGGGTCACAGGTTTGTAAGCACTTTGCTACTTTCTAAAGGGTCATTTACCACCTAGTTAAAAAACAAGTAGATGACTAGAAAATTGGCTGTGCTTGGTTACATTTATAAAAATGTTCATTGTCTTCCAGGAACTTGGTTAAAAAGTAAAATAACATTATAGCTCTGATGGTTATGCTTCTTGCCGTACACTGTCATTTGTATCAACAAGACCAATTGATATATCAAAGCCACCTTCTGCAACCTGTCTTTTAAAAAGTCAAAGATTAAAAAACAAAGGTTGATCCTGGACTAAAAAGCACCAAAAAAAGTAAAAAAAACCAAAATCAAAGCCAAAACCAACACAAAACTAGAGCAAAAACTTAATGGACATGTGGAGGAGTATTAGTTAATTTTTTAGAATTATTCATAAATAATATTTTAAAGTTTTTAATTTTGGGGAAAGAAAGTGCAAAATATAGCCATTGACAAGAACAGAAATTTTAAAGAATAGTTCATCTCTGGTGGACAAGTCTGAACACATTTTTAGGTGAGGGTTAGTCTAAGAAAAAATTGGGTTGAAGTTTAGATATAATTGATAGAGAGGTTGATTGGCAAATCATATTCCGATGGCAGGTATGTTTGTATTAAAGATAATTCATGCTAAGATAATAGAAGAAGGGTTCTGCACTGAAGATGTATTTACTGACTATATTTTCTGGTGTATTATGGTATCTTTACAACTTTCTCTCTGAGGCTTGTGTTAGAGTTATCCCTAGCAGGTTAATGTAAAATTAACTTTTTTCCTGTATTATCATAAATTTCTGATAATTTTGCTTGAATTTGACTCTGCTATTAGTTTCAATAATACTAAAAATGCAGATTTCCTCTTTCCCACAAAATTTGTCTTATAGTCTTTTTCCCCCATGTCCACCTGTGTTCTGACTGCAGGTTTCGCCTTTGTCCAGGAAACAAATCTTTATGCTGGCTAGAGTTAGCAAAATGTTTTCAGCACAGTGACTCAACAGAAACAGCCTTATTCATACATATTTTGTACTTTGGGTAGAAGGATAGCACAACAAAGCAGCTCAGCTTCTATAAAAAGAGTTTGAAGACCTATTTTTCCTGTTTGATAGTCCAGTTTTATGCCAGTAGAATTTCAGTAGCGTATGACAGGAGTGACACCATGGTGAATCAGTCTCTGAGATGATTCACTCTGTGCAGATGCATTGCCTAGGAGCTCTTCTGTTTTCAAATCTTTTTATAATCAGGTTACCTAAGACTGTAAGATGCAACATTTGTAATATTTCCAGTAGCCTACACATGCACAAATAGAAAGAAAAAAGCTGAAAAACACCAATAACACTGGTGCACTGCCTCAGCCTTTTAAATATGAGATATTTTGCTTAGTGGCTCTCTTTTCCACAGGGTCTTAAACTATATAAAAGAAGTAAGCATCCAGTAAAATCAGAGAACTAGATCTTCAATTAATGGGATTTATCTGTAAGAAGCAAAGCAGATATTTTTTCCTGCTTTTGCAGCTAAAGGATAGTTTAAGCATTTAGCAAGAAAAAAAAAAAAAAATTAACATACTATCTTCCATCCCAGTCCTGATGATAATGGGACAGGAGAGGGTAGATGACATGCTTAGCTTTGTAAGAAGAAACAGTCTCCTTTTGAAAAAGATATTAATTTCAGTCTTCCATTTACAAATATTTCATCGTAGAAACACCATTATGCAAGGATGTATACTATGATAAAAAATTAATTAGTAAGGAAGGCCTCTGCCTGCAGGCAAGAACTGATAGGAATCTGTGGCTGGCTCCTACCTATACCTTTCAGCTGATACTGATATGGTAAGAGCTAGCTTAAATGTTAAATATTTGTCTCTTGGCTCTGTTTTATCCCATTCAACTTATTTTCTTTATTACATGGAAGTCAATGCTTACAGAAGTGGGATTTATTCTTTGTTTGTTTTAATTCACAGTATTTTCACTTTTTAAATGTCTGTCAGATGGAAGTGATTTACAGAGCAAAGACTGGGGAGCAGTGCACTAGAGAAGACTTGGAAGCTAAAGGGAATGAGGTGTTATTCTCTTTTGAAATGCATAACGGGTACTGAAATTCTGATATCTCATTCTTGTGAAAAATTGCAATGGTCACCAGAAATGGTACGTATATGGTAGAGCAATCAAGTGAAGCCAAAAAGTGACAACCTTCTTCCCTGGCGTGAATCAAGGATAACAACTAGAAATTATAACAAGTTTTTGATGCCAGTTGTAGAATTCCAGACATCACCTGGAAAGAAAACCTGACACAGAAAAGCAGGCAGGAGGACAGAGGGAAGGCAAGCATAGCCTAAGGTCTTGTAAAACCAAATTTGCTTATAGGGGCCTGCAGTCTATCCATCAGCCAAACACTCAATTGTGTATCTAAATGAGGCAAAAACCTGTAGCCAAACATTTCACTGAAATGCCAAAACCAGCACTTACCTGAAATGTATATGCAGAGGTTTTTGTTTATCTAGTTGCATTCCAGAGTTGCAGTTCAGCTGTTCTTAAGTTTGGTGGCTGTATTGCCATGGAGATGGGGTATAGGGTAATATTTTTGAGGCAATCAGAAGAATGTACCTCTGTGAAGCTGCAAATGTGAAATTTAAGATACACTGATTTTACCTGGCTTGAAAATGAGAAGAAATTAAAAATACTTTCATCAATCAGGATTAAATACATATTGCATAATTATGAATGCTTGCCAACAGATAAATTATCCTGTGGTGAAACACAGAATTTGTTGAAGAGGTAAACCTTGCTATAGCATCAGAATGGAAAAATGTTTCAGACAGCATCTGGTCTTTGAATTGATTCAATCACAGGAAAAAAATCAACTGGTTTTGTAAAAGCAATGACTTATCTCATCTGTGGTAAAAAAAATACTACCACAATATTTAAAATTATCTTGCATAAGAAGCTTTTAATTGTAACATGGTGAAATAATTGCCATTAAACAGATGAGTTTATGTCACTGTCTAAGCAATTCTGACATAACTTGAAAAAAACACAAGCATCTGGGAAACACAGGGTCTCAAACCCTCTCTGCCTCAATTCTCATTGCAGCCCATTGCTCCCCCTTACTGCTATTAGCCTTTCATAATGTAAAACATTTCATTTCCAACAGATAATACTTTCAGTCGAAAGGTAATTTTTGAAGTCTATTACTTGCATTCTTAGTGAAGAGCACAATGTAGCATTTTGTTCTAATATGCCATTGAAATTGTTTGAGTAGACACACCATGGAATCAAATACAAAATGTCAAAATGGTTTCCATTAACTATGCACATTTGCACTGCTTCAGTTAATGGGCATGTTTTTGTTCTTCTCCTTCATCTTTGCATCTATAAGATGAAATGATTCAGTTAATGTAACTGAAAAGTACATTGAAAAGGTAGAGCAAATTACAAAAGCATCAAACCACAATTCCACCCACGTACTTTATTTTATAATGAAGTTTAATAATGACTAAAATTGCCTTCAGATTTAAACATCAGTCATTTCTGCAATTGTGGTTAATGTGAAAAATCTCACCCACAGTAATGTTTTAGGAAAACATTGTAGAAATGTACATTATATTTTATACTGAAATGTCATAATGAAATCTTAACTAGATATCACTGAAATATATAGTACATTAAAAGTAATTTGCCACTATGGGCAGAACTGAAACAGGGACTGTGTCCCCATCAGCATGAAAACAGGTAGGGAAAGTTCTTTTATATTATAAAAGCTCCATTGTGCTTCAGCACCATTATGGTGAGAGAGTCTTTGATACTATCTTGGATAGTAGGTATCATCTAAAATACTGCTATAATGCCTAAATTACTTGTTTTGTACTGATAGTTTCATAAAATAGTGTTTTATGAGAGTGAGCATCAATGAGAATATTATTTCCTCAGAAGGACACAAAATGGATTAATCTTCATTTTGAGACAGAAATAAGATATTTTTGAATGGTTGCCTTTCCTAGCCCTGCCTTGTGAGGCTGCAATATGCCACCAGATCCTTATGTCTTGAGTGGGCCATGTCTAGGAGCAGGATCCCTGGGAAGGTCGCTGGGCTGCTTCCAACACCCAGGCGAGGGTTTCAGCAGCACCAAATGACTCCACAATTATAGAGGTTCCTGCTGCAAAGAGCAGAAGAGGGGAGGAGAAATGTTCTCACACAGCTCTGTGCCTCGTTCAGATAGGGCTAAGCATTGTCCTTCTCTGGCTGAATGAATTTTTAGACGTTGAAATTTAATTTGGGTCAAAGTTGGATTAACTGCCATGGAAACTGTATTTAAGCCTCTCTTAAAAGAAAAAAAGAAAAAAAAAAAAAAGAAAGGAAAAAAAGAAAAAAGAAACCCTATGCTCTGAATATTCAGGTTCTCTCATTGAGTGAATGAATGAACTCTCCCGATAATTAAATTTAAAGCCAACCCTGCACAGCACCACTGTAAGGAGCTGTGGGCCAGGAGAGGCAGCCTGGGCTCAGGACTGGGAGGGAGAGGAGGCTGTGGATGTGGCCCTGCCCTGGCAGCTGCCTGCCCCTGTTCTCTCCCCCCTTCCTCACCCACCTACACATTAAATCCTACACTTGGAATTTGGGGGTTCCTCCTCGAGGTTAAATTTTCTGGCAGTGGTCACCAGATGGCAGTATGATATCATCAAGCCCTCCCCCCCACGGACCCCTCAAATCAGGAGGTGAAAAAAGGGGTTCAAATGGTCCATGGCGTCCTACATATAAATTCAGATACAGTTAGCCTCACAACTGAGCTAGAGAAGAGCCAGGTTTTTTCCAAGAGTGAGCAAGTGTTGCTTCCACTAAATTTGAAGGTCAATGTGCTGCTAAATATCAGAAAGAAATTAAATTATTAATTCTACCTTGGTTTATTTACACTATCTATTACTTCTGCAGAATATAACTTTCTATAGAGCTCTAAGCACCTGAATTTTGGATGACCTAAGGAACCAAACACTCGATTATCTTGTCAGCTGTCTGCTCAGACTCAGTCCCAATGCTCTTCAAGTTCAAGTTTCTTATAATGGACTTTTTTCCAGTAGGATGTATGGTTAACTTCCTCAATAAATTAAAATGTACCTAGTTCAGATGTGCATAAACACTGGGTGAGTCATACACAAAGTCTGAGACGATGATGCAGTATCCTCTAGGGCCACATTGCAACACAAAATATGTGCTCTCCCCTTTTAGACACATGGACACAACCTGAAGTTAGTTTGTAAACCCTCAGTTTCTGCCTCTGCCTCAGTGCAGTTGCAAAAGCCTGTAAGAAAAAAAAAAAAACACACACACACAACAACAACAACAACAAAAACCCCGGGGTTCTTTCTTTGTGTGACAAACATCAGATTTAAAGCCCTGTGTTTATTCAATTGAATGTCAGTTTTAATGGAAATGTCTGCAAAAGCAAAGTAAAAAGACAAGCAGTCTGATGGCCTGCAATCCTCCTTATGTGATTCCTCCAACACCATCACTATGGAGATATAAGTAGATCATCGGCTGCCAGCGATATTGGACCATCAATACTGACGCTTATGCTTCTGTTCTGCAGGTCTATTTTTTTTTTCAGGTCAGGCAATGATCAAAAAATTACAAGACCATCATTTCCAACACATCACACTTCCTTATTGTGTGCCTCCTTAAACCCTGTGGACATAAGTTGCAAAGATGGGTAGGCATTGCCTAAATTATCTGCAACACTTTGGTATGTGATTCCTGTCCTTTAAAATATTGTTTTTCCCTCTGCACAGAAGAATGTGACACTATGCTCTCTAATTATCTGAATTAATTCTCCAAGCTATGGCCTGGTTCTATTAAGTCACACCCACAAGGTTTTGTCTGTACACAGGCACAGAAAATAAGACACTGCTAGTTACTCACTGTATCCTGGAAAAATTCCTTGACACTGCAATCTATGGGTCACAGCTATTGTACTCAGGTCACTGGTTTTGTATGCTGCTATAATAACTAAAAATACTCTATTCAGGGCTCAGCACCACATGATGAAAACTGGCCTGGGCTGCTATCAGCTTGTCCTGCTCCCCCCAGGGAGTTTGTGCCAGTTAGAAAGGTGTTATTCCATAAAAGAAAAGGAAGTTATTTGTTTTTCTAAGAAGTTTAAAGGTCAAGAGGGAAAATTTAAATGCAAAACTTATCACCATCCCCTTACTAGATGCAAACTAGTGCTAGGTATAGGGGAGAAAAGAAATAATAATGAGTGAAAGTAACACCCTTTGCAGGGGATGGTACCTCAGGTGCCAGTTACTGAACTTTGGGACCGACCAGGATTCAGATATGCCATACACTCTACACACAAAAAATCCCCAAACTAGGTTTCCTTTAACATAGATATGCTTTGAGGAATGTCTAATCTATCAGATATTACTAATAAGGGACTGATATTTGCCCATATCTAACTCAGTATCACAACATGGCTATCACATTAAAAATAGGGTAACATTGATTGCCGCTAAAGCCCCTGAGTCAAGGCATTTATTATTTACTTATTGAGCAGATCTATACAGAACAAGAAATTTGTCTTTGCCCCGAGGAGCTTGGTAAATGTTCAGCTGGAAAAGCAAGTAGTAGGTCTAGCCATTATTAAAACCTATTCCCTGCTACAATGTGAAAAAATTAAGCAAAGATAGATTCAAGCTAAAGGTACTGATGACTTACTTTTTTGATGCAGTGATGCTTAGGAATCTTTGTGGGTTTGTTTGGGTTCTTTTTCTCTGGTGTACTTATTGGAGCTTTACCTTCTTGTCTTCAAAGCAGAGTAAAAAAGACAGAAAAAGAGAGACAAGTGTAGTAGGATTTCTCTCTTTGATCCTGACCAATAGCAGAAATGTGACTGTACATTTCCATTGGGATTGTCTGATTTGTTTTTTCAGTGGATGAATAACATCTCTGGTAGATAGGTGGAGATGGGTGTCTGAAGAGGGACATGAGCAAAGAAAAGGTAATATTTTCATGCATAAATCTGGGGAACCACTTTATTAGTGATCAGAATAAATAAAAATGCATGAAAAGGCGAAGAATAAAAATGTGTATATACACCTAAATGCGAAGATGGAGATGGAGAGAAGTAGAGAACTGGTGACACAAGGATACAGCACTGCAGAAGAGAAAAAGAGACCTACACCTTCTGCAGGGGGAAGATGTGAGCAGGAGCATGGCTTCATGATGGAGAATGGATGAATCATAAAAATAATTCCTCTCTTGCCTTTCATTAAATCTATTTGTCTGCATTAGTATTTTGTGCTAATAGTTGTGCTGTCAGAGGTTGTAGAATCTCTGTCATCCCATATGTTTACAGAAGATCCACAGAGCTCTTTTATGGTTTTGAAATATATTTACCAATGCATATTTTTGCAGTGGTTTGTAAACATAGCTCAGCTTAAGGAGCAAGAAATCTTCTGTATCTAAGGGTAGTCCCTTGCAAAGGAGAGTACAAAGTTCTTGTCTAACACACCTCACACACAGGCACAATCTTCATTTTGTAGCCCAGGAAGACTTTACACTCCTGGGTGCTTCTTAGACTCCAAAGATTGGGCATGGAAATCAGTTAAAGTGCAGAAAGGGATCTATTTTAAACATACGTCAATCAATCCCATTTGCTGTTTGGAGTCTGTACATGGATTTTTCATGTTATTTCTTGGCTGTTAAAGTTGGTGCCGGAGCGAAGGCATTTGTTTTTCTAACACAATGTTCTATATGCGTGAAAGAGGACTTCAAAAGTGGAACAAATCTCCTGCTGTCAGAACAAAATCATAACTCTGTTGAGGACATAGAAGAGAATAACAAAGATACTATTGTTACCCCTCTATATTAAATGAAAATCAAATTTGAAGAGTTCAAACCATCCCATAATTTCCTTTTTTAAAAGAGAATTAGATGACATCTGCAAAGGTAAGGGGTTTTGGGTTTTTTCTAGGTTTTCCCTGACTCATTCACTGCAAATGAAGCACATGCACACACAAGAACAATAAAAAAAAAAATTAAAAAAAAATAATAAAAGCACAAACCCAGCAAACCATAAAAAAAACCTACAGTGTGGAAAGTGACTCTTCATTTTAGCTTACATGGTCAGGTTATGCACTCAAAATCTAGTGACATCGAACACACTAAGTAAACATTTTTCTTCTGGGTTTGGGTGCTGGTGATTGTAAAAATAATATTTGAAATATTAGAATAATGAAAAATCTGACAAGATATGTCATGTGCCAAATGAGCATTAAAGAAAGATTAATAAGGCAGAAAATATGCTCCAGTCTTTTTTAATGTGACCTAATTACATTGCCATAATATTGCATATGAAATTTAAAAGAACTGTAAATTTAGAGCATGCTGATACTTTGGGCTTTTCTTTCTCTTTTTCTTTGCTTTTCCAGAACCCTTCAATACATCCACATTTTTCTCTACAATTTGCCTTTGATTCTTATGTCTCTGGAGCAATTCCCCTACCAGGGAAGTTTTCCCTATGACTAGCAAAAGAAATTTTTCTCTCAAGTTAGTTTAAAATGCTAAAGATACATGCTAAAGATTCTTCACTAGTAAGAAATTTGACAGGAGATTTTAAGAGATGTCATTGTCATGTGGCTACAGCACCATTCATATCAACTCCTGGGCAACTGTGGTAGGTGTTTCAAGAGCATTTGCTAAGTGTACCTCTACATCAACTTCTAAAGACCATTAAAAATATATATACAGAACAGGAGAGCTGACTCAGGGTCTGCAAGCCTGCCTGCTTAAAGAGAAAATTTTATAAGTGCTACTTTTTACATAAAGATGACTATTGAAATAGTTGTTATGTTCCTTGCTCTACTACTGTTGACCATCCAGTGCAGGAATCTAGTTGAACATAATCATAAATTAGAGAAAAAGCCTTGGAGTAATGGGGGAGGGATAAAAAACAAATTACACCTGTGTATTGCAGTCAAAAAAATCACTAATGGGCATCCTTCTTACAATACAGATTTTGTGAAATGGTGGCAATACTCCTATCCTTTATGATTTCCTGAAGAATGGACACCTATTTATAAATGAATGGCTCTGTAATAACTCGGTGACACCTTCATAAATCTCACCAATGTAGAGCAGTGTGTGACACATCTGATGAGAAATGTGTTTACTCCTTTTGGATTAAAAATAGAAAAACACAATAGAACAAGTTCATTGGCAGGTTCAGGTGGCCACTTAGTGTATAATAGAATCAGGAAATGAAAGTGCCCTGTGGCACAGAGAAAAACAGCACTAGCACCCCTTTTCTGAGGACATGAACAAGCATGTTACTGTGGCTTGAGTTTTGGGTTTTTTTATTATTTTCAGCATTTAAATAGCAGCAAATATAACTCTTTACCATCAGCTAAATATTTATTCACTTCTTCTGCTTGTTATTTCTTCATTAGCAAGGTTTTCCCTGCTGTGCAGTGGAATATGGGAGTAACTTTGCAAATGTCAGAAGCACTCAATTTGGATCAACTGGAGGAAGTGATAACAAGACTCATAATCAAGTGGAAGTACAATAGTGGCACATTTCAAGCTGCGAAATAATAGATCGATTCAGAAGGCTCTTTCTCATGGGATAATACCTCCATTTGTTCTTATTTTGAGATTTGTTTTTATTCACTATCTCAATGGAACAATATATTTTTCTTTTAGCATCTTATTTGGAGGCAGCAATTCAAATTACACTAGACCACTAATTGTTGTTTTATAAAACAAATGCTGTATTTCAATAAAGATAAACTCAAGCTAATGTAGGGTTTAAAAGCTTTGGATTCAGGCCTAACTTACACTTCTGACATGTCTGTGTTGTAGTGGCAGGGAGTTTTAGCAGCACAGTGAAAAGTATTATGCATCCTGTTTGACAAGAGCACTGCTGATATTAATTCTTGCAACAAGGCAGGATCACAGAACCAAGATAAATGGAGTTCTTATGAAAACTGAGCTTTTAAATTTGCAAATGAGCATTTTTTTGCCCCATAATATAATCTATAAAATAGTTGCAACTGCATAATTTAGTAAGGAATTCTAGAATGTTTTCATTTTGTCGGCTGTATTTCTGGATTTCTAGTCTGTGGCAACAATAAAATGTCATTAGATTAATTTCATTGATACTGCTTACTGTTCTGTCTACATCCTTTTACAGTGCAATGACAGGTTAATATTAGTCTGTTTCCATTATTTTTCAAAGATATTACAGTAGAATATTGTCTCAAAGTTACAACTCAGAGGTCTTTCTCCATTTCCTGTTTGCTAATCAGTCTGTGGCTTCTGAGTCATTCTTTTATTTAAAACTGAAATGAATTAGGTGTATTCTATTGTTCTTTTACAATGGGAAAAAAAATACCTTGTATAAATTTTATTAAACATAACAGTCTTTATCCAGTAGGGCATTTTACAGAACTCTGTAGGTTTCAGCATGATTATTCATATGATTAGAGGCTACGAGATTGGGTCTCTCTTTGGCTGATGTATATTTTTATGTTCTTTGACCAAAGAGGTGCTTTAACATAATTTCCACTCAAAAAACTTCATCATGGGATAAATCAATGGCCTTGGCTTTAATTGCCTGCTATATCCCACAAAGTCGAGTAGGTCCCCTGAAATCTGATCCATTGGGCAAAAAATTGGCACATCAAGGTCAGGTTTAGATTCAGACACTCTTTAAGAGGACGACTTTCCTTTTTCCTAGTTTGATAGCTGACTTAGACACCTGAGTTGTGGGGAAAAGTATTCATTTCAATATAGGACTAGATATTGAACCCTTAGCTACTGTAAATTTTCATTGTTTCCTTGAAGTCATTGAAACTAACTTTAAACAGAGGAAGAGTTGGCCTTAAAAACTTCCCCTGCACAGATACATCTGTATATGGCTGAGCCTTCCAATCTTCACTTCCCTTTAGAGTAAAGGATAATTGTGGATGTCCTGTCATATGGGGTCATCAAGTTGAAGAAAAATGTTTTATTTGTCTGGAATTGGGCCATGTAGAGCAAAATACCTGTCTACAGACAATAAAATACTTGTCTACAGACAACTCAACCAAACCTCAATCTCTTCCTCTGTGCCATCCTGAAATGAGAACATTCCCAAGCCAGACAGAGAGAGGACCTGGACCTTTTCATGCACTCCTGCCTCTATTACCTGGTCCATGAGACCATTCTTTCATAGGCAGGATCCACATCCTAATCTGTATCGTGCTTCCATTGGCTTGTTCCTTGCCAGAGAAATCACTGAGACCAGTGATTTTGTAGGATTTGAAAGGGATCATGCATTTATACTGGCAGTAAGTGTGCTTGAAATTCAGTTAAACAGGATTTGTTGTAAGTTAGGAAGGGATATAAACCTTACTGCTTCTGAGATCAGCAAATTTGTAGCTGCTGGAGCTAGAAAAAGCTGTTTTGTTCTGAGCAGAGATGCTGCACCCTTGCCATGTAGGCAACTCTGTGCCTTCTGCTGGTGCTGGTACTACTGAGTGACGCTGTTCAAGATCACAATGACAGGGACTCCAACTCAGAAGGCTAACAATGACTCCTTTATTTTTAGTTATTCCTTCCCTTTTATGCTGTTCTACAAAGAACAACCCAATGGGTGGAAAAAAGATAAACTTTTTCACCTACATTGGTCAAGTCAGAGGGACATCAAGAAAATTTCCCTCCTAGGGAAAGGAATGTAAACATAGGTTACAGTTAGGAAATCATGTCTCTTGTTGACAAAACAGTCTCTGGGAAAGAGTTTCAGAGAAACCAAAACATCACAAGCACGAACCAGGGCTACAACTGAGAGCAATACTAGCTTACTCAGTGAAGTAACTTGGTTCAGACATTGCCTCAGAGGACAGCTACAGGAAAATAGCACAGCACATCAGGTTTGGGCAGTACTCAGTGTGATTCAGAAGAGGCAAGAATACAGGGATCAAACCTCTGTGCACAGCCTGCATAGCTGACGCCCTTCACCACACACAAATTTCAAGGAAAATTCCATATATCTGCTCCTGACCTGCAAGCAGTTCCTTCTGGTTGTTTCCCTGACTCTACATACAGAGTATTATATCAATATTAACCTGGATGTATGATCTTCAGCATGGATAGAGGATTAAATGCTCTGGAGGTTTCATGCGCTGAACATTTATCTTCCAGATGTTTTGATATAAAGTAGCTAGCTACCACATAAAAGATGACCAGAGAAAGAAAGAATAGGTTGCAGCTATTAATTTAAGAGAAAAAAAAATACATACAATACATAAAAAATCATGTTCACTCTCCATCAAGCCCATTAACAGTCTCCCTTTCCTCTAGGACTGCCACCTGAAGGATGGAAGAATATGGATTTTATTTTTTTTATGCTTCCTGAGAAACTGGAGAAGTGTGGAGAATACAATTTCCTTCAGATTAACATCACATGAAATAAGTAAAGGCAGCAGATGACCCCTCTTCTCATCACATCTTGGAGCTGAAGAACTTTTTTTAATCTTTTGTCCTAATCTCTTCTTGAAACATGGAATCTTCTATGATGTCATAGAAGAAAGCCAATTTCTTGAGGAGAATTAAAAGCAGATTTTGTGCTTCTATGCTGGGCTATTGTGACTGTTAGTACCTGTCTTTTTTTTTTTTTTAATGACAAATAATATTATTCAGACTCTACCTGTTGAAACAGAGTATGTGCTTCTGCTGCTTCTGACATTGGCAATGGAAGTATGGTCCAGAAATATTAAAAATTCCTAGACAACAATATTGTCACCACTTTGGTATAATAGAAAGTGAATTATTTTCAAGATAAGTAGTCTGGTTGTACAGCATTGCTTTTATCATTTTTCTGTATGGTGTCATGGCATGGTCACACTCTGCTAAATATAGACCTCGTATGAAGGGGAAAACCAATCTTTTTGTTTTCACTGATATGCAATAACCCATCCACCACTGAACTCTCTATTTCCTTTGAATGTGATGACACTATTATGCATAAATCTAGCACTACTCTGGACAGGTTAAACCATAAAATGTGAATGATCCTAAAACTGCCTTAGAATATGTTTATTTTCAATTCATATAAAAATGTTACACTTGAAGTGTCGGATAGATAAATAAATAAACTTTCTAACAATCAGTGCTGATATGAAGCTCATGGTTTAAATTACACACAAATCACACATCTAAAAAGCAGGCTTTCAATGCAAACTCTCAGTAGCTAGAAAATGTCAAAATTAGGATTGCCATTGTATGGCTGTGTGCATATATTTTTTTCATTGTCTTTTACTGTTTTCTTCAATTACAAAATAATTCCTCACATACAACCTACCTCATTCAATATGCAAAATGGTCTTAAGAATAATTTAGTCAATATTCTGGGTTTGTTTTTCCCTTTCATTCTGCAACATCTGGCCATATCTGTTGCTAAAACATAGATTTAAAGACAGAAGAATAAGTTTTTCTTTTCAGTGACGCTCATTATAGCCACAACTGAGTGACACATAAAAATTAATTATTTTCACCAGACTTATATGAGCTGAAGAGTGACATGAACATTATGCAATGGCCAGAGTGGTTAACACATATTTGGGAAACAAATCTTTCCAGTGATTAGCAAGCAGAATTTGAGACACAAATCAGAATTTACCTCAGAATTTGAGGTAAATCAGACCTCTCACAGCATTTAACACCACATAGTAGCTTACATAATCTTGCTGACTTTAGCTGAAATTGCAAGTTCATAGTACTTTCCTTAGTCAGATTCCCTGGTACTATAGTAAAAATTAGTGATGAGCTGTAAAAACTCCAATTTGACATGACTCCCTAATGTTCTGTGGCTGTATGTCCTCTTGGCTGGGAGCTTGAATTCCACCAAACTGACTGGAGTTAAGTGCCTCTTTAAGAAGAGATCCCAAAGAGGGAACAGAGTGTGAAAAAGGTCTCCAGCTAAGACCCATAACACCCATGGCTGGCTGCAATTACAATGCTGATGCCATGCAGTTCAAAGGCTGGAAGTTTGTGGATATCTTGCAAGACATTCTCAGCACACAAGCTAAGGTATGGTACAAGAGGGTTCTGCAGGCTGTATTCAAGGGATTTTGACTTCATTAGACCTGTTTTCTTGGCGTTCCCTGTGACAATCACCAGACAACTGCAACTGGTGAAAATATATTCTGTCAGGGCCGCCAGGAATGGGAGAGCGTTGCAGGAGACGAAAAGGGCAAAACGATAATAATGAATAGTAATAAATACTTGTGTCATGATACCTATTCAAAAAGGAATGTTCAACAAGAGTTGCACAGAGAACTTTAATTTTCCAGTTTTCTCATTTCTGACTGTTGAATGTAAATGTAGGCAGAAGGGGTGACATTGAAGGCAAGCCCAGACTCACTCTCCTTTGAGCAGTGAGTGGAGTGAGCCAGCTCCAGCAAGAGCTGACTCACTTATCCTGTTACAGCTCATCATGTGTGGTGGCCAACAGTGGGTCAGCCTGTCTGAATTTCTGAGGTGTCCTTCCAAACTTCTTTTAGAAACCAACACCCTTTGTGGATGAGAAGTACACCTTTTGTGTCTTTCAAAGTCCACTCTGACTATTCCATTTGGCGGTATTACTTGTGCTGTCAGTGGTTTGCTATTGATCATCTCCATTCTACAAATATCACTTGTGCTGTAACCATTTTTTTCCAAATTATTTTTAGTACTATTTTTATTTATATTTGCTTTCTAGCTATGTGAAAGACAATCCACATCTCTGATTATTTTTGTTGTCTTTGGTATTTTTGTCTGGATCTTTGGTGATTCTATTATAACTTTTTCTTTTGCTCAGGAATTCCTAGAACCCCAGTGTCCTTAAATTTAGAATAATGAAATCTTGAAATATTAATAGCTGATTAATATACACTGGGACATGATTATGCACTCTGTTATGCTCCTAATTATTTTCCTAATTATTCAGATTCTGGTTATATTTATAGACACTGCTGAATTCTAAGCTGGTGTTTTGAAGAACAGTTTGCAGCTACAAAATCTCTTTCCAGAATGGTAGTAATTACACTGATGGCCATCCTTTTACTAAAACTTGTAGGTTATTTCTTTTACTAGGCTTTAAATTCCACTTCTTAACATATAATCTCATCTAACTGTTCATCATCTACTCGTAAGTTTGAGCTCCTTGACAACTTCTCACGATCAGCTTTAGGTTAGACCAAATAATTATGGATCATTTTCAGATTTTTCTCTCCTTATCATTCAAGCGATATCCATTTATGAATATGTCGAATGGCACATTTTTCACATGTAGAATATGTTTGAGCTCCTTTCTTTCTGAAAACCAGCTACCCACTCCTACCATCTGTTTCTTATACTTTCACCTGAACCATATGCTCCTCTGAAGATGACTGATACATGAGTCATGACTTCTCCTTGCAAAGGCTAGGTTGACTTTTTCCTAGTATATCATGTTTTTCTCTTTTATTACTCAGTCTGTGAAATGGAATATTCCTACAGATTTGCCCTTACATAAATTTAATTTATTGGTTTGTAGTTGTCTGAGTTAATCTAGAAAATCTTTAAAAACTTTGGTGAGATATTTGTCACTTTCCATTCTTCAGGTAACACAAGTCATTTAAATGACAGACTATTATTCACAGATAATAGTTTAGTTGTTTATTTCTTTTGCTTAAAAATTCCTGATGGAAGCGGTCCTGTGGGCTTATGTTCTGGTAAAGTGTAGCTCTGGAGTAGGAATCTCTCTTGCTTCTTCTGCAATAAATGTTGACACAGGGAGTTAATTTAAAGGGAATGAGGGAATTATTCTCCAATAGCCTCACCTTAGTGAATTCCCCTTTTAGGATTTGATTAACTGTTGGACCCACATATTTTACTGAAGATATTTTCTTCACAATTTAGGAGGAAAAATTGTTTTAATATTTTTACCCTATTAGCTTTTCTCATCTGTGTTTTCACATGTGACCTCTTGAGTGTTTTTAAAAGAAGAAAACAGAAGAAATTCTTTCCTGTGACAAAAAATAACAGCGGTGGAGAAGAAATTTGGAGATTTTAGCAGAGATGGGAGCAAAGTAGTCCTTGCAGGTCAGCTGCAGAACCCTGAGATAACAGTTTGCCATTATTTTGTCATTTTTACCAGCAGCAGAACAATAGTGAGACTCAGGATACTTGGGTTCACCCAGACATGTGCGAATTGAGCAAAGCCTTTCTATTTCTAGTTCCTCCCTTCTTTGACTTCTTCTTTGCCTTGACTTTGATACTTGTATCAGCTCATTTGAAAGGTTTTGGTTGGCTTTTTCCAAGAGTTGCAACCTGAAGTTAACACTGAATCTATAAAATAGAAGCCCAAAGAAGTTGGCAAATTTACAAGTCAGTGAAAGCAGATCTTTATAATTGAAAGCATGAAAGTGGCATAATAAGAGACAACATGACGTGTTCTGCCTAAAATAGCTACTGCTAAAGAAGGTAACTTTCAGCTATGTGCTTTCAGGAGCATGAATAAGGGAGAACCACTGGGTGTCAATGGTGTTATGGCTTCCAAACTGTAAATGAAACAAAATATAGATTATTTCATACAAACAAAAACACTTGACAAAATTCAAAATCCTCATACCGTTACTCTACAAGCATTTTCTGGAAAAGTTGCTCTGTTATAAAAGGCTTATATAACTTACTTTCTGCCACTCTGTCTCCCTCTTGCAGAGCTTTACAGGAGCTTCACACTGGAAATCACTTCCCAACAACTTATTCATACAAATGCTATCCTGTGTGCCACAAACCCTTGCCATGGAAATTTGGGAAAGGACTGGAGCTTTCAGAGACCTAACTTTCAGGGAGGTCTTCTGCAAAACCGTGAAACTAATCTGAACCTTACACTTAGTTCAGGTTTCATTCTCTGACCTTGCATCACAGATCCTATGAATAAAACATTGTCCTTTCAGTGCAGTCTCAATAACTGGACATTTTCTGGGTCTGTGGATTTGTACAATGAGATATCTACTCCAATCTGTGTACATAATGCTCCAATGCCTGCCAGGAATGGCTGCAATATTGACGCCTTTCAATGTAGATCACATCATTCACAGAGCAGAGTTCAATAAAATGATACTGTAGTTAACAAGTTTTATAACACAAAGTTACTTTAAAACATGGAACTAATCAGGAGGAAGCCTGTTTATGCATGTCACAGTTACATTGAATTGTCAATAAATAAACAAAGATTTGCTTCACCTATTGTCATGTAGATCAAGCAAGTCATTAATCTAAACTAATGAAGCTTAAGATATTTGACAGGCAGTTTTTATGGAGCTCTTTCTTAATGATATGTTTGCTTTTCTTTATAACACCAAGAGACCATTATCTAGAAAGCAGCAAATTATAGCCCAAAAGCCTTGAATCTACTGCTTCTCTCTTTATCCCTGGCTCACATTGTGTAGCATTTACACTTACCTTTTCACAGAGCTCTCCTGGATGAATGGCATTACTCAGAAATGAATAAAAAATCCAGATAAGAAATGCAACAGGAAAATAATGTGTCTATTGCTTGATGTTTAGCCAGTTATGTCATTAGATAGCTAGTGAGTTAAGGATTTTTGAGCTGTGCTGGAGCACAAAAATGAAGGCTAAATTCAAACACTTTCACAATGCATGTTCTTTTGAAATTTATTTTTATTATGAGGAAGCACAGAATAAACCCATTAAGACTGTTTCAGAGAAAGCAAGCTCATATACCTTCTTGCAAATTTCCAGAAATAAGGTGACTGGATTATCTTCGTGGATTCACAAGTTTGATGTTACAGAACAGAAAAATTAAAGACAGTCTGACTTCCATTTTCATCTGAAAATGATAAGAAATAATGCAGGAAGGCCAACTATCAGCAGCTCAGCTCAATTTCCTACTGTACAAGCTGCTCACCCATAAACACCTAGAGCCAGTTTAGATGCCACAGGTATGAGCCACACATCCAGGACAAGCAGCTATGACACTGTACTTGCACAGTGTCTGGAAACCAGATCATATCCCCCAGAGCACCTCAGATAGCACTAGATACTCCTGTTTTGGATCCTCAGTTAAGCACAGGATGCTTTCTGCATTCCTGTGCTTGGGTGAAGGTTCTTCCAGAGGTCAATACTAGATTTTGACTGGAAAGGAAAAAATCTTCCTTAAAAATTTTCATGTTTCTCTTGGTAACCTGTACCATAAATTATCTCATTGTTTAAAAAGTGCTGCTGTTTTTCCCCTTTCACTTAAGTTGTTTTAACTCCTTGTCATTATATTTTGCAGGAGTTTGCCAGAGTAAATACCCTGATTGTCTTTCTCTTCCCCTGAAAGTACTGAAATGTTCGAATGTTTAGTACTCTGGGACCACTTGATGTCATTTCATTCAAAAGAAAATCTTATCTGGTTTTGGAGAAAATGTTCTTTTCAAATAAAATTTGTTTGGGCTGATGGCATGATTCCATTGATCCAGGTTGAACAAAAGTGATATGACCGTTTGCGGAATACATAAGTGTTAATATATGTATCCCATTTTTTCTTGGTAAGTTCTTGTCTAGTTTTGACCTTTAATTCAGTTTTGAGTGTTATTTTAGAGCAAGATCTTGACACCTTCTGAGTCACTGTTCCTGGTGAGCTCTGATGTAACTATGCTCTGCTGATGGTTGTTAACTTTGAAGAGTTCTGTACTCAGATGACAACAGAAAACCGAAGTATGAAATTTCTTGGTGAAATTTCATCAGAACATTATAAAAATTAAAAAAAAACCCCACCAAAATAAAAAACTACAGTGTAAAACTTCCAAATGTAAACTTTCCAATGGAGTGGAAACCAATAAAATGCCACATACAATCATAACACTAAAAAGACTGAGACCTGAAATGGCCACTGTAACTTAGATCAAACCCAAAACTTCTGTGGGTAACAAAATTCTGCATTAATGATGGTGTTCAGGAGTTTGATGACTTTCTATCTGTGTAACTTTCCTGCTCTTCTTCTGGTGCATACTCCGTGTGTGTGCACATCTGTATAAGAAGTTACCCAGCTGAGATTACCTCCTTACTTTGTTGACATCAAGGTTACCAGAAAAAATTGATTTCTACAGTCAAGTGAATGGGGGACATAAAGGCAGGAGAGAAGCTCAGTATCTGGTTTAATAGCTGGGAAATTCTTTTCTATATCTAGACAGGTGGATTATGGTCTTCTAAAATGACTCCAAATAGCACCAGACATGGCATTAAAAGACACGGATTTTAAGAGTCATTCCACAGGCCAAGGAGACTTAGATGATCGTGGACTCAATGTTTTGAGATGATTACAGGTAAAAGAAAAAAACAAAACAAAACAAAAACCAAACCAAAAAAAACCACACCAACCCATGGAGAAAACTGAAGTGAAAAAAAAATAAGATGTATCACTCCTAGCTTTCAAATTAAGAATACTTAATGAGCTCATATGGTTTTGGAACTTCCAGAAAAGCACAACTAAAAAATAAATCAGTTCAAAACCTGCCTCTTTAATGTCTGTATAATCACGTCTCTGAACAGTTGCTGATAGTACCAAACTATTGCCCTGATATCAGGAGCATTCTGATTTAAGACATCAGTATGTGGCTTCTTAAGAGGCCAAAAGCTGGATGGAAATATTTGTACCTGAAGTAAAGTTTCAAGGAGACCAGCACAGATCTTTTTCCATCAGAACAGTTTTCTGATGCATCATGCCGTTTTTGTAAATTAATATGTTTCATGGGGCTGTTTCAATTAGATTTTATGTCTTCCAACCCCATTGAGAATCATTGCAGATTGTTTTTCCCAGATTAAAATATTTCACTGAACTAAGGAACCTAAAGCATTTTATTTGAAAAACTTCTTGAAATTGGCCTGATTTCTCTTCTCTGTTACATTAAGAGTTAGTTGTGCCTGACACCTGACCTCTGCAGGACTACTTTTTACCAAAAAAAGTCAACATAGCAAAGAAAACCACAATGGGCAAAAGCCCAGTCACAAAATGCTGAATGCATCACGCAAAAATCTAGTACCTCTGCAGACTTGATACTTTATGGTCAGCTTGAAATTTTGACCATCAATCACTTTCAAGGACTTAGGCCACTGTCTGACAAAGTGTGAAGTATTCAGTTAACATCAAGTGTTAGGTCCCATCACGCGGCCACACTATTTCTTTACACAGATGTGTCAGAATGGATACGTGTGTTGGGATGTTAAGGCTTTAGTACCATGAGTAACAACACTCTTTTAGCAACCTCTCTCAGCCTGATGTAAATATCACAGATTTTCAGGCCTGGAGCAAGAACTCAAAAGAGGCTGCACTATACACTGAAAATATAATTAGGTGATATCCAAGGATGGTAGTTCAGTACTAATTATTCACAAAATATCACTTCCCAGATGCTAAGCCTGTACGTTTACCATTGTTAGGAAAACAACTCTTATGAAAACTCCATCCTTCAAATTATGCTCTAAAATATTTTAAAGTTTCTCTTCCTGTTTTGGACCATAGAGAATTCTTTACACTGGATCCTTAGCTCCTATGAAAATAAACAAATTTTATTTATCAAGTCTCTTCTGCTAGGTAGACAATCTACTTCTGAACTGCTATAGGACTAATTCAATGTAACTGAGATTTTCATTTAGTATAAGCCATCTGAACACACCATCTAACTTAAAATGGTTCTGTGAATCTCTATAGCCAATCTGGCTGAGGTTTGTTCTCATTTGTAAATACTTGCCACTGATGTCATGCAAACTGTTGTCAAATTCCCTTATACATAAAGTATAAATATTGGTAGACGGTCAGTATAAATGTTATCTAATAGGTACTAAAGAAAACAAACTCTAGATAGAAACTGTTGGGTTGTTTCAAAACTTCTATAACTTTACAATAAGAGGGTTACTTTATTTTCTGTGATTAAAAAAGAATCTGTTCTGTTTACTATATAGCCATTTACATTCTGGCTTAGGATTTTCAAGAAGAATAAAAGTCTGTTTCCATTAGCACTAAAAGCATAGAGAGACTTTCACCCTAGAAATGTCAGGCACCATTACTTTCTATAGAGTCTGAAAGCACTGCATCTGTTGTTGTCAGAAATGGGCAACATGTCTATCCAGAGAAGAGCAATGAAGCCTGTGAAAAGACTTTGTAGAAAGCCAGGCAATGTTTTTATAGATGGTAAGTATCAGCAGTGGTAAGAAAAATACCAAATTTTCCTTCCTTAAGGAAGAAACACATGATTAAAGAAGCTACTTGAGATATTTGTTTTGCAGGAAGGAAGAGTAAATGCTTTGTATGGTTGAGGCAATGTGATTTCCAAAGTTTGTAGCACACTTCAGATACAATAGGTGAACACAATATTGGCATGTGTACTGCACTTCAAGAGGCATTTCAAATAACCAGTGTTGACTTGAGATAATCCTCTCTGTTAGTGCTGTATACTCCAAAAAACATTTTTTTTCAGAAAGACATTATGCTTAAGAAGCAATTGCTAAACTTGAATGTTCATGACTTTCTCATGAAAGTCCCAAATGAAAATTCCAGAATGATTAGAATGCAAAATTAACCATATATGCTTTTTAAATATTTACATAATTCTCATTAACGTAACAGACTCACCTTAACTTGGATAGAGATATTAATGTATCTAAGGCTTTGTAAGAGCAGTCTACATGCAGTTTCTCAATACACAGATGCTGCATGTGAATGAAGTTTTATAGACTTTATGTCTTATAATAGGCCAACGTGGACTTACCATGTAAAAAATTATATGGTCCAGCAACATACACTGGACCATAGATTGACCCTGGTATTTAAACAGGTTTTAAAACACAGTATGTATCAATATAATAGTATTTTCATTCTCATTTTTTGGGTTAAAAAACCCCAGATGTACATGGGACAGCTTGTATTTTTTCACAGCTATTATTATTATTGTTATTATTGGTACTACTATTAAATTATTTTATTCAGCAGATAAAAATGGCAGTGATTTTAGATATAAAACCATATCTGTTCCAAGTACATCTGATGACAGTAATTGCCTTCATGGTCATGAGCCATATCAAAAATGAATTTTTTTCAAAACTGTGAAATTCATTCTCTTTAACTGAATAACAGATACTTCATTTTAAATATAGCCTTACTTGGAAAATTCTTGTAACACAGCTCTGACTACCCACTCAATAGTTTTTATTAGTTTGGGGTTTAAAATAAAACAGTCAAATGAAATTCAGAAATTAGTAAAATGAAAGGGTAATGCTGAAAGACAAGACTCCCCTGAGAGTTCAAATAAAGATTCAACCTACTCTTTTTTCTCAGTCATTAAGAAGAGTATGATATAGCACACAAGACCACAGCACTGGTAATCCAGCATGAAGGACTCTCTGGATTGTGCCAGGAACATTCCTTGACAATTGCATGAACTCTTAGCACCTCACTTTATAGCCTGTTGGGGAAAGAGAAGGCTGAATATAGAATCATTGAATTATAAAGGTTGGAAAAGCCTTTCAAGATCATCAAGTGGACATGCTCCAGCACCACAAGGTCCTTCTAGAGGAGACCAAACCTGAACACGGCTTCAGCACCTCAGTCACTGCCTGGCCACACTATTTCTGATACAGGCCAGGAATCCAGTGGCTTTCTTGGTCCCTGGGCATATACTGGGTCATGTTCAGCTGGATGTTTACCAGCATCTCCAGGTTCTTTTCCACTGGGCAGCTTTCCAGCCACTCTGCCCCAGCCTGTAGCACTTGGCCTTGCTGAACCCTCATACAATTGACCTTGGCCCATCTATCCAGCCTGTACAGATCTCTCTGTAGAGCCTTCCTGTACTCCAGAAGATCAACACTCCCACCACAGCTGGTGTTGTCTACAAACTGACTGAGGGTACGCTCAATCCCCTTGTCCAGATCACTAGTAAAGACATTAAATAGGACTGGCCCCAGTACGGAGCCCTGGGGAGCGGCACTTGTGACCAGCTCTCAACTGGATTCAACTCCATTCACCACCACTCCCTGGGCCTGAGTTTTAACATCCAGCCAGATTCTTACCCAGAGGAGGTAACACCCATCCAAGCCATGGGCAGCCGGTTTCTCCAGGAAAATTCTGTGGGAGTCAGTGCAAAAGGCTTTGCAGAACTCCAGGTAGACAAAGGTCCAGTCCAACATCTAGCATTTCCCTCATCTACTAAATGGATCACACTGTCATAGAAGGTTGGTCAAACAGGACATGACTTTCTTAAACCATGTTTTCTGGGCCTGATCCCCTGGTTGTTCTCCACGTGTTGTGGGATGGCCCTCAAGATGGGCTGTTCCATCCTTCCTGACCTTAATCAAGCACAGAGGTCAGGCTGACAGGCCTGTAGTTCCCTGAATATTCCTTCTACACTCTTGTAGATGGGCGTCACATTTGCTAAACTCCTGTCACCTTGGACCCTGATTAACCAGGACTGTTGGTCAATGATGGAAAATGGCTCAGTGAGCCACCAGCTCCCTCAGTACCCTTGGGTGAATCCTATGCATTCCAGTGCAGCCTTGTGGGTGTCTCAAGTGTTGCAGCAGGTCTCTGACCATTTCCCCTTGGATTATGAGGGCTTAATTCTGCTCCCCATCCCTGTCTTCCAGCTCAGGGAGCTGGGCAACCAGAGAAAAACTGTTCTTATTAATAATACCAGTCTTACTGCTGGTATTATTCCAGACTGAGGCAAATAAACCATTAAGTCTCTCAGCCTTTTTCTTTGACAGCTGTGTCAGGAAGTTTTCTTCCATGCACTCCAGGAACCTCCTGGACTATTTCCTCTCTTTTGTATTGTATTTTCAGCAGACATCCAGTAAACTGAATATGTAGAGATTGGACCCACTAGCTACACAGCAAAAGCTTCATTTACTTCACAAGACCTAGATTTTACTCACTGTGTCTACAACCACTAGTAAAATCTATTCAGGGCCTTGGTTAAACATTGCTAAAAATTATGGAACCTCTCAGTAGGGTCATTTAAGAAAAAACATGTCACAAATTCACAAGTGCATTCTGTTTTGAATGTATTATGGTAATTGAACTGTCATCATAGTGTTGTCAGTATGCATCTGTGTCTAATTGAATTTCATTTCCTTGTGGTTTTAGCCATAAACAGTATGTGAAAAGTCTTTCTTGAAGGACTAGGGGGACTGGGGAATGGTTTCTGTAGCTTTTGGGGTTTTTTGGGGGGGTTCTTAAGGGAGGGTTGGGATATGGTTTCTTGGGGGGGGTGGTTTTTTGTTTGTTTGTTTTGGTGTGGGCTGTAACCAGGAGCACCAGAAATGAGACAATAGAATATTTAACAAAATTAGACACATATTTATGAATTTCAAGGAACTTCGGGGTTTAGCTGATTCATAAATTGATTTTCCCATCACTAATACTAGCATTGATCCAAGTAGGAAAAATTTACTTTCAATTTTCCATTGTAGATAATTTTAAAAGAGTTATGTAGTTTAGGCCTGAATACCACATGCAATAATTCATAGCACAGCAATCCATATGCTACACATCTCTGTTAATCTGTCAAGTGAAAATGCTAAAGCAGGAACAGATGAGAATGCTACATTTATTGTGACAATGTATTTTTGATTCCTTCTCTGCTTTTCTCACCTAAAAACTTATACATTCTAGATATTATTCTTAGGTAAATACTTATTCATTACTTCCTGTTCTTTCCTGGTGAAAATTGGTCTGCTCTCACCAAGACTTTCAAATTACTCAAATTAAAAGGCTCCCAAAATTACCAGTTTAGTATTCACTATAGGACATCCATTTGAGTAATGCCATACCTAGTACAATCTCTAAAGAAACATAAATAATTGAGTAGATGGTAAATATAAAGGTAAGTCTGCAGGGGAATAGATCAGAAAGTATTGTGGATATTGCTTTAAACTCTTGTTACAAATTTAAGATAGAGAGAGGTGACATACCACCAGAAGACATTTTTGGTTCACTCATGCAGCCAAAGTTACTTAACTTTTAAATCTGAGTAAAAGCATGAGTATTGGTAGATTCACATCAGTGGTTCACCTGGCAGAAATCAGAAGGGCACACATGCATGTGGGTCTCTAGTTTGGGAACCTAAGCAGATATTGGTTGTTGGCAGTCTATGTGTTCTTGTCCTCATCTTAGCTGAGTTAGTTGAATTTAGGACACAGTCTAGACTCACACACTTGCCCATGAGCCTGAAAACAGTCCTGGTGTTCCCAGTTTAGGTACAGAATGTGTGAATGTCAAACCTCTAGTCATGATCACAAGTCAGAGTGGTCGAAATTGCTATTTTGTTAAGCTTATTCACGGTTGTAATATGAAAGACAAGAAACCACACTAATATTTTATTATCAAGGAGCTTCCTGTTCATATAAAGTTAGTCTTGCTATAGGTGATGTGAAACAAAAAGGGTACATGTCTGTCCTTGGAGCAGTTGTCCAAGAAATCTTCTCTTGCCTCTCAGAAACCTGTAGGACCCTGCACTTCTTCCTCTCATGTGGCCAATGTTTGGCTTATTCATTTTTGTTAAAAATGTAGTTATTATTTTCCGCTTAGCCTTTGTTTAAGGAGACAGCAACATCCTAACTGAAGAGATAAATAAGGTCTTCACTGCTGGTCTTTCTGAACTGCTTGTCACCATGCAGTGAAATTAACAAGGAACATGCTGACAATTTACATTCCTCAGTCAGCATTTCACTAAGCCATTCACTTATCAGGTACTGATATGCCTGATTAAGACCCATTGCAGTCTCTGTGATGACTTTTAGACATACCTTCACTTTTCCATCCATCAAGAGAGTGAAGCTGTACTTCCACGATCACCACTTAGTTCCTTATCAGTCAGTCATGGCTGTGGGCTTTATTAATGCAAAGTAATTCTCTCATCCTCTTGTCTCCTGACATCACTTTCCCCTCCAGTTTAATGGTGGGAAACAATGAAGTAGCAGTACAGATATAGTGTGTGTCAGATAATCGTGGTAGCTACCAGGCAGTCAGATCATCAGACCTTTCACAGAAGAAAATAGAATTACTGATATGAGAAGGCTGATATCAGATGAAGATGCTTTGTCTAGGAGAATCAAAATGAGCTTTTACAGGTTAGGAAGAAAGCTGATAAAAATACACACTAGAGAGCATCTATAAGCTCGCTGAGGAATATAAATAAAAAGCAAACAAATAATGAAACCAAATGTCAAGATTTATACACAAATTGTTAGCAGCTTCATGAAGCCTACCTATGTGGTGATATTGGAATATTGCTGTATATCCATTCCACAGCCATTTTTCTTGACATTTTTTTCAACTAGATAAATCTCTTTTTCTAACTCTTAGCATTAAAGGCATACTTAAATATTGGCTGTTACTAGAAATAGATATTTCTGGATAAAAAACAAGACAACAGAATGTTAAATTCCATTTCAAATATTCAAAACTTTTAAAATTCTGAAATTAAGTCTACTAAGTAGTGGTTCTGGGTCCATTTGTTACAATTAATCATATAAGCACATAATATTCAATTTTAAAACAGTGATTTTAATGTGCATGATGTACACAAACAATTTTTTAAAACGTCTTTTTTGCTATTCATGTTTTAAGATATCAAATGAGTTTAGTATAGAGAATGTCCATATTTTCATGAATACTACAACTCTGGTATTTTCATGGATATTTCAGAATCCAGGTCTTCTAGTAAGCACATTATGTCTTGCACAGGGTTTATTCATACCCCTTTTTTATGACATGACAGACTAGAGCAGTCCATGATTGAGAGGTCTTACCCAGTGGAAAGGATACGTTCTGGAGCAGCTCTTGAAGGACACCAGCACAGAAAACGGACCCATACTGGAGAAGCTGGTGGAAGACTGTATCCCATTGAGGATTACACTCTATCCCATGGAAGGGCCCCCATGTTGGAGGAGAAGAGTATAAGAAGGGACAGCAAAGAAGGTTTTTGAACTGATGGCAACCCTCATTCTCAATCATCCAGTGCCATTCAGGAGGCAGAAAGAGGCAGAAAAGTTGTGTGTGAAGTTGGGACTGGGATGATGGTAGGGGAAGAAGGGGGGCACAGGTGAAAAGTGGGCTTAGTTTTGGTTTCATCCTGTTGTTATTAGCTGTCAATAAATCACATTTTTTTGCAGAGTCAAGTGTATTTTGCCCAAGACAGTAAATGGGGAGTGATCTCCCTTTCCTTATCTCATTCTATGGACTTTTTCTGCCCCTGCTGGGAAGGGAGAAGTGATCAAGCAGTCTGGCTGGCACCTAGTGGCAACAAGCCTAGGGATCAGGAGATTGCTGCTCAAAATGAAATGGCAACAGGTTGTCACTAAAAGCAAAATAGGTCAATAGATCTAACTAAGCCTGATAATACTCCATCTAATTTGGTGAACTTCACTAATTGATTTCCTTTTTTTTTTTTTTTTTTTTTGTCACGATATAACACATAGAAAAGAACATTTATATTTGTACACTTGAAATACTAGATCATCTAACAGGATAAACTCTGGTGCCAGCTTGCTTGGAGGAATCAGCAGAAAATATCTACGTCAGCTCACAAGGTCTTTGGCTACAGTATTAAAAAAATTATAATGGGCAGCATAAACTTCCCTTAGGAAAGGTTTAGAACAGCTGATCCCTCTGAAGAGGTGAAAAGATCATCATCTCTGAAGCTTATTTTAGCCTGCATTTCCTAAGATTTTGGGAAATCTAGTGATAACATCCATTTCTATGAAACAATGGCTTCAGAATGTCAGTGAAAGCCTAAAAGTGAAGATATCATCACTGGTGAATCATATAACTACTGAAAATCTAATCTGCAGCCAGCCTGCAACTCTCCAGCTCTTCTAAGTGAACATTTTTATTTAATTTTAGCTACATTTTACTTTCAAAACTCAATTCACTCACAGTTAAGTAGCTCACATTCTAGGTTTGTAAATAGCTTGTCTGGTAAATGCAGGAGAGATGCTGGCAGCAAGCATCCACCTTCAATGTTTTGATTAGTTCCATTTGGTTTGTATCACCAGTTGACTGAATGTGAGATTGTGCACATTAGCTGGAGTAATGCCTTTATGGTGACTTGGCAATTATTTAACCACTACATTGTACCCCAAACTCCATCTTTCTCAGATAAATAAAACAAATCTGTCATTATCCATCTAGAGTAGGAAGGAATGATTACTGCACACATATAATTCATAGAAAGACATAATAACACACTTTTAATATGCCTCAGGTTGAACTTGCAAAAGAACATCCTGCTGTGGAGAAAAACTCATGCAGACATTTTGGTTTTCAGGCAGCATTGCTGTTCAAAAGTGCTCAGAGTCTGTTGGATCTTGTAGATATTCTGAGTCTCTAAATCAGGCCCCACGTACTGATATCAGCAGAGGGAAGGAGAGGATGAATTCTGCATGTTTTCCTGCAAAGCATGCAGAGCTATTCAGTTACTTGTAAAATACTGGGATTCTTTTTTTCAAGGGGTAGATAAAGTAGTTCCTCAAAATTGCTGGGCAGACGGAGACAGACCATGACTTCTGATATGTCACAGCAATCAGAAAATTACTCTTAGTATTCCTCTGTGCTGAAATGATGTACAAAAAAGAAATTGTGGGTAAAACATATTTTTATGATATTTGTGTGTTGACCTAGTTGAATTTTAAAGGTCCCTTTCAACTAACACATTCCATGATTCTATGATTTCAGAAGTGTGTTCACACTTTTTCTGAATTCCTTTGCAGATAAACCCTCAGCTTGAGCCTGGAAGCTATGCTGATTCTAGGAAATCAGGCAAGCAGGGGTAGTGACTCTGTGTCACTGAGCCACCAGATTTGTAGCTGAGCTGCAGTACTGACTTCTGAGGTATCTGATCACCAGATGAGGAGACGAAGGAAGCCTGTCCAAAACTAGGTGATTAATTTGGTGTATGGGGAGACTGACATCTCAAATTTGATGTTCAAGTAGGGTAGTGAGTTTGGTCCTGTCTCTTTCTTGCTTTCCTTCATGTCTACTTGCATTCTCAGGTCATAATTGAAGCACTGGTTGCAATAACTTGGAGTACTGGTCCAAATGCAGAAACAATTTTCTGTGAGATATATCAAGTTTTCATTCTAAAAACTTAGTACTGAAAGGACTATTCATTGTCTACATCGGGTTAAGCTGATCTGGTCCACTTTTCTTTTGCCTACTGAGTTTTCTAGGATCTCATAATAACAGAAAAGGAGCTTATTTAATCAATCTGGTTAGAATTGGCCACATAATGTTTAAACTTTTCTTACCCTTCCTTTTGAGCCATTGTGACAAAACAAGACAGATGAGTACTAGAAAAACACATCAATATTTTTATTAATCTTATAAAAGACAACAGTCTTCAAAAAGCCTTTGGAGTCTCTGCAACAGTTATAGCTATTCAATCACTGTGTGTAGGTGGGCTCCCAGGCTGTGCACAGGCTTGTTGAAGAGAGGCAGGTGTTACCTGTGCTTCACAATTCTTATGTGTAGTTGCCTGGAGGATTGGCACTATGTCTCATGTCTTTGAGAAATGCAAATATCTGGGGGGGAAGGGAGGGGGAATGAAGAAAAAAAAAAAAAGGCAAGGGAATATTGTTGCTTTAAAACTTTAGAATCTGGCAGCAATATAGCAAAATATTTCCCTCTTTGTCAGCATTCATTTTAATGTATTTTTGGAGATGCGGCAGCAAATTAAAGTCAGAGAGATCAGTGCAGTTGGAAATATTTAATTTGCACAAAGTGGAAGTACTGGGCTCCCGTAGAGTCCTAAAGCCTGAAGCTAATATATAGTCCCCAACTTTTTCATTTAAGTTATTGGCAAAATTCCCATTGACTTCAAGTGAAGTAGCATTGGCCCAGTTTCAAAAAAGGAGTATTATTAGGTTTAACATTTTAAACCCACAAACATAAAGAGCAGTCTTAACATTATCGTGATTGAGAATTTTATTTTCAAATGCATTTGACAGTATGGTCAAACAAAGAAATGTAGCTTATCTTTTAAACTTTCAAATTACTAGCTTGAACAAAATAGGAACTGCTTTCAATTAAATAATGCATTGAAAAGTATGAGGACAGAATTGCCTTTGACAGACAAGAAATACTGTATTTATCTCATTGTAGTCCATTCATTGGTTTATGGCTCCAGAATCCTCAAGCAAATATCATAAATCTACATGACGTCCTTGTGTGTTCTAGCAGATGTTGCATTTGAGTCTCAGAGTTAGCTGAAAGATGTGTTAAAACTCATGTAACCAGGCAGCTTCCTGTCAGCCACCCATCTGAGAAATCTCAGAAGCTCTAGTAACTACAGTGAGGATGAAGTTACACACCAGAAATTGGCTCCAGATTTGTCCACTACAGAGGAGAAGATCATGTGAAATACAGCTGAAACCTCCCACAAAAAGCTGATCAAAAATGCTTTTGAGATTTCTGACATTACAGCAGTGAAAAAAAATTGGTTTCAGGGCCATGTGTGCAAATACCGGAGCTAAGGATTAAAGGCTGCTCTAACCAGCTCTGTCTGGCACTGTTCACTGAGTGATGGAATTTCTCAGGCATTGTCCTACCTGTGGCATCTTGGGGGGGTTGTCTACTCTTCAGTTGCACAAGTGACAACACCTCATGGCAGACCCCATGCTAAAAACAAAAGGGCAAAAGAGTCCATGTGCCAGGTGCTCCTGAGGACAGGGAATTGGATCCTGTTCTGAATGGAGGGACAGCTCAGCAGAAGAGAGGAAGGAGCTGCAAGAATCCTGACCCCTGCTTGAAGGCTGCTCTGGAGGTTGTGCTTCTTTGAGCCTCAGGTGCAGACTACAGAGATGTGGGACTGCACAGCTGGGTCCATGGTCACAGCCAGCACCAATGACTTCGTCACAAGGAATGGCTTGACTAGACCAGGCATGCCTGGCTCTCCAGTCCTTCAAAAAAAGGGCACTCAGAAGCAACTTCTTCCCCAGTCTACCCTGGTGTCTGTTTGCCTAGTGCTTCTAGCTGTAATGACTTGCTTGGGGTACAGCTGGGTTCAGAGCATCCTGTATCCAAAGGATGCCTTCCTCCCTACACCAGCATGCTGGAGATAGTGGGTGAATGGGCTCTGAGGAATCAGTCAGTCAGGCTCTAACAAAAAAATGCACTAATATTTGAACTGTTCTCTTCCTCTGTGCCTTAGATGTTGATTTGGTTGTGTTTGTTCAGTTGTGTACAAGATTTCTACGTGTATTTGATTTCCTTTTGTGCTGTTGAAATAAAGGAAACAGAAAATTCAAAGGCAGTCAAGACTAGGAATGTTATATCCTAACTTCTTAGAGCTAAGGGATTTCAAAGAAAGTACTGTGAGAAGCTTTAGATGATGGCTTGTATACTGCAGGGCCGAAGTGTGAGTAGGGACTTGGGCTGCCAAGGGCTACAAATTTCCTATTTGCTTCTACAGAGATGAGGAAGGAATGACTTCCCACTTACAGAAGTGATCAGGCACCTGATGTGTTGCAAGTCTGCCAGGGCCTCTAGCAGCCATGGATTGGCCATGAGAATACAAGAATATGAAAAAGTCCTCAGAATTTGACTGTTTGTCATTAGGAAGAAATAAAAAGTACTTGTCTTTTAATTAAATGATCAATAAACAAACTTACAACAACATTCAAGCTTCCCAGCACTTGCAAGTGGAGTTCAAATGGACAGCATTAAGTGACTAGTATAGTAACAATAACTGAAAAAGTGTATGATTGGTTAGAAAATGAGCCCTAGTACACTGATAGTTGAAAGAACATGATCATATTTACAATATGGATGATGAATATGTTCATCCACTGCTCTCTACTGCAGCAATTGAAGATGTGGCAAACACTGTAACTTATTCTGAAATTATTCTGCTAATTTTTATACTGACAAACCCATTCAAATAAACCATAACTGCAATTTACCATGTATCCATCCAGAATAATAATTCTCAGGAGACTTCAACAGAGAGCAGTGAATCTTTCTTTAATCCATCTCTTTTCATGTTTTATCATAATACAGAGGGGTCGTGCTGAGTAAACAGGTGGTTTTACAAAGTTAATAACTCCTGAGTTATTTGTTGAGGCTTGGTGCCTGAACACAGAGACATAAATGAGTTGGTTCCAGGATGGGACCATGACTACATAACTCAGTTTATCCATGAAAGATAAAACTCCCATAAAGCATTATCTTTATTTCAGAGTATGATGGCAAATAATTTTAATGTCCATATTTCAAGGCTTCTGTCTCTTCCACTAAATGAGGGGTTTTGTCACTGAACCAGACACAGAATGGTCAGAGTTAGACCATTAATGAAGTCTAAAAACAGTTAATTAAGTAGGGTGAATATTCCTCAATGTTTCACAACATTATACTTCTTTAGAATGTATATTTTGAAGTATACCTGTGGCCTCCTAGAAGTATTCAGTGCCTGTAATAAGAGGGAAAATGCCAGGGTGAGATCAGCTTGGTTTTTTTCAGCTAAAAGTGTATACTTTCTTGTTGACACAGAGTGTAACTACTAAGAAAACATTGACAATTGTCTTTGAGAAGATTACAGATCTTTCCCTAAAGTTCCCTAAAGTACCAGTTTTAAATGATATCTCATTATCTACAGTTGATGCTCTTACCATTCCTTTTCATAGGAAACATTTTTCAAATGGCTTTTGAGTCAGTTCCTCACCCCAGTAGCCATTGCCTCTTCCAACACTCTATTCTGCCTGGTGTCTAAATTGCTGACTACTCCAGATCTAGAAAATGAATTACTGCAATGAAAAATATTCAAACGTCAAAATGGCTGCTGTCTTTGATAGAAACTCCATTAAATACTGGAATTGGCCTAGGCTAGACATTCTCAGTATCAGCAATGTATTAGAGAAATCAGAAATGCATTTGCCATTTAATATGTTAAATACTACAGAGCTGGGATAAATGCATCAGAAAATACAGTGTGTAACTTCCCTACTTCTCTCTGTTCTCTTTTTCAAGAACTGTTGTTTACACTGGTACTTCCTGTGTTGATACAGAAGTTATGCTACCTCTGCTGGTAAATCTGGCTATTTTAATCTGTTTGTGTGTTTATGTGTTGATATAGCAAAAAATGTGCTTGGTACATCCTCTGGTGGCAACACTTGGAAACATCAGTCGGGTGTGCAAAAAAACTGACTCCAGTTTCTGCCTTTGTGTATTAGAGCTGCTTTTTCCCTGTTCAGGCAGAGGAAATGTAGTGGGCAAGAGTGTTCAAGAGGAGCTGCTGGAGAGGAGAACACTTTCATCCCAGGCTTAACTGCCCCAGGACAGGGTCACAGAGGTGACCACCGCAAGAATTCAGAGGGCTCATGGCATGATCATCTTTTTCATCCCTCCATGCCATGCTGCCACCTCATACAGTTGTTTTTATGGAGCAGAAGCAAAATTGTGGAAGAAGTAGGTTGTGGGTTTTTTCCTCATGCCCAAGAAAACGGCAGCAGCCCTTTTGAAGCACTAGCACTCAGACTGGATGGTAAAACCCTGTGCCAAGGAGGAAGGTACAGGTGACTCTGTATTTAACACAGGACTATTGAAGCAGTTTCCACGAGGATGGATGAGCCTGACTGAGTAGAAGAGGAGCACCTGGCCTTTGAGAACCAGCACCATGAGGTCCCCTCACTCTCTCTGCTTCTTCTTCCCAGACTGCTCAGGCAAAACTCCTCCTCTCCACTAGAAGCCAGTGAGCTGCTTCATGGTCACTTATGGATTAATAATATACATAAGGAATAAAGAAAGAGCTATGAAATAGGTGTGAATTTATATTAATTTAGAATTGGCTAACACATGATCATTTGAGGAGCATATGTATATAGCTCTTTTTCTGATCAGGAAGTTTTCTGTTTTATCCAAAACATAGTTATTTGCTTTTCTTCCTTTTACCCTTTTAACTTCCTGAAATGGGCAACATGCAAGAGGTTTTACTGTTCTACTTTTCCCTCCCACAACAAGAGGGGATTAGTTACTGTTTAATCAGCTGCTTTAGTGCCAAGACTTGTTGATGAGGACTGTGAAATTAAGTTGTGCAGATTTTGCAATCCAGCAGAGTTCACAGTGCCAATGTCAAATTTCTTTCTGCCAAGGTAAGCCCTGTGAGGGAGGTATACAGGTCAGGAAAGAAGGACATCAGGAACCACCAGGAGGGGATACCAGCTGGGATCAGTAGCATCTGGTGGTCACTTCCATCACTATCCTCAGGTGGGATGGTGGCTTCTCTGCACTAGAGACACAACAAAACTATGAAAAATTTCTGGTGCAGAAAATAGTGGAGATGGGCACCAGGATTTTTTCAGAGGACAGGACTGTCAACAGATGCAACACCCAGCTTTGAGGCAGGTAAAAGGGTGTTAAGCACAGAACAAATTTCTGTGTCACTTTCTGAGGGCACTGCCAGGTCTGTCCCTCCCCAGGGAGGTGCCTGACATGGGACAGTGTGCCCCGGTGCCACTGCCTGTCCTGGATGAGGTGGTGGGACAGGAGCACCTGCCAGGTGCAGCCCTACCACCCCAGGGATCCCCCAGCCCTCAAGGTTCCCTACTGCACTGCCATGCCCTGAAGAACCCGTGAGGGATGGGGAAAAGGCAGGGGGACACAGTCATTGCAGATGAGTGCACTTAGCCAGGAGGAGAAGCTTTCTAAGAAGATGGGGAAGGCTCATAAGGGAAGGTCTCTAAAGCAAGTTACACCCATCAGCCACTCTTGCCTCAGTGGGATAGGACAAGACATAGCAGCGCAACATCCCTGGGTTTTTACAGCAGCAATAGGCTCGTGTAGAGCAGGGGGAGACCTCCTCTGGGAGCCTATGCTCCTGCTGAGCCTGCTTCAAGGTGCCTCACTGAACTTCACCCAAGCAGAGCAGAGTGGATAAAGCTTTATTTTGGCTACCTCTTTACATCTCTCCTTCAGCGAATCAGGAAGGACCAAGCATTTCATTAAATCCTTCCAGCTCAAGACCTGAGCATCTGGATCCAGCAGTGAAACGTCAGACCTCTTTCATGGCCACTGGGGTGGCCCTGCCTTTGTCTCCCAAAGCAAATGCGATCTCAAGGCTTGAGAGACTCATCCCTGAGTCCCATCCACTTCTAGCCATACCATCAGTCCTTTTTTTAAGAGACTGACAACACAGTTAGGCAGAAGCAACCCATTTTGTAGTAACTTTCTGTGAATAATCAATATTTAGTGCCTGCAACTTTAATACTGAATTATTTATTTGAGAATTTAAGTATTGGAAAAAATATCAAAGCCAGCTGTATGCTGGGCTGCATCAAAATCAGCTTGGCCAGCGGGTCAAGTAAGGTGATCCTGTCTCTACACTCCATCTTTGTGAGAGCCCACCTTGAGTAGTGCTTCCAGGTCTGGGATCCCCAACACAGGAAGGACAATGACCTGTTGGAGCGAGTCCAGAAGAGGCCATGAAAATGATCAGAGGGGTGGAGCACCTCTCCTGTATGGAAAGGCTGAGAGAGTTGGAATTATTTAGCCTGAAGAGAAGACTTCAGGATGACCTAATTGCATCTTCCATTACCTGAAGGAAGCCTATAAGAAAGATGGAAAGAGACGATTTATGAGAGCATGCAGTGATAGAACAAGACGTAATGGCTCTAAACTGAGAGGAGGTTGAGATTAGAAATTAGGCAGAAATTCTTCATTGTAAGGGTGGTGAGACACTGGAACAGGTTGTCCAGGGACATTGTGGATGTCCTATCCTTGTAAATGCTCAAAGTCAGGCTGCTTGGGCCCCTGAGCCATCTGGTGTAGTGAGAGGTGTCACTGCTCATGTCAGGGGAGTTGGAACAAGATGACCTTAAAGACCCCTTCCAACTCAAGCCATTCTAGGATTCTATGCTTATTCAAACTGCATTATTAGAAGGGTAAACTATTAGGTACCCTGAGTACTAGAATATTTTACTACAGCCCTGGCTAGAGGGAAACTTGTGCAAGTATACAACATGATAAGCAGGCAGTAAATTACTTCCAGGCCATCTTCTACTGCTCAGAGATGACCTGGCTGAAGTGGTGCGTAGGGGATGTCATTAACAGAGCTTTGAAGACATGAAGTATTTGAACCATTCCTATCTATTTGGACCATCCAGTACCTAAAAAAATCAAAGATATTTTTTGTATAAAAAACACACATTCTAGAGATCTGTGACTCAGAAAAAGAGAACCTTTGTCCTGCAGCTGGACCTGAAAGACTAAGAGGAGTGAAAAAAAAACAGGAAACGTATTTCTGGGAGGTGATGTTTGAACGTGCACAAAGGTAGGTTGTTTACTAGATCAAAAGCATGACTTCATCATTTTTGGAGAAAAGCATAAACACTTTGGCCAAATCCAATCATTCTACCATCAGATGGAATAAATCTTATGCAATGAAGTGGGTAGAAAGTGATATAATTTTTTCCCAAGTCCATACGCTCTGTGTCTTTAGTCCTTCATATTATCTATTTATGAAAAACTTTTTAACGTGAAAAGATCTTTATCACTCTCAGTTTGTCCACAAAGAGATTCCTGTGTCCCTGTTGGAAGTAGTCTTTTTTGGCTCTTCACTTAAGACTTGTCATTTGATTTCAGTGGAAATCAGGAAAGATTCTGGATTTATTTCCATCAATTTGTGCAACTGTCTTCCTTCTTATCTTCTCACTCAACTGCCCCCCTAATCGTATACCTGATCTGCAGGTACACCAATGAACAGGAAAAGCTTTCATCTCTCAAAGTTCAGAGTTCAGTACTGGATTTCCCCTGGTAGGAATGGAGGAGCTTTTCCTTAGGTTGCTCTCTTTTGCAGCCATAGGTGCAGTGGTACTCTCTTAGACTGCTCCCCATCCTGTGCCTGTCTGAGGCACAAGCCCTGGATGTGCCAAGCCTGTAAACCCTTCTCAAGCGTGCTCTGACTCCAGTGGCCAAATGCTGATTTCAGCTGGCAAGCAGCAGGCAATGGAGCCAGCCAGTGTGGCAAGCACCAGCCACAGCTGTCTCTCATCCATAGCTGGTGCCTTACTGCTCAGGGAGCCAAGCCAAGACCCAGGCTAAGGATGGATGTTTCTAAGCTAAGAGGTTTGCCAAGGTTCTGTGTGAAAGTGTGACTCTATGTACAAATCTCAGACAGGTGCTTCCCAGATGATGTGTTGACTGTATTATCCAAACAACACTGTATTACTGGATGCTTCACATATTTTCTGCCATGGGGCCTTGATATTACAGGATGACAGAAGGATATTGAACACATTGTATATCAATGAAGGAAATTTTATTGTCTGGGTCACTCAAGGATCAGGTGAAATTACCCAAAGGACTCTTTCTGGTCTTAATAGCAGGAAGTTCATTACTTTGCTGACATTAGTGTTACTGAGGTTGTAAATAGACAAGATGGTAAACCTGCTTTAAGATGCTTATTACAAGATCAAAAACCCTGTGGCCATATGACACAAAGCACTAAAACAACTTCAGTCTGTCAGTTCAAATTTGTTCCAAATATTTTGAATTCTTAGTACAACTTCAATCTGTCTTGACAGATCAGTTTTTAGCTCATCCTGCCCACTCTAATTTTATGCCGAATACACATCATCTGTTTACCCATAGTTGGGATAAAGCCTGGCATATATCCATATACTGTACTCTGGCTAATTCATCAGAAATATGCCCGTGCCTCATTCAGATTGGATCTGTACCACAGGCTGATCCACACAGATCTTATGCAGTGGAAGCACAGCCCGCATGAGGCCTGTTGACAGAAATGGTATTTGACAGAAAGAATCTAGGAGGAAAGCAACATGTATAAAAGCTGGAGGAAAGCTGATGAGCAAAAGAAAATGAGACAAGGCTTAAAAGGGAAACAAACAAACAAACAAACAAACGAATAAATAAATAAGCCATAGCGCATGAAACAAAATATTTGAAAACTGTGCAAACAATGCAGGTAGTGCAAATATGGTTTACACATAGTGCCAGATGTAAAGCATTGAGAATACAGATGAAAGGCAACTCAAGGTGAGGCAGAAGGTCAATGCCAGCTTCTCAACTTGATTAAGGAATTACTGGATGAATTTCTGTGGTCTCTTTTATAAAGACCAAGTCTAACAGAGTGAACCTTTCCACTTTAATGTTGGTTGATCATAGGTAGTTGCCAATCGCAGTGGTGGTGCAGTCTGGATTGCACACACAGACTTGAGTGTATTTTTGCCACAGCTCTGATGGCAAGGCTGTGCTGTTGGGTACAAATAAGAAGACTATAACAAGAGAATGGAGGACTCTGGCTGGAGAAGAAGAAGAAAAAATTCTAATTGAAATCTAATGATGGACAAGGAGATATAAAACTCCACATGATCTCATTAAATTAGCAATTGAAAAATCTTTGAGAGCAGATTTAGACTTGACTCTAATTCTTTCCTTGCTCTAGCCAAAGGTTTTCCTTTTGCAGGTGCTACTGCCTTGATTTGGGTGACAACAGTCCTATCCCTGAATATAGATATCCACTACAGCAAAAATGTCAGCTGGAATTTTTTTCTGGAAAGCACAGAGTATTTTGATTCTTTTCTCCTATTTTTCTGGCTTCCAGGGAAAGGAACAGGCATAAAGAAAGTGAGGGAAGAGGGGTGTCTCTTCTCTGGGTCTCTTGTTGCCCAAAACTGAATATATTTTGGTTCTTCCTTCTTAGAAATTGGTAGGGAAGAAGCATTATTTAAAAAATGTAAAATCAATCTCATCTATGCCCAGCTAAATTTATTTCTATATGAAAATATTCCCAAAGTAATACCAGATTGCTTTTTTAACTGACTAATTAGCAAGAGGAGGTGTGCATTAGAGATCACAAAGTCTCTCCTATTAAGACCTGGTAATGTAACCACATATTGTCACTCTGTTCATTTACAGGACAACTGAGAGATACTTTCTCAAAAAACATTAATTTTTATTTTTTATTTTCTATAATTTTTTATTTTCTCTCTCTTTGAGAAATAAAAGCATTATACAACAACAAAAAAAAAAAAGTATAATGAGGGTTGGTCTATACAGGAGTTGGAGGCTCAATGAAAAGAGAAATTTAGCGAATATAACAGAAGCCCTAAAAAAACATTACTAAAACTGACTGAAATTTAAAATCTCAGTAACCTAGCATATTCTAACTTAATTAAAACTTCATTGCAATTCAGAAAATTTCTAAAAATGTCCAGAAGGGCACCTAGTTTTCTTGCAGGTGGAATGAAGACCCATCTTCCAAAGGCTTCATAGAATCCTTAGTTTTGAGACCCTAAGATTGAGCACACAGCTGTCTCAAGACAAATAATCTTCACAAAATAAATTCAGGGGCCTTGTGAGTTATTAAAAAAAAAAATACAGTGAAGAACTGCACAGTTTAGCATTCCTATAAAGAGCAACAGGATTCTGCTCTAATTCAAAAGGAAGTAGCAATGACATTTTTTCTATTCCTGCACTTCTTAAAAAGAGAAAAATTTCCTCATCAATCTGTCCCTAAGCTTCACAAATTTGACACTCATTATTAAGGACAGTGAAAGAAAGTTTCTGCAGTTTGTAAGTGCAGGGCACCTATCAGATCTTCCTTTTTTGCTTTTATGAACTTGAATGAAAGTGGTGTGAAATGATCTTGTTAGCCTTTTAGCAACTAAAAACAAAATTAATTGTGATGTAACACTAACCACAATTATGGTAATCTACTCTAAAATGAGAATGAATCCTTAATATTAGATTCAATTTTGTTAATGAGAAACTGAATTTAGGAACTGTTAATTTATTAACTAGCCAAGAGATGTAAAGAAGCATGGAAAGTCTTGAACACCACTTAAAACTTATTGGGAAAGGGTGAATACTGAACTATCAAGTAGCACGTAAAAAATGTCTGTGCTCTTCAGCCACACCAACTACTAAATGTGTTTGGGAAAGAATTCACACCAGCAAGGAAAGGTGGCAGATCAGGAGAAGCAAGAGGAAGTCGTATTTTGCAGCAACAAATAAAAGCACCATGCTAAAGGTGTGAAGAGACGGTTGGAGAGAGGAGGAAGAGTTTCAATTCAAGGGTTATAGGACACAGTTAATCTGCTTCTGTAGTGGTGCTCACTTGAGACACTGCAGGTCCTGCCTTGAGTAAACCAGTAATTTTCACAAAAGTTCACAGCTTTCACCTATGCCATGAACTCAGATAAGAGGGACCTCTGAAGCTGGGTACCTAAGCTCAGGCAACATATGCTTTTCAGGCAGTAGCAAAGGCCCGAAAGCACAGGAATGGGGTTTTTTTTCCTCCTCCTATTCTTGGCATTTCCACACAGCGAGCACCTAGGAAGGGCTGCTGATCACTGTGCCTTGGGGAAACCCTGTGAGAAAAGTGTTTATGCCAAACACGTCTGTAAACAGCTGCCCATGCAGAGCATGCTTAGTCTGGGCTGTCCTACAGATGTGTCCTTGTTTTAACACTGTTATTACAAAGCAAGCACTTGGGGGAATATCTGTGGGCTCACAGTGCTCACAGCTCACCTTACAGCTCTGATTCCACTGAAATCAAACAGATGATGCTCCATTTTGCAAATAATAAGCAATAAAAAAAACCCATCAGGACTTCTGAAGAACTGGAGTCAAGACAGCACTGGCACTTACAGTGTTCCTAAAATCACTGGTGGCCTTGTTGTATTTAATTTCTGGTGTTTGTGAATTTTATCTGAATAGATGTGATCTTGACATATGGCTTAATCTATTGTTTACTTTCCAGTTTTAACAGAAACCAGTCATTTTCATATATATAACTTTCCTTGCAGAGTATCTCTTCGCCCACAAATCCCTCCTTGGACAAGGGGAATAGGTCAGAAAAAAACAGATGCCAAATTATGATACAAAAAGAGACCGTCTACAGATACACATTTTCTTTGTTTGCCTTTTATGTTGGAGAACAAACCCTGCCTGAAGCTCTATAGTATGCAGACATCTAGTGGTTGGATAACATAATGCAATTAACATATCTTTATAGGACACCTGTAAAAATTTTGCACCATCATATCATCATCTGAAGGCCTGATAACTTGCATGCCATCGAAAACAGATTCTTTGGTTCTGCAAGAACCTTTTTTCATTCATTACACCCCTAGTCAGAGGTATTTTGAGATGCTCTGGCCTCATATGTTTTTAGGATTCCATTTTAAATTGAGTGGAACTGGAGTGGTCAAAAAGTAAAATCAGGAAGATTCAAAATGTTGCAGCACATCCACTTAATCACAGCCTATAATTTCATACTGAGACTCATGCACTTGGTAATCATTAGTGGCTTCCCTGCCAAAAGCACACAGCTCTCAGACTCTTGTGTTTGTTTTTTATTTTTCTCCTGACTGAACATCTCCTTATCTATATGAACTACTACATGTTTCTAAGCCATGAATAAATCTTTCAGCTACCTTTGATTTGCATTTTTTTTATTTTACTTGGCTGCACACATGATTACCCAGCTAAAGAGACCAAGCCATTGTCAGCTTAGGATCCAAGATAATGAAACTCACTTCACATGGACCTATAGAGCACCAAAAAGAATCTTCACAACATGAGGCTAAACACACATTTTCTAGAACTGCTTTATACCTGCTATTTAAAATATTGCTGACAGGGTGTATCATATTCATCTGTATGTATTCACTGACTTCTTATCATAACTTCCATCTGTTTCATGCTCACCACTGTCAGATGTTTACATGGGAGACACTTCAGAAAGCACCGTTTGTAGTGTATATTTATACTAAAGCCTTAAGGGAGGAAAAGAGTTTATGTCTATGTAAGATCATGTTGTTTTTGTCTCCATCTCAGACACAAACATCACCTTTAATAATAAGCACTGGAGTTGCTTATGCACTTGAAGCTCCAGCCTACTCAAGTGCTTTACTTTATAAAAGAATGAAGTTTGTGTTTTGACTTTATTTCTTTACCATCTTCCATCTCAGGAGATGTGGTGGGGATGGGAAGGTAACCCAACACAGGGAACATGGTGAACAGACAGAGTTTTGGATAAGGCTTGCTGTCCAAGGACAAGCAGCCAATTCCCTGTCACTGGTGGGAAAGGTGCAGGAGAGAAGCAGTCTCAGGGAATAAGGCTGGCTGGATGTGGTTTCTGATCACTCATTTGGGAGTAGACTGTGGGTTAGTCAGCTGGTGTTACACAAGCCAGAATGGATCACTTCCAACACAAGCAAGTTGAGATAGAAATAGAAAAGGAATATTTCCAACCACATCTCTGCTAGTGAAAGAGACACTTAAGGAAGTTTCTTTATGCTGTTTTTGCCTTGTTATCCTTGTATTTTCTTTTTCTTTGTTATTCAAGACTTAAACAGCTCATTGTGTACTTTATAGGGCAAGATCTTTCCAAGTTTATCTAATATTTCCCTTCTTTTACCCCATCTTCAGTTGTTTCTCTGATATTTGGGGAGGGAAGGGCCTCTTTGGATCAGGATGAGGTCAGGCTCTGGGGAAGGCCAAGCAGAACCAAAAAGCTGCCGTTGTCTCTGTAAACAGCATGGGAAGAGCACTGGTGAGAAGCATTTGAAGACACTGAACAGAAGAATCACAAAAAATTACCCAGCACTGAAAAGCAATCCTTGCATTAGAAGTAAAAATCCCAGCAAATCAGGGAGAAGACTTAAGAGGTGATCTGACAACTGAGTCAATCCTGGGTTTTTAATTTGTAAATAAGGCTGAATTAAGGTGTAACAAGTTCTCCTGGGCAAGGACTACATGCATTGCAGGTCCATATGAAGAATCCCTCTCTGACATGGCTGATTGCTGTGTCTTCTTATACCTGGCATTATATAGATAATCTGTGATCAGAGAGGAATCCTTATGTGATAGAGGGGAGAAGGCATATGCAAAGTGGTTGTAAAGATAAGTTCAATACACCTGAAGCATTCAAATGAGCACTGTAAGAGAAAGGCTCATGAGAAAGTGATTAATGTCTTCAGAGCAAGTCTCAAACAGCATTCAATCTAAAAGACCTGGGGCTGTGAAATGAATAATGAGGAAAAAAGAAAAGCAACAGGACTTTAACACAAATTCATTAAGCAAAGGGAGAAAACAAATCATATAAATACCAACAGGGCTGGTGAGCTGACACTAGGCATATAGTCCTCATACTGAAATGTATTAACTTTAATTAGAAGATCTACAATTCATTTTAAATTGCTTTTGATAGTTTTTCTTATGTGCAGCATTCTAACAGATAAATACACACACATAGGTGTACTTACAATGGCAGGTGTACTTACAATGGCAGCTACAGTTTCATAAATAAACGTGCACATGAACACTTCCAAACAACTCCTGCATGGTCCAGCCTCAGGAGGTGTAGTGCATGGCTCTCCAGCTACCTGACATTTCAGCAGGCAGCACTGATGTATAAAGGAAGAACACATCTCAAAGCAAACTCCATGGCTGATGATGCCACCATGAAACCCAGCCAAGAAAGAAAAATCAGGCCAAAATCTGTGCTCCTTCTGTTGTTCTCAATCCCTAGAGGGTTTCCCCCTTTTTTTCTACAGCCAGCATTCACCCTTAGACTCTCCCCATTTCTACAACAAAGGAAGTTTCCCTTCATTCTCACTGGAGTGGATGTGACAACCATGAAAGGAATAGTTTGCCCAAGGCCATTACTGCACCAGTGCTGTGCCCAAACTCAATGAAGGTGAGTCTGTGCTTGTGGCAGCTGCACCCTGGCAGGGTCTGGAAAATGCTGATTGGTGTGACTTCTTGTGAAGCTGCATGTGCATGGATCTCCTCTCCTTGTTCCTTCTGCAGTCTCAGCAAAATTCAGCTGAAATTTCTCAGTAAAATTATTTTTTCTTTACATTGCCCTGCTGTTAAGCACTTTTATCCCCTCAGCAACAGGAGCCTTCAATTACTCTCTGAGAATCAGGAACACAGATGAGTCAACCTTTAGGATGCAGATCAGGATCCCGGCCAGAGACCACTCTTATTTCCTTTTAGACACATGTCCTATCTCACATCTGTTTCCATACACAGCCACTACCCCATCGTTGCCAGTGTCATATCTGGGATCAAGCCTTTCCTCTAACCCACGCAGATTTATCCCTGTTTATCTTCCACATATATTCTGGGATCAGGCCTAGAATTTATTATTGGTCCACATACCTATGACTTAATTTTCACACAAAGGACAGGTGGGAGCCAAGGCAAAAGGCAGCTTTAGGGAGCCACAGTGCTTCCTAAGAAGCTCCTCTGATTTGCTTTAGTGGGAGCCCAGGATCACAGTTCAACATACAAAGCATCATACCACGGTCTGAAGTCAAGCTAAGAGTTTAAAGGCTCTAAATATTTCTGAGAGCTCCAGAAAACAGCAGAAGCTGAAGAACACATCACCTGCAGAGGGATGATCATTGACAGCAGGCATCTGTCCCAATTCACCTTCCTTCTCTCAAGAGACGGATTTCTTCCTATTCCCAATACCTTCCTACAGATTATCAGAAGCCTGTGGAGCCAGCTTTTGTCTGATGAGATGATCTTGATAGTCAATTCCAGTCTGCTGATTCTGTGATTCTGTAACTGCTCAACACCTCTTGGAAAGTTCACATTTCTAATAAATCTCTAAAATTATGACAAGCACTATGCCCATTAACATTTACCTTTAAAAATACATCCAGAGAACAAACTGATTCAAAATTTTAGTAGCTGTAGGGCTTGAAGAGGAAATTATTAATTTACGGCCTTACACTACCCTCAAAACCCCCTTATCAGTTTTTATGATTTCTTAAAAATATTAATACTATGGAAGGCATGAGGAACTCCAACTGGAGAGCAGCAGAGCCTTGCCACACTCAATAAAACCTCTCATGGGTGCAGCGTAACTGAAATAATACACCGAGAGCCCTTCCTGAAAATTCCTCCTTGTGGATTCCTACCAAAACCAGAAAGACTAATTTAACTTTTCCCAACACACAACAAATGTGGGTTGACCAATCTGTAATTAGAATGGGTGCATTTTGTGAATGAATTTGTTGTTTTAATCAGATCCATTTCTTAAGACACGAAACTGCTATAAGTATTTTTACCAGTAGGTTTTATTTTTCTTTCAAAGCCAAGCCTAGGGAAAAAAAAGTCTGACAAGTGTTGAGACAAATTTACTAACTTCAACTCCTCAGTAGTAGTATTTATATGACTAGAATTTCGCTGCACAAGGCAATGCTTGAAAGAACAGCAAACACAGGAAGGGAGCACAGGAAAGGGAAATAATGGACTTTTGGTGGAGACATTACATCATTTGCTTTGCAATGTATCTGTATTTCACAGCCACAAGAATATCAGCCAGCTCGAAGATAAGGAACATGTTTATTTAGAGAATAAATCTAGTTCAGATTTCATCATGTCAGCATTTGCCATATTACTACTACAGCTCCTGTCAGTTAACACTCAGTAGTTAATAACATGTTGTATGCAAAGGGAGATCTGAATGAGCTGTGCATGTAACCTGAGAATTGTCTGGTTTGGAACATGGTTCGCTCCACTTTTGGAGGGTTCGTTCATTGCTGGGTGCAAGGCGACAAGAACAGACCTTCACCTGGCAGAAAACAGTCAACTTCCACCTCACAGTTTTTGGGTTTTTTTTTACTTTCCCAAGATTTTAGTATCAAACTTGACAACTAAGACAAATTATCAGGCTCCTGTCAAAAACTACAGACAGTCCAGCCAGGCCATTGCAGAAAAGACTTCTCCTGCCCTTTGGTATGATGCGGATCAGTGGTCTGGTAACCAGGATTTGGGGTTGGGCTCTGGCTGCAGCTGCCTGGGGAGTAACTGCTGAAGGAAGAGGGGCAGCAGCCAGTGAAGCTGCTACATGCACCTGTTGCAGACACTGCAGGTGGAAAGTGTGGCTTTGGCCAGCACTGAAATCTTGAACCCCTTGTATAGATAATGGGGGTTTACTTCATTAAATGTGGGCAGGAGATAGAGATAACCCTAAGAAATATAATTTGCTCTAAGTCCAAAGAACAACATGCTGATTTTACTCTGCTAAGCCCAAATGAACAGATGACTTCATGGTGGGTTGCTTGCTTTAGATTTTCTGTGCATTTATTGCAATGCATGCTACCAAGGCTTATCTCCAAAGGAAACACGTGTTTCTGCAGTACACAGAGTTACAGACACATCAAGTGGTCCAGCAATATCTGGTCCCTCTCACCCAGCTCACATGCACTGTGTGGGTTTGTCCTGTTGTTTCTGCTGCCCCTAATATACACACAAATTACTCAGAGACTCATAACTCGTTATTCAGCAGTAGCTCTCCCCATAACCCTTGACAAGGTGGATTAAGGATGCCTTCTGACTCTGCATTTGCCATTGCCTGGGAATGACAGTGTGATTGATGATTGATCTGCTCCAAGAGAGTGGCCTCTCCTTTGTGAGCCCTCAGTTTGCATCTTCACTGTGCCCCAGACTGGAAGTTGCCACCTGTGCCTCTGGGGTTCTTCCACTGACACAAATCTCTCATATGTCCCTCATGCTAGGACAGGGGACCTCACTAACAGCTATGGTGATCAAAGCTATTGCCTCCCACATTAGTGACTCTGTCCTGCAGGTCTTTCTGTTTCTCAGGAACTAGAAGCTATGAGGTTGACTAGCTGGTTCAGACTACCCTGGCCTTATCTTCCCTGTCAGGTAAGTCATGTGTGGCCCAGCATGGCAATCTCCATGCTGTGCAGCGGGCTCAGGACATGCAGAGTAAGTCCCCAGACCACCATCCTCAGCAATGTACAGAACAAGTAGAACTGTCATAATTCACAGGAGAACAAAGACTAAACATTTTCTGCCTCAACTGAACACTGTATCGCAAAGTTCCGTGGCTCACCAAGCAGAAAATAATCCAGACAATTCTGTTTATTGTTATATTGGTTAATTTTACTTAGTTCCAAAATGTCCTTTTTTTCCAGTAAGGTTCCTAGTGATGCAAATGTGATTCAGCTTTATTCAGATAAACCATGTCAAGTGCATATGTTTAGCAGAGAAGTGCTCCTTTCTGCCAAACGATTAATTCTGAATTTGCATAATACTCTTTGTGAACAAACAATGTTTTTATTACCTTTGTTGAATGCATCTGCCCTCTACAGAAAATAGGATTACTGACAGCACAAGAGATGATATGGAATAAAAGTAAATCTAGCATTCAAAACAATAATGAGTATTTCTATATATTAGCATTCATACCAAGCTTAAAATCCATACTATTTGGATCACAGATGACTATTGAATGCTATAGGGAAGTAGCTACAAAAGCAACTATATCAACAATTTAAAAATAATTAACAGTGTAGATTGGAAGATTTAATATGTTTCTTCTTTTAATGTACAGCCCATTCCCAGAATTTCACTGGACCATGTGGACAGACCAACTGTCACAGCTGTCTACCAAGGCTGAACCAGATGAAAACAAACAATACAGGCTTTGTGGTTCAACTGAAGCAGCAGTCTCAAAAGTTTCCATTTCTCATCTGCGGGCACTGTGGGAGCATTGTCTTCCCCCTCTCTGAAAAGAGAATGGAACAATTATGTTACTGAAATTCCTCTGCAGTGGGTCTGAAAGACTGTTTATGTCAAGCCAGGGAGACAGGGAAAACTAAAAGCTGGGATTTCATGACAGCAGGTGGGAGCAGTTTCAGGGTATATACTTCAGTGACATAATGGTACTGATTCTTCTCTTTTAGGGTAAAGCCAGTCCTGCAAGATTTACTAGCAATGGAGGAAATGGCAGTAAAAAAGCAAAGTTAACTGCAATGGTAAAATTATTAATTTTAAACAAAGTTTTACAATTGGCTTTCTGAATCAGTCTGGTAATTGATTCTAATCTGGTGCCCATGGTAGTAAACTAGAAAGAAAAATACACTGGTCACAGAGAACCTTTTACCATTTACTATTTTAGGGGCCTTTCTAAGTGAAGGGCTGAGTACCAGCTCTCATGGGAGTCAGGTAAGCTCAAGGGATAGAAAGCACTCACCCAATTTATCCTAACAGCAGTAATATTCTTATTCATTAGCAGCATTAATCAATACTTGATGTCATGCAAACACATATTAATGTGCTTTGGTGTAACCTTAAGAATCCTGATGCTCAGGTTGCCCCAGTGCTCTCAATTCAGAAGCAGTGGGTGTGAGCGTCTGACTGCTTTATTGTGTTGTACTAATAATTTCTTTCTTTTCTCCCTGAGGTTATTATAGTGCTAACAATAGCTCAGTGTGTACACACAAACAATCTGAAAGTGCTCATGTGCAAATGGTCACCTGGGGCTACAAGTGCTTGCAGAAGAGCCAACACATTCCAGAGAGTTCTTCTCTGGTCCTGACAGGAGAAGGGAGTGTAGAGGTTGTCAGTAACCAGCAGGGCTGCTAAGAAGTCAGTGCCAACCCACAAGACAATCCGGGTTGTGATTTCCACAATATCCCCCAAAAGCCACCTTGTTTGGCAGCTGCACCATTTGATGGTCCCCTTGAAGAGCTTTCTACCAGCTGCCTCCTAAGGCAGGCTGGAAGCAGCAGGTTTTGCACTCCATGTAACAGCACAGAGGATTCCCAGTTCTTCCTGGGGCTTGGTACAAAGGTGTAACATGAAAAAAACAAAACCACAACCAAGTAATAATAACAAGTTATTCTCCATCTCTGGAAAAACTCTTGGCATGTTTTTCAGTAGGCTACTGATACAAGGGTGCAGCGACTGACTCCCCTCCCTGAAGTGAACAGAAAATTTCCATTTTCATGGCCAGAAGGTATCTGATCTCTGGATCAGAGAATAAGACTGAACAATCCGAGTGAGAAAGTGTAAAAGAAGCCAAAACCTTTGTGTTTTTAAGGTTCCATTTAGGTAAACTAATGCTGTGACACAGTGACACTTCCTCAATCTCAATTAGTGCTAAACTAATTAAGAAAATTGTTTTACACACTGCAGTGAGTAGTACCTCTCTTCTTTCTTGGATAATCCCTAGTGTGATGTAAGGGTGATTGAGTATCTAATTACTCTTTAATTGAATGCACATTTTGTACATTTTTACCAAGTTCAAGCTTAATGCTTTTAGTCCAAAAGTCAAAGTCAGTGAAATTAAGTTGAACTGGGATTTGGTACCTATTGTATTAATGAATTACTTTTTGAAAGGAGCCTAATTATGAGTCAGCCTGAAGATTTCAGCTGTGTTTGTTACAGAAATACTTAATGTATTGTCTGACAAAAGACTGGTTGTATATATCGGTAGTGTTGTTATCCATGTTCACCCTTGTTTATTCTTGTTTAACAATGACTTTCCAAATTTCTGGTGAAGTCCTCTACAGATAAAATAACTATTTCCAAAGAAAACCTTCCAGGATCAGTGCCATAAAGTGCAAATACCTGCAAAATCTGAGAGTTCTTCACAATACCCATGGTTTGAAAAAAAATATTATTAACAAGGTTAATCAACCTTAGAATGAAAAAAAAAATATTTTTTCAAGAATATTTATATCTAATTCTTTCATATAAAAATTTTATGCATCTATATATTCTCCACAGGAAAAAAAAATTCTTGTACACAACTAGGACAAATGGAACACTATAAATTTTTTCTCAGAAACAAGGAGCAGAAGCAGGAGCAAAGATAAGCAGCAAGGCTGGTATATTTTTAAGAACCAAAGGTCCCAATGTTCCCACAGCAATAGAGAGAACATATTTAAAAGAGAAGATATGAGAAAACTTCAGTGAAAAGGATTATTTTTCAAAGTCTTCCAAAAGTGTTGAGACAGTGCAAATAAAGAGACTATAGAGAAATTAAATAGGATAAGTACAATAATATGTCTTTCCGTCTGATAGGGAGGAAGTAAGATGTCCCACTGCAGCAGCTTCAGGTCAAGATCAATGCACAAGATCAAAACCTTTATTCTTCTGCTTAAAAGTAGTCAATCTCCTTTCTGGAAAGCTTTTCCACATCTTTTGTCTTACCATATTCCTTACCCCAGTTTTCTCACACAATGGCCTATCCTTTTCTTTATAGAAGGATCTTGCCTTCTCTGCCTTAACACTATGATAAATCAAAAAGTTTAAGAGTTTTTTTTAAAAAAGGAAAAAGAGATGGGTGGAAAAACCAGTATAATACTAACAAAACATTACCTTTATCCTACACCTTCCTAAATTAAAAACAGCACCTGAAAGTACACCCAGGCATGGATTCAGAGTGTCTCAGAAAAGAAAACTCAGTACCTTATCAGACTTTGTCTATCTTGAAACAGCTTGCATTTGTTCCATGAAAAGCTTACAATTTATTGAATCAACATCAAGTTCTCTGGGCACTTAGCTACATCTAGCTAACTAAAATACTCCTTTGTTTGTCTTGAGCTATGGGGATGCATAAATGTTTTTAAAGAAGGTTTTGTTGGGTAGCACTGCTCTGTCATAAACTCTAGTCTTATCCATAAAACATTGCTAACAACAGTTAGTGCTGACATTGTGTTTCTAGAGTGGCAATATGAAGTTGCAAAAACATTTTCAGTAATCCAAATAACTTGGTAGTTTTCATTTGCTATTTATTTACAAAACATGTCTGTTTGCTTAGCAATAGTTCGCATATTTTTCATTGCATTGTTTTCATCCGTACAAAATAATCAGGATTAAAATATCCAGTAAGAGTATGCATCTGGGCCTACCTGGATCTTCCATTTCAATGGAGGAATAATCTGTGTGATTTTATCCAGGTAAAACAGAGTGCACTTCCAGTGCCTAACTTGTATAACATTGGTGAAGGATGAAAGCATATTGCAGGCTCTTTTCTCTATTGTATAGACATATGTACCTATATGTCCTTCTAATATCTTTGATATTTGAGACCCTATTACATTCTATTTTATATGCACCGCACTCTTTTTCTATAAATGGGTGTAGCTTTATCAATGATGATTTAAGCTTCCTACTATTTCGACTCACCACTGATTTGCAGCATTTTCCCCGTAAGTGAAAATAGCATGGCAGAGTTTCAGTGTTCAGACACTGACTTGGGTGTTGTGATTGCTAATAAACACGTTGTGAGGGTGTTTTGTATGGCAGGCACTATAGGCTCCTGGCTACATTATCAGTTCCCAAGCAGCAGTCTACAAACCATACATGATTTGTGGTAAACTGCTGGGAATTATACTCTCAAAACTCTTTTTTATGAAAAGCTGATGATAACAGTGAATTATTAATAGGAAAGACTGTGTGATGCTAGTAGAAACTCACAGGTCACAAAATTTAGGAGCACTTGTCAGCATGGAGTATCTTATTAGAAGCACAAGCAGGGATCTGATTTTTAGACTACCTTACGACTTTTTTAGCTTTGAAAAGGAAACACAGTAATCTTTCCTCCTCCCTTCTTTACATGCTAAGGGATTTTGACCATTTTCCATTCCTCCACAACTGGTGTATCTCTAACAAGAGCTCAGTAAGGAACTGAACAAGGACAGCTCCAATATGATACTAACTCTGAAAACTCAAAATGGTTTTCTTTCTCATTTAGGCTTGATCACCTTCTATACTGATATACTGGCCTGGACACATAAATACCCACCACAGCAAGGACCAGTCTATGACTCTTGGCTGCCTCTGGCTACCAGGTCCCTACATTCTGGCCCTCAAGTCAGAGATATGTCACATAAGAACGAAAGTGGTTTTCTAGTGACTAATCTGAATCATCAGCAGTGGGGAAAAAAAAATTATGCTGATATTACAGGATTCACTTGTAATCTCAGTGCACACCCTACTCCCTGCTATTACAATGAAGTAGTTGAAAACAACCTTAAAAGGCACCCTTTTTCAGCCATTCCTGAAGCTTTTGGTTGCCTGAAGGCTCCAAAAGTTTTGTTTGGCTTCCAGTAGGCCTCTGATTATGGTGTGTGGCTCACAAGCAAAGGTGTTTGGCCCTCTGTCCTACTCAAGTCACGTACTCAAGTGTAAGCACATTCTTGAGAACTCTGAAGTGACAGCAGAGGTTTGGGCACTGTACATAAGACCTTAAATGCAGAACAACAATAGTCATTTTTGGTGATACCATGAAATTCAGTTTCTTTAAAAGACTGAAATGTAACAATTAAACCAATCACCTTTTAAGCATGAACTCTAAATTCATGGAGACAAACAATGACCAACAAAAATATCACTCACTTAGAAGCAGCATAAATACTCATATTTCAACAAATCTAGGAAACCAGTGTTTGCATTTCTAAAGAACTAGTGTTGATAATCTTTGTGCCAGGTTGATTTGGGGTTTTTCAAACAGGAAAATGATAAGAACAGTTTTGGTAGTCTAATGATGCATGGCTGCTGAGAGCTCATTCCAGCTCTGAACCTACACAACAGGAAAGGATAAAATCCTCAAGTGTTAGAACTTCCACAGAGCAACTTGTTTGTGAACTTCAGGAACTGCAAATGCTACAAGTAAACTGAGAGTAAAGACACATGGATTGCTAATGTAAATGTCCATTAAAATATAAATTTCACTGAGATCCATTTAAACATAGAAATACAGTCCCTAGCATTGCACAACCCTTCCCATTTCTCGAAGGCAAGGTTCACTCTCCATGGCTCACTCTGGATTTGAATGTTCTTTCATATTCTACAACATGTTATCATACAATTCACAATTCCATAAAGAGAAGATACACCACCACCTATTAAGTTCATTCCCACTGGCAACACCAGATCCTCTGTTCAATATCCTGGGGAAAGGGCAACATAGTTTTGCTGCCACAAAAGCTGCTCAGCTGCTTCAAAAGCAAGGAATTTGCATTATCCATTCACAAAATGCACCAGATATATTGCTGTGAAACTAATGTTGTGCCAGTTTCTCCTTGTCTGCTCAGACCTCTCAGTGTGATGCAGAGAGTCTCTGCTGCATCAGAAATGCAGTCTCTGTTCCTCCCACCCTGAATTACACCTTCCTGTTCCCCAGGCCTAACAAAACCTTGCTATTTTAATGATGTCATTTAATTTTTTCTCTAATCTTGAATTTGCAACTAGGAAAGTAGTAATTATATTAAGCATGTTTTTAATCTTGAATTGATTTCTGCTATCATAATTTACTGGACATTGGATAAACTTGCAGTTACTTGCAGTCTGAGGTTTACCACAGATCTATGTGTATGTATGAGTGTGTATAGGCACTTGTGTATATAAAAATTGATGCTTTCTCAGGAATTTCTGAATCAGTCACGAATAAAAAAATATTCAGGAGAACTTGAGTAACGTGTGTATGCAGATGGAGCAGGTAAAAGACATCATCACACTTGGAGGATCATTATAAATGAATACAAAATAAATTGTGTCTGAGATGGGGAGTTTTGAGACAATGCACTACAGAGTCACACTGGAACTAAAATTCTAAAAGATAAAGAACTTAATTCTTTAGCTTATTAATTATTCTTAGAGGAAAGCAAATTAAAATGTTTCACTTTAAAAAGAAAAAAATTTTTAGCAATTTTTTTTTAGAACAAGCCCTTACTGTCTTCTGTTAAAAGAGTCTTGTGGATTTCAATGACTTCTATAACAGGCACCTATTTGACCTTGTCTTAGTAAATAGGAGGAATTTACCTACTCTGTACATGGAATCATGTATATACACCCTGGTGTATAAAGAGATAAAAACACGCTGGCACACCATACTGAGTTCCCTATCATTAAAAATTCAAGTTGATATTCAAGTGTTTGAAATCAGAAGTCTTGCTCATTCACAGAAAAAGCTGTTCCACTGACATAAAAGAGGGAAAAGGCATGCCTATCAAATCAGCTACATGTAAAGCAACAAGAACTAAAAAGGGGGTGATAAATCCTTTGGAACCACAAATAATGCTGTCTTCAGTGAAGGATACAGTACTGGAAAAGTACTTATCCATTAGAAAAGGTGGCAAGCCCCAAAATTTCAGCAAGGCTTCTGGAACAGTCACAATTGACATATTAAGAAATAGTGTGTCAGGCCTACAACTGTTAAATAAATAGCCTTTGAAGAAATGGAAGATGTGAGATTTTTGTTGTTTGATTTGTAAGAGTAGTAGCATTTGTTTTCCTCACTGTTAGGCTTTGCTGTATAACAATAGTAACTAAACATCTTATTCCAACATCATCTGAAATTATCAAGAAATAGCTCAATGCCTATAGCAAAGGTTCTGAGTCAAGCAGGAAGTAAAAAAGAAGCTAGCATTAACACTGAGGAAGTAATAATGTTATCCCTTCTCTTTTCTTTCAGGAAAGGACTTGGGAGTCCTGGCAAACATCAGGTTCAAGTTGAGTCAGTAATGCACCCAAGGCAACAAGTACTGCAGCTTTCTGGGCTGCACCAGGAAAAGCACTGCCAGCAGGTGGAGGGAAATGCTTCTACTCAGCACTGATAGAACTTCCGGAGCACTGGGTCCAGTCCTGGGTTTCCCAGTTCAGAAGAAACACAGACATAGTGGAGATAAGCAACAGGCTACAAGCATGGTAAGGGATTGGAGCACCTGTCATAAAAGGGTGGCTGGGAGAGCTGAAACTGCCCAGCCTCTAGAAAAGATGTTTCAACAGGGATTTTATCAATGTGTATAAATACTTTATGAGAACAAGTAGAGAAGATGACGCCAGACTTCATCTTCAGCTGCATCCAGTGAAAGGACAAGAGGCAATGGGGACAAACTAAATACGGGAAATTTCATTTAAAATTAAGAAAAATCTTTTTCCCTGCAGGAGTACACAGGTACAATTTGCTCAGAGAGGTTAAGGAGTCTTGATCCTTATGGTATTCAAAACCCAGCTGGACATGGCTCTGAGCAACCCACTGTAGTTAACACTGCTTTGAGCAGAAGATCAAACTAATAGATCTCCAGAGGCACCTTTCAATTACAACTACTCTGTTATTTCATTGTTCTTCACTCTCTAAATCTGAAGTCAATTTTTTAACCTTCCATGTCTGAAAGCAAATCTCTTCTGAGCTTTTCCTCCAAACTCCTTAACAGTTGACTGGTTCTTTCACTATTGGATATGATTTAAAGAGGCTAGAAAACTTTTAAATGGCTCTTTCAAAAGAAATGTATTTGAAAACTCAGCAACTGCAGGAGAAGGATGAAAAGATCACTCAATGGGATGTAATTTGGATGTATGTGAAAAACCATACCACAACAGAATCCAAAAACTCATTAACCCCTAGCTACATGAGAGATATGCTTTCAGCAGAAAAGAAGCAGAGCCAGGAGAGGCCAACTAGATAGGAGCAAACATTCTAAAACCCACTGAGTTAAAGAGAGCAGTGAAACTACAAAGTTCTATCTGTTTTGTCATCCTGAAGCCCTTCTTTAGAGCCTGGCCAAACTTTGTCTTAGAACTGGAGAGGAGTATTTTGAGATCTGGGCTTTTCCATAATGGAGAAACATTTTTTAAAAAATAGTTCTTTCCCTGATATTACACACCATGATATTCCATGCTTGTGTCAACTCTGCTTCTTACTCAACAAATTAGAACAAATTACATCAAAGATCAACATATGCCATTTGATCATAGGCCACAAAGGGTTCAGTTTTGTCAAGGTTTAAATCAAGGCTGAGGAGCAGATGTTCTGAAGCTTTGGGAGCATGGTGTGCATAAAGCCTGCATTCTGATTCAGTCAAAATTAATTAGACCTTTCAAACAACCTCTTTCTACTCCTGTGGATACACTTACAGAAACATTTGTCTCCTTCTTTCCCCACAGAGTAACAAGGTCACGGCAAACTAACATTCCTCAAAGATCTTGAGTGTCTATGCTACACTGGCTTGGAATAAAAAAAAATATTGAAAACTTTACTGACAGGAGTTCCAGCAGCCTAGGCAGAGGGGCATTCTGTAAGAAAAGAAATCAACCAGTCTGTTTGTAATTGTAATATTAAAGACATAGCAGACCTTTAACATAAAAGGTAATCTGTTCTTTGAAAAGAAGAAATTATCCTCTTGAATTACTAGGATGATGTTGCCCTGAAAACTATTACTTCCCCGTATACTACTGAGTCTTCATAGCAATATTCAGCTGATGCCAGCAGTCCCAGCTTAAGAGACTTCCCTCATTCCTGTGAAGGAAGGAATCTTTTTGAGGATTTCTGAGGCCTGTGTGAGGAGCTACTGTTCCTCAAAACCTTCCTCCTGAAGAGGTGTGAGGAAATCACTACAGAGTAGGATTATTTCCTTCCCTTTTTACCCCTTCGCATAGAAGAAATGTGAACAAAGCCATGTGATTTCTTTTTACACTTCATTTTTTTTCAGACCCCTAAACTCAATAGCAAAGACTTATAATGAAACTTTGATTAGCTCAGTGCTACTTGGACTGATGCACACAAAACTGAAAAGATCTGACCAAATGAATTTCTCATAAATAATTCAATCAGGTGTAGAGAAACAAGTGTCATTTCTTCTGTGAGCTACACTGTGCCAGGAGTCACAGTTCTTCCTCAGTGCTTGAGTGTATGGCCCTACAGTGAGGACTATCACTTTGCATTAAAAATTCCATCATTTGAGAATTAAAACCACAGATTATTTTGTGAAGCTAAGCCAAGATAAATCTTATTATATAGAACAAATCTTTATAAGTATTGACAAATGTAATAAAATTTCAAACACGAAAGCAAAAGGGAAATTTTTACATTTCAATTCCATCATTGTAAAGGAAACTCTTTCATGCTTAAAATTCAAACTCAGTGTGTCAAGTAATTTCACTGTTACAGACTTGAATTACCTGCACTGGCCTCAGGGCATTATTCGCTCTCTGAGAAAAATTGTATTTTAATATTGCTACGATTTTCCCAAGTAATTTTTATGCAGAAGCTGGGATGAATTTGAAACATCCATTTCAAGATTAAAGTGACAACATTTGGTTACTGCAGAGAACCATGTCATTGAGAACTGGTTTTAGAGATATGCCCAAAATTAAATATGGGAATAAGAAAATAATATTAAAAAGGGGGATCAATGTTTTGGATTTTTTGTTTAACTTCTGGGATGCAGATATTAAATAGGGTTATAAAATACAAACCCTTACTTAAAAATGTTTAGATGCATACACTATATCAAATGCTTATGCTATATGGAAAAACCATGAAATTGTTAGTCACTGTCCAAGCCAATTTAATAATTTCTATTACATGCAGGAGGGAGGATAATCTTCTCAGTTTTAATGGATCTATCTTTTTGAAGCACTGAATTATCAATCTTTTTTATGAGTTATCTGCTGCCTCATCATTTGTTACTTCACATGAATTTGGGGTCTGCACCCAGAGCATGCTCTGAATGAGCTTAACTCCACAGAAGAGCCTGACATGAACTAGAGAGGGCAAGAATTTAAAGTACAAATAAATATCCTTACCAAAACCCTTTTACCAGCACGAAGAGGTAATGGATGAAACCCTAGATGAATCTGTTCTTTTGTAGCTTTGAAGAAATGTGAAGATAGAAATCTGAGGCTTTGATATGATGTATTTCAACAGTAAATAGGCTAATGGGGAATACCCAATGTTTCTATTATTTAAATAAAGTTTTTTGTGAGAAACTAGAGAAAAAAAATTTACTATGTTAAAAAGCAGTAGTACTTATTGAAGAAAGCAATCAAACAGATTCTTTTCTTGAAGATTTCCCAGATTTGTTTCCTTATTATTTGCATTAAAGCAGGATCACTTCATTTCAAAATCAAGCACAAAGCTGGTGCCTCAACTCATTACTTTCAAGGCAAAAATTTGTCTTAGAATAATAGAACTGTTTAAGTTAGAAAAGACCTTCAAAATCATCATGCATGACTATTAACCCAGCATTGCCAGGTCCACCACTAAACAACCACATCCCTAAAATCACATCTACACATCTTAAATGCCTTCAGGGTTGGTGACTCAACCACTTCTCCTGGACTTTAACTCTCTTTGAATCTTGTTGCCAGATTTTTCATTATGGCAAAACATCCATTAACTAAGTATGACAAGGATTAGGAGTAACTGTTGAGCATTGAGGGGATTTATTTTGTGACTGACAGAGGCTGGGGGAACATGACATGAGAAGTTTTAATAACTGAGGTAGGATTAATGCAGGTTCACATGTGTATTTCTCTAATGTCATCCTCAAATTCTTGCTCTGTGAGTCAATGACAGTGGAAAAGAAGCAGCAACTACTTTGATGAATGAAATATGAAAAATTAGCCATGACAGAATTTAATTTGTTTCCTCTTGTACCTTCACTGGAGTTGCCCAAAATTCAGTCTTGTTGGGAAAGAACAGCATCATATTAAAAAAACAAAAAAAAAAAAAAAACAACAACAACAACAACAAAACCCTCCTCATTTTAGAATTAAAGGCCTCCTTCTAGAACTACTACCCTGCTTTTTTAATAGGGTGAAAAGTTCCACCAATGGCTGGTCTTCTAGAAACATGGTAAGAAATCAACGAGTAAAACTCAGTAACTGAGGAAATATACCACAAAACAAGGCATACTGCACTCTTCCTCATTGCAGCAAGAGAAATTTAAAGCTACAAGAAGTAAATGGGATGTAAGTGGGCATTGTGATTCACTGCCTGTTTGGTGGTGAATGATTTTCTTGTTTTCTATTGCTTTGGTTGCATGCATGGCTTTTGCTTTACCTATCAAACTATTTTTGCCTCAACCCACAAATTCTCTCATTTTTACACTTCTGATTCTCTCCCCCATCCCACCACATGGAAGTGACTGAGCAGCTTGTGGGGCTTGGTTGCCAACTGGAGTTAAACCATGACATAACCAAACTATTAAAAAGAGGATGAAATAGAAATTACAGTGTCAAAATTTACAATTGTGACAAGGTATCATAACTTAGCTAAAATTAAGTGTATTTTCTACTTTAGCTAAATTATTTCAAAGTTTTGATTTTTCTGCTGAGCTTTCACTTACCTGACTGAATATTCATCCTGGTTCCTCCTCCTCTGCTACTGAAATGCAGCCCTGATGACTCTGTCACTAAGCGGCTGAGTCGGTCTGAAGTTATCCCCTAGGATTCCATCAGAGCCCTCTAAAAGTTCAGCACCTTTAACATGAGTCCTCAGTCTTCGAAATTCCTCTATCTGAAAGATAGAAAAATATAAATGAAGAAGCTGAGACACATTCTTCACCATGGGACTAACGATCAAAACCAGCCTTGTCCAGACAACTCTGCAGCTTTGAAAATTGGTGTGTTCAGGTACCATATAGTAAGGTCAATATACATTAATAACATTTTAAAATAGTTATCAGCACTGTCAAAACATTTGAGATATGGAGAAAAACAAGAACTCTTATGCACATAGTTTTGCAAACTTATCCTTTGCCTTTTCACAACTTCTTTTAGGATCTATAACCATCTTGGCAATTGCAGATTACATCCTATGAATCAGCCTCACTGTTGTGTGTTTAGAGCAGTAATGCTGGTCTTCTTCAAAGAAGTGCATTTCTTTGCACTTGGAATAACTTGCTTGACTATAAATTGTGATTTATTTACTCCCTGAAATTGTTGTTATCTTCTAAACCAGAAGAATACTGAACAGATTCTTAGCTTTACAGGATGTCTGTTGACATTTTATATGGAAAAATACAGTTTCTGTGATCAAAACAAAATACTGCTTCAAAAGATCTGTAGGTGTAGATAGTCAGAAAGTCAAATATAGTAAAAATAAATAGAAAATATTTCAATTGAGCCAAAACAAATATGTTTATTGCTTAGAGACTCTTTTTAGATTTTTCTAAACCTAATCTGGTGTAGGGAAAAATATGAGCAGCTTCCATCTCCATCCATGTATTAGCATCAAGTGCTGTGTGATAAAACACTTTACCTTACTGTTCACCAGTGCTGTTTTTAGGAGTCTTGTATTTTAAATGGTTACAGCTACAAGGGAAAATGCTTTTTCTTTGACATATTCACAAGCTGTCTTAGCTGGATACAGCAAATGTACTTGACAGCTGATTCCCCTAGCCTCAGCCTTTGTGCTTGTACTGACCTTCTGGTGCTTCACTATGTGGTTCACCCCTAACTTGAAACTGAAGATACACAGAAAGTAAACGGAGCCTGGAGTATACAATCACTTTAACACTAACACATTATAGAGTTAATTTCTCCATGAAAAACATCCTAGGAAATATTACAGGGAGAATGTAAGCATGATTCCAGAATTAAATTAAATGACGTACTAAACAGCAGGTAATGGCATTTTTATTCTTATCCTGCCTACAGAGAATACTTTCTTACTGCAACCTGGAATGCAACTGCCCTCGTTGTTTTCCACTCTACAGCAGTACTGATACAAGCTTATTTACTTGATTTAGAGGCTAGCTCTTCTCTGCTTCATTTTCCTCCAAAAAAACAGTGTGCTTGGAAATCAACACTCAGCTCCTGGCGGGTGAGATATAAGGCGACAGCTTAGACTGCCAAAATGAAAAAAGTTCCTTGAAGATGCTTTTAGAGGCAGAATCCTGTTATGGAAGATTTTTGTTGTTGTTGTTGTTTACTTAAAGCAAACTGAAAACAAACCCACTACCAGCTTGGAATTGAAAGTTGTCAGAACTCAAGGGCTGGTAAATCACTGAAGGACTTTTGTAAAAGCATCCTCTTTCACCACCTGAATCAGCTCTGGAAAGTCTGAGATAATTGCAGTTTAGAAGGAGCACTTTACAAAAATGTGGCTTTTGTTTGATCTTGTGAGAATGAGATACTTCAAACAAACACAGATGAAGGAAAGGGAAGTGCAGACTCTGCAAAGCTGGCGTTTGTGAGCTGTCTCCTACTGTAACTACAAATGCTCTGTCCCAGTTCCTACAGTGAAATCTTTCTCCACGAGGTACTCCTCACAAAGCAGCTTCCAGTTTCTTCAGTCAGGAGAGTAGAACTGACCTGATCTCTGTGCCTGCTCTTTAGTCTTTAGGGAAGTCAAAAATTGTAGCTCTGCTCCAAGGGGGAATTTCTTCTGAGATGAACAGCCTCCTTGTTTAGTTGTTCCTTCCATGGTTCAGACTGTGGTGACAGAGACCCTCTACACAACATGGTGCTTTGCTCTACTCATGCAAAGTACTGTCAGAAAAGGACACTAGTTGGCCAACACTACTTTCCCAATTAAATTTCCATCTGGCAAAGTAATATGCAAGGTAATGTGCCCTGCTCATCCTGTTTCACTCCTTATCTCCTCCCAACCCCTCATAAGTCAATGCTGTTAAGTACACCCTGCAGGACTGCCAATGAAACAGATGTTTTAGAGGCATATGGCTAAGCACCCTAGGATATTCACATATTTTTACCAGGAATAGCCACTTTAAAAAGTTCTTCTTCTGCCCAGAAGACATTAAGGATGACCGAAGCCTTTTCACACTGAAATTTGAGATTAAGTTCTAACCAGTATAGAGGCAAATCCACAATGTGAACAGTTGCATTTTTACTGAGTAAAAATTACATGTTCAGATTGTGTAGAATTTTTTTACAACTCATCGTATTCAGATCCTGAACACTGTGTTCTTCTGTTTCACTTACATATTTGCTGAAGAATCAAGCACACAAAACTAAGAATTTGTATGTTTTCTGTAAAAATTCCTTTGATATATGGAAGCATTATCCTTCTGCTTGAAAATTTCACATCTCCGTGACACCTTCCAAGAACACAGACCTACTTCCCAGCACTCAGAATACCATGAAGCTCTGAGTGCTTTATTTTACAGTTTACATAAATTTTGCACAATTTCCACTACAGCTCTTTATGCTAGTTAATTACTATTTCTGTCCTTTGGTAGTTTTTGATTCTGAATGAGGTAGACAAAAGCACTAGAGACTATGCCATTCAATAAAGGACCAGTAACTCTGACAATGAATACAGCAGAACAACAGCTTCTTCTGCATAATTTTTTAAAATCCCTACTCTGAGTGGTTTAGACAATGCACTTGTTCAGGGTGCACTAAGCGCATTATTCACAAATGTCTGATTTTTTTTTAAATAAAGTGAAGAGAAGCATGACCAATAATTTTCAATTATTTCCTGCTTTTTTACTGGCCTAATAGGACTTTTCTCCCACTGCATTTCAGCAGTGTACTTGTATGCGTAAGGTATCTCACAAAAAGAGTCAACACAGTTCTTCCTGGGCTGTGTATTTCAACATAAGTCAAGTGAGGATGACAAAAATCACAATGGGAAGACAGGAATATTCACAGAATGACCCGTGAAGGACTTTATGATGAAAGTGGAGTCTCAAGACAAAGAAAATTACTTCCAGTAAGGAAACAGCATTCCTCAGGATTCCAGGAAAGCACATCCTGATGCTGCAGTCCTGACTTGCTCTTTTGCTATTCATACGACCAGCACACTCACATCTCCTTTCACTTAACACTGACTTAGATCAGTAGCATCTGATCACCCATCAGCTGAACTTTACTATCTGAAAATGTCTTCAGGATAAAAAAAAGGTTCTCTACTTTGTAATGGTCAGCCTATTGCGCCTATGTCAAAATAGTTACTTCATCGTTTTAAAGTAACAAAATGTGAAAGTATTTTATGAGTGTGACCCTGAAATAGAATGGCAATTTTATTCATTTTTTTGCCCTTATGACACGCAGTTTGTTAAGCTAATATTGCTGTGTCAGTTGCAGAAAATTACCATCTTGTCTCCAATATATGAACTAGTTAGATCAGAGGAAAGAAATTAAACCACTTCCATTTTTTATTATGTTATTCTTTATTTACTTGTTATTGGCATTTAGAAATTGATTATTTCATGACCTGAAAAATTAAAATATCCCTAAATTTGTCTCTCACTGGCTATAACTACAGATGCTACTAGCATTTATATAAAGCACTTGACATTTCATTAGTATCCCAAAGAAGAAAATTCTACAAGGTAATGACACATGTAAAAATAATGTATTTAAACCCATTAGAAATGCATTTGCACTGAAATCTATGATTTAATACTACAAGCTGGCTTAATAAAATTAAATGCCTCTACCAGCCTTCCATGGGAGATTCAAAATGGTATATCCTATACTATATCCTCTTATTTCCCATAGACAACAGCCCTTGCATTTCTAATCTCTCCTTAATCTCTCCTGGGCAACCTGCTCTAGACGAACCCACTTTAGCAGGGCATTTGGAATAGATGATCTCCAGAGGTCCCTTCCAACCCCAATCATTCTGCAGTTCTGTGATTAAATGAAATCTCTCCTAGGCATTCATGCCCACATGCTCAAAAGAGGCCAGATATTTCATTGCAGCCAAAATGCTAATTACAATTTAAAATCTTGGAATTTTAGGCTATAGCAAAATATTCTAGAACTGACAAAATTAATTTGGGCATAATGGAGACTTCACAATACCTTTCAAGTTACAAATCCCAGAATCGTCTCCTCTCACCCCATATTTATTTTTCATTGACATTTATTTTATTGATATATTTATTTTTCATTGACAACTGAAAGCAGCATCTGATGAAATGTAATTTTTTATCCCACCTTGGCAAAAGCCTTTCAAGTTCTTAAAAATTATCTTTCCTGCACAACCTTAACTTTAATGCTGCAATCATAAATATCACTGAGGAATTTTTTCTAATTGATGTTTATCTATGACAAGTATCGTGGATCATCCTGGCATAAGTCTGCTCCAATCCATCACTTGACTCCAGTGCCACCACTCACCCACATACACTGCCAGCAGGAGGGAAAAGTTCCTCCATGACTTGCATGCCCTTCATCACTGCAATGGTTTTGGATTGGGTTTACACCTATCAAAATAAGGCAGCAACACAAACCAGCCACCCCTCACCTAACAAAGCCCATGGTTGTGACTATCAGTCTTTGCCCCAGGCACAATATTCTTTTCAGGAGTCTTATCCCCTTCACACAACATTCCAACATCCTGCTTTCTAGTGGTAAGTTAGTACATAGTAATACTAACTAAAGTTGCATTTCTCTTCTTAATTCCTCTTTTGTTCACCCTCTTGCTGTCTCCCATCACATGTGGATGGTTTAAACTCGGCTCTCCTCTGTGCACTGACTGCATTAAAAGGGAATAGAGACTATAACATCTGCAACTAGCAGTATCATACTATCAGTGTAATGGCTGTGGACTTTGTACATCTGATTAAGTCCCCTTATTTATCAATATCATATCTGGACAATTAGCTGACAAGTTACAAAATGAACTCTGTCTTTAGAAGTTATTCTGAATCTAATAATGCTAACAGAATGCAGTTTACACAGTAGTAAGTAATGCATTTACTCAGTAGACAGCAGCCACAAGTCTTATCTTTTCATAAACAAATAACAGATTAATGATGTGATGTATTTAAGTTGCAACTACCAGACAAATTGGGAGCAACTGCTTTTATCCTATGATTAGACCTAGAATTCAGTTCCATCAAACAAGAAATGCTGCCAATTTAAAATTGTTAAAGATGTTAAAATGTTGTGCTGGCATCACTAGCAAAATTTTAAATTATTAAAGCTGAAATAATTTAAATCTGAATTTATCACCTTTTATACTTTTTTCACATGCTTCAGAGCAGGCAATGAAAATGAATGCATTCAGCTTCAGGGATTCTAGGTAGTTTTACTTAAATTAAACCCACATTTCTCCAGCTGGGATTCACAGACTGTGGGAGAATATTCATCAGGAGTTTTCTTTGTTTTTACTGGGATTATTTGTAGACAGATATGGAGAGTTTTACATAGAAAGGCTCACAACTGTTAGATTTAATTTAAGAAAAAAACCTCAAACATTTTAAAATACATACGCGTGAAATCAAATTTAAATAGGTCGTTTCCATTTGACATTTATTACAAAACTGAATTTAAAAAGAGCCTGAATAATTAAATATAGTTCAATGCAATCTAGCCAGTCTGTACTACATTAATGTTTTTCATTCTCCAGGACATAGTGCCTCCCTCTGCTTTTTTGTTCCTTTAACATTAAAAAGCAGTGATATTTGAAAGCTTACAATTACAAAGAACTGAATTTCTTTTGCCCATTGAGTTCCTTTTTTCTTTTTTGTTCACTTAAATATAAGAATTATTTTAAATGCAGATGATAAATGATAACAAGGTTTTTCATCTCTGACCTTTGCGTTGCTTTCAGTGACTCAAAAGGTTTAACCTTTACTTCAAAAGCCATGTACTGATCTAATGGGATCTTTAAGGAGAACAGACATACCATTCTGATCTATACATTTGCACGCTATAACCTTTAGCTCATAACCATATTCCAAGGTCACTTTAAGCACAGCTGTTACCTGCACTTGGGACACAGTCAAAGGATAGCGAAATAATATCCAGGTGACACCTTCACTGCAGGGTGGAATGGTTAGAGAGCCCTCATACACCCAGTAGTCACGCAGAAGAGGATCTGAAATCAAAAGAAACATGGAATTTTAATGACATTAAGGAAATTAATGGTGTCTTTCAGTTGTGACAGCTTATGACAGCTGTGGGCTCGCTCGCATGATGAAGTTAGTAAGCAGAAGCTAAGTGAATTCATAACCTGCCAAGCACTGCCCACTACTTCCTGATATGAATGTATATGAGCCTGTGGTCATTGTATTACAGTGAGTTACCCTGCAGACGAGCATTTTAGATGTGAAAATGCCACTTTGTAGATGTGAAAAGTAACAAGTGCTTTTTAAATTAACACGGCAAATAAGCAGTGTTATGGGAATAAAAGAATTCCTGTTAATGTCAAAAGCTAAGAGAGTCATTGAATTTTGAAGGCAGAGGGTCTTCATTGATCGAATTTTAACTGACTTCTACATTTAGGATATGTCTCAAGAATTGATTTTATTTCACTTTTTAGGAAAAACATCAATAAAAACTCAGCTGAAGAAAAAGTTTTCACTTTGTAATTCTGGTCACATATTTTTTGAGATGCACTGGTGCTTCCTACCTTTGGAAGAGCGAGTTGAATTTCAGAGGGGGAAAAACGTCAAGGTTTACCTTATAATTACATGATTTTTTAAGTTTATATATTTATTAATAGGTTTATAAATTGCTGTTAGAATAAACAACTGTCACTGAAGAAAATGTAAAATATTTTGTCCATACAGAGTTTTAACTCTACATACAATACATTTGATTTTCATTATTTTAATTTCAATTTCTCATGGATTCCAATCACACTACACTTCATAAGTGAGACAACACAGGACTTGCCTTTGCTGCTGTAGGCCATACATCCTAAAAAGTACAGAGAGGAAACTGCCTGACTGTAAAAAAAGGGAAAAGAAACAAACCTGGGGAGAACCTGGAGACAAAGGGTGGTTAATTGTGGCATGGAGAGCCAGGGGAAGGTTGGGACTAGCTTGACAAGGACAGAATGAGAGACTGGAAACAAATAAACCTGCTTGGCTGAACTAAGCTGTTACTGTCATTTCACTACTAGCTCAGAGGAATATCAGTAGAATCAAGTCTTGCTAATGAAGCCTGCATTATCAGTAAATGGTTTTGTTTTGTTGGTGTAATGTTCTTTCTCAGCTAGGAAATTATGTAGCAAATCCATTGACAGCAAGTTGCATTATCAAACACTCAAAAGTTAAGAACTGTAAGAATTAATTCAGCCCATCCTGTGCATGCATCATGATACAGTGTTGTTACATGATCATGTGTGTCTTTTCTGGAGAACCTTCCATCATTTACTTGCTAAGACAGATGACTTTGTTTTGAAAAGTACATAATATTATTTAGAATTCTCAGTACAATATGAGGCACTTGGTCTTCTTTTTCCCATGTTATTGAAATCCTGCTTGTTAGAATATTTTCTCATTTTTCACACTTCTAATACACTCATTTCTCCAGTGCCTGAGAGCTTAAGTGAATTAATTTATCCTCCCATACCCTTGAGTGGTGAGGAAGGATAGATTATCCCCTCACTTTAAAGCTGGGGAACTGAGGCAGAGAAGATGAGGTCAAATGCATCTATTCATTTGAGGTGTTCAATATGACATGCTTAGAACCTGATTTGTCAGAGCATTTAACTTTCTATAGCACATAACACAGTCAGAGCACTGCTCCCATTGACTTCTCTTGGAGGTGTAAGCACTCAGAACTTCTGCAAATCAGACCCCATGATCTCAAGTCGGGCACCTAGAAAATGAGGAACACGCAGTTAGAGATGACTTGTGAAAATTTTTGTTTATGTGACTTGATCAGCATCAAACAGGAACTGTGAGGCAGGGATCCTGTAAAAAATAACTTATGGTCATGCAATCACGTGATGTTTCATAATGGATATGCATGAGAGGCACAGGCTGCCTTAATTCCTGCAATTCCTAATTGCTGAGCACTTGACTTTGCAACCTAGACTATATTCTTTTGATATAATTTATATAGCTTAATGTAGACCTAGGCTACTTTGAAAAATTAAAGCTCTTGCCACTATGACAGAGTTCCTTGCAGAAACATTTCTTTTTAGAAACGTCTGTTTTAAAAAGTCACATTTCTTATTGTTACTCTTTAACTTTTAGCTATGTAAGTTTGAATTTGCCTCCTTTTGTCACTTCTCCTTTTATGCTATACAACTGTCATTGCCTAACGGCATTGTCTTTTGATTCTGCCAAAAAAACTACCTTGTTATGTGGGCAGCCTTACACTTCCTATTCTATGCCCAAGTAGAGAAAGGAATACACACAGCTGTCTCTCTAGATGGGCTAGTAAATCCTCAACAAAGGTAGCCACGAGTTGTCAGCAGTGTACAGACTATGGTAACACATCCCACTCACATGACAAAGATGCAGATTTACAGTAAATTGCAATGGGACTTCACCACTATCCCTGTTAGGATGTGCATTACCAAAATGCATTACCACCTTATGGGACACACTCAGGCTTGCAGTTTAGGCTAGGCTTTAGATTAAGACTGTCTCAGCCTCTGCAATCAGCTACTAATCCACACACACAAAAGTAAGCAAAGGCACCTACCTGGCAATAAAGAGTTGGGATTAAAACAGGGTATGGTTTTGGACTTTCCCTGAAAAAATGAAGACAAATCAATCTCATCTCTAGCTTCTAATTAAAATGCTGATGAATGCTGAGGTAAAACACATTCTGTGTTCTTATAACATTAAACCTTGAATTCCTGTGGAAAGCAACCTCATTAAGAGCCCCCATTTAATCATCATTGCATTTGTCCTTCCAGCTACACAAACACATATTTTTATTCTATTTTTTATTTCATTTTTAAGCTTATCCCAGCAACTTGTTAACTTTCTGCCTTTAGCACCTGGGCTTATTTCAGGTCCCAGCCTTGAAATTCTCTACATGAAATTCAGGGGTTTCATACAAAAAGAGTTAAAAAAACAAGGGCCAAAGTGAGTTTTACTTAAGTGGCGTGGATAACACTTAATAAAATAATGCTGGTTCCACATATTTAATACACAAAAATGTTATATATGCCAAAGTGTGTTTGATGCTGACCCTTTGAAAATCACTATTATAACACAGTCACACAATGGTGAGGCCTTTCATGACCTTCCTCTTCTTGGCTGTTGTCTCAGTAATGAAATTAGAGCTCCCTATACTATTGTTTTCTCTGACACTTTCATAAATAAAGAGTTTATAATATGAAACATCATGACTGAAGTTTACCATATACTATTTGACTAAAAGATTACGATTCCTTTCTAATTTGTCTGCACTTCAGCATCTGCTGAAGTGAATGGTAATCTCTTCAGAGTAATAAAAAATCATGTCATCAATACATCTCAAAATCCTTCTAAAATCAAAGGTATGTATGATTATTTCTAAGTTACAGATCATGAAGCAAAGAAATGGAAATAACTTGCCCAAGGTCATTTAAGATAGTGTCAACATTTTGGAGAGCACTCAAATCTCCTCAGTCCTGCTAGGGTTACTATCTGTCCTTCAGGATCCCCCACACATAATCCACTTGACAAGTCAGCATTGTGTTTTTGCTGATTTCCCAGCAAGTTAATTTAGGTGCTCAGTTCATCTGCTCTTTTCCTCTACAAATTAAAACCAGGTAAGTTTGGAGATAAGGCTGCTGGTGTTCACTAAGCATGTTGCACTAGTTGCACTCATACTGACTCCATGAAAATCACTGAAAAGGTAGCACTTGCCAGCAGTTATTGGTATAGATCAAACTTTCTGGCCACCAGGAAAAGAAAGAAGTACAAAAAATATATATTAGCTGAATAATATTAGCTGAATAAAATTATGAGGTTTTCATGCTGGCCACCAAATGATGGCTTTTACATGTGGTTTTACTACAGACGCATCTGAAACTTTTCTCTTGGCTCCATACAGACCCTTTGCTCACTGTCTCTCTGGTCATTAAAGGAAGCACTGCTTCAGACAATGCCTTACCTTATACTGGATGTCCTGAAGAATTTCAGTTACAGCCTTTAGGCCCACATGCTCTTTTCCTATCTGAAATACAGCAAGCAAAGGTGAGTTTCACTATCTTGGTATTCCACAAACCGTGAGGCAGAACACAGGTCAACCAGAACAGTGAGTAATACAGCTGTTTTTAGTTTAGCTACACAAGCTTGTGTTAAATACACTGATACATGACCACTCCAAAAAAATTTAAATCATTATAAAATCACCAGCCAAAAGTAAACAGGGCTTAAATAACTTTAAAGCAGACACAGACACTCACAAAACAAGAGCAAGAGTCATAATTAAGTCTGGTAGGTTTTGATTAACCCTGTTTTGCAGCACCTATTCTGTGTGGAGTCAAAATGGTGCAGAACTGTGGCATATAAATGCCAAGGATACAGTTTGTCCTTACCAGTTTTTGTCAGAAAAGTACACAGAAAGGAACAGAGTGAACAAGCAGAACAGACACTTTTTGAATTTGCTCCCATAGCGTTGCAAATCTGGCCCAAGGTATCTCTGCAGCTCGGGGGAGTTTTTTCCTGCCTGCAGAGTGCAGAACAGCAGATTCCCTCTCTCACAGCATCTCTGGGATCATGCCAGTGAAAGCCGGGCTCCCGGCAGGCTGCAGCACTGCCTCCACTGAATGCCTGTAAGGCACGGAAGATGGGACTCTAAAGAAACACACTGAGATAAGAGATTCTAACTTCATGTGGATGTTGCTCACTCTGAACACTAAACTCAGCTGCTTCTGACTCAAATCACCCATTCCAGGATCCCAGTTTTACCTTCAGAACAAAATCAGAAGAGGCAGAATGGCCTTCCACTTGATTTCTTTGCCAAAACATGTACAAATACCAGGTGATGAAATCAAGCCAGCATGAGTGAGAATGGGAGAGCTAGACCCTGAAAAAATTGTTTGCTTTTTGTTTCTCTTGGAATAGAATGACATAGTAGCCACTGTAAGAAAACAACTGAATGTCAACAAAAGGTACTTTGTTATTTCTAGGAATTTAAGAGTATTTTATTTTGTTTCAGAATGGAATTTGAATTTCAAACCTCCAAAGTGCATAAAAGATATTGAAGTCACTTCAAAGATGCTGCTTCTAAAATAATAATCCCCAAGGGCTGTCACTTAAGTCAGTGAAAATATTTTCACTGACCTTAAAAAAAAAATGTATTTTGAGAACTGTGGTACAAAATTATTTTTCCATGCCTTTACCAAGAAAAAAATGGTCACCAAATTTCCTCTCCCTGTTCCTTTAATAGAAGGATTAAATATTATTTTTCCTTGGTCAGTTGTAATTATATGATACCTTTCTTGGCTAATGAAAAAGATTTTTTGGAATGCTTAAGAGCACTGATGTGGGTGAGAGACCAGAAATGGAAAATGTATCATTGAAGTTTCAAATTTATTTAAGAACTTATATATAACTTTCTATCTGATTCGAAGGTTACCTCTGCTGGAATGAGAAGGTGACTTACATAAGCAATTATCACACAGCCCTCTAGGACACAAAGCTGAAGAATTTCTAACTTCCATTTTTAGCAGTTCTATCTGAGTGTTGAAGCGGTAACCAATGTACCTTTAAATTCAGAGGTAAAGCTCAAAGGCACTCATAAACTTGTTATGAAATACGACAATTAACAATATCACTGTGAAAGAAAATCCATTTGATCTAAGCATGAACTCTAAACCTCTTCCTCCAAACCCATTTAAATAAAACAGTTTGCCATTTCTCATGAGGAAGATGGGAATCTGGTGTTTGAGAACTAAAACTGAAAATCTTTATAGGGTGCAGACCTTGAAAAACCTTCAACAGCAATTAGATTATAGCACTAACTTCCCAGATTTCATTACACCTTGTCCCCAGGAAGCTCTAAGCCTCCTCATTGCAGGCTTTTCTGAGGGTCTCTGGCAAGCCTTGTTAACAGTCTCAGTCTCTGAAGAAGTAATATGACTCTACCTGGCATTTGTCCCGTGTGAAGAAACACTCGTCCCTGTGTTCAGGAAAGCACAATTCTACTACCAGTTTTCAGCAGTGCCAATGGGTTTGTAGGCTTATTTTTAATCTTTCCTCCTCTCCTCTGCCTATTTCCTCAACTCCCAAATAGCAGACCCAGCCAGGAATGAAGAGAAATACATCACAGAGACAGTGAAACACTTGTCCCTCCTGACAGCCCTCATTCTGCCCTCAGAGGAATGCAGACTGGATGTCTACTTAGAGCCAGAGTCACAGAAAGATGCCTATTCCTTATCCCTTCTTCAACTAACATACTTCCAATATCCTGCTTAAACAAGAATTGATTGCTTAGCACACATATAGAAGACATGACTGAAAAATATCTTTCAAACAGAATAGGAGCAGTCATACATTGTTTTCTTTTATGAAATCATTAAAAATTAAATAACATGGAAAGGACCTCATTATCCTCAGACAAATGACAGTGCATCGTAACAAGTGTAACACAGGAAACTTACCTGCACAAACAAAGCAATAATAGCTATGCCGTGCTTCTTCCCTACTGCCTCATCAATGCTGCTGTACAGTGTGGTGTTCCAGTGCATTAGATGAAGCTAAAACAGAGCAGTGCAAATAGACTGATAGAGAAATATGTTTTGTAATTAAAAACACCAGTAATTAACATCAATTAACAAAGCCTCAGCACGTTGTGCATGCGCATGCATGACTACACATAGGTGCATGCTCATGGCTGTGCATGCAGGGATAAGCTAATTTACTATTGTAAATATCAGGAACACCAATAAAAAGGCAGATAAAGTTGCAGATAAAGTGATGTACAGCCAGTTACCAAAAATCTGCATTAAAAGTGTGAATGACTACAGTAATGATGATTTAGCAACTCACTCAATCTGAATACTGAAATAACGTCAGCTAATGAAATCCACCAACCTCTCAGCCAGCCAACTCTCTCCCACAGTAGGAGAATTATTATGGACATAGGCTGTCCAAACACACGTTAGACTGACTGACTGTACTATCATAACGCCACTTGTCTCACACACTGCCTCCCAAGACAAATCATTCTAATGTCAATAGTAAGAGTAGAAGTGATTTCAGGAAAGGTTAAACACAGAGAAAGTGAAGCAGAGAAAAGTGGCTTGAGGAGCACCTTAGGGATAATGCTGAAAGAAAGGGATGGTAAAAGCAAAGGAGCTAATGCATGAATACATGGGAGGCAGTAGACACTGGATAATAAACACAGAGTCTGTTGTGGTGAAGTCTCACAGTATAATCTAGGAAGTGGTGCTTGAGTAAAGTGCTGGAAGACAGACTAGCAGGAAGTTGGAAAGGGGGAAAAGAAGGGAGGGGAGGGAGAGGAAGGGAGTTGAGGGGGGAAAGTGCTGGAAAACAGCAACATTTGGGCAGGCAAGGCAGGCAAGGCAGGAAGGCAGGAAGGAAGGCAGGNTGCATTTCGAACATGAGTTTTGCCAGAAATAAATGTAAATGTAATCTCTGTGCCTAGGTCTGATAACACTGTCGAGCTTCAATATCCTAAGCACAGCTGCTTTGAAGTTTATCTGCCAACTCTTGGACTTAATTTCCATTATAAAATCATGATCAATGTTTTGTTCAGTCATGTGTCTAAGAAGTTAAAATGTCATTTTTATAGCTAACGTTGTTTACACCTTCAGCAAAATTAGTTTTTAAAACAGTGTATCTGCCTATTTTGTTTTTTATTTCTGCACAGAATCAGCAACCTGTGAAATGCTTATTGCCCCTTATACAACAGGAGTTCATTCAGGCATCTCAGCATTTCAGAACACCAGTTCTTCAAGGAATCACTCTCCACTAATTTATTTCCAATTCCTTCCAATTATTTCCTCTTGATAACTGTTATTCCAAAAGTAAATACAAACTTTTAAGTGAACATATTGTAAATTGAATAAATTCTAGATTATCACACAAATAATTATGCTCATTTTGATCAAAGGCACTGCCGTGGCAAAAAAAATGAAACATTTTTCTTAGAAAACAAAATAAATCATTTTTATATGAGAACACTAATATAAAATAATAAAATAATAAAATAATCTACTTGCCCACAGCTACAAAACTTCTAGAATACAAATGCTCCCTGTTAGAACTAAGGCCATGCATTTACTTGGTTGTGTGCATTTTATCGCGTATAAAAAGCTTTGTTACACATTTGATTTGCCTTTGGATTTGAGGATCAAATAATGAGATTTCAGTCTCCGAGGCTCCCGTTGACAGACACAGAACCAGAACCACGTGCGAAGATAAAGCCAAAGCAGCCAAAGCCCTTTCCCAGAGACGGGGCTGGCGCTCGCACCAGCTCCCCGCTAGAGGGGGATCACGGAGTCCCACAGCCCGATATCCTGGCGTCGGGAGGGGAATGTGAAAGGAAAAGGTTGTGGAGACTGCAGTGGGGATGGCAGTGTCCTCAGGGCTACGAGGACACTGCTGTGCGGCACCGCGATTATCTTGGCTGGACACGTCAAAGCAAGCTTGTCCCTCGGCGGCTGGAACTACCGCGCCGGGGACGATCCCCAAATGTACCGGGACCGTGGCTCTGCCCGTGTCAGCAGGCGGGTCTCGGCTAAAGCTGCTGTGGCATTCGGGCTGGCACACCGCCTTGGAGGTGAAGTCTAATCTGACACCTGTCTGCGTTCTGACAGCAGCACGTTGTCTCTAAAGAGATCCGAAAGGAAAATGCTGAACCCCAGAAAGAGGAAAATGAACAAGCACTTCAAATTGTTCAAGCAATGACCGCGGTTTATCCAGAAACACATTGTCCTGTCTTGGGCAGCAGGTTCATCAGGACACAGATTTCCCTATGATAAGGCAACACCTAGCAAAATGACACCAAAACCTCTGTGTAATGTTATAAAATGTTAAGAGCTCTAGAATTAGTCTGTGCATAGTACTATTAGTACATATATATATATATGTAAAGGTAATGTTGACACCCCCAGACTAGGTTCAGGTTTAGTAATCAACATCAATTGAAGGTACTGAAAAATAGGCAATCAGCACTTTCTGGTCCAAAGGCTTCTGTAACTTTGAGAGTCTGCTCAAGGATGTTTGAATTTCATAGTAGGGTCCTCAGAACAAGATCCATCATTTTGTACTGGCTTGCTAATGCCCAAAGTAGAATGAACTTCTGATCTTTGTTTAAGATGCTACTGTTAAAGATGGCCATAATTACACTGGGTCAGTGATATATTTTTTACACAGCAGGTTGCAAGCATGCTGTCATAAACACTAAAGAAAACAGGTAAAGAAAACAGTCCTAGCCCCATGATAGTAGATGACTGGGGAGTACAACAAAAAGTGGTCAGGCTCATATGTGCTTTCCACATAGCATCCCTCATTGGTACTGCTAACGACAGCACACTGGATGATGCCCTGCAGTGTATTTGTTATGTTCCCACGTCCTGACTCAAGGTGATATTCAGAATTAGCTGTTCACAGAAAATGTTCTACCATTAGCAATTTACAAACTGAAATTAGAAAGGCAGCCTAATGGACAATAATAATACCATGATACTTTCTAGCAGCAGGCCAACATATTGTTTAACTATAAGACCGTGCATGCACACTCAAATAAATAACCACATTTGGTTATGCACTTAAATAAATGGAAGCCAAATTATCTATTCTACAAAGCAGGAAAAAATGTAGATCAAAGCAGGGCTGGGTAAGTACATGAAAAAGTCATTCAGAAAGTGAGGTACCAAGGAAGTAGTAAGTTTTTGTAGTAGTGTGTGGGTTTTTTCAATCATGTTTTATCCTGCGTATTTGTTGCTCTCTGGAGCTGTTCTGACTTTTGTATGTTCCTTTTTATTTGTAATGTAATGTCAGATATAAACACCAGACAACAGTTTTCAAAAAGATATGGCAACAAGTCTACAAACATTACAAAATATGAACTCTTGAGAGTACAGACCACAAAAAACATGGCCTATAACTGCTGTTAATATTTATGGGACTCAGATGTGCACAGAGGAAAGACTGCAGTGCTTTCACAAATCTTGAAACTGTCAATATGATATAATGCCCATGCACATGGACATTATATCCATGCCTCTGTATCTCACAACTGGAAATAATCACAGAGGCTATTAATATTCAGTATTTTAGTAATCTTCATTTTTACATTTATTTGAGACACCTATTTGAAAAGTGCTCACTCACAAGGGATGCCAGCCCCTGATACAAACATAACCATGCAAGGGTTTTTAAACAATCAGCTGCAGTGCATTGGCAGCTTCCCATTGTGTGGTTTTCATTCAGAGTACAAAGCAGCTGCACATATCAGTGTGGGAGGAAAGGCTCTACTCACCTTGTTGTGTGATGTTTTGATACTTGGTAGTTATGATTGTTCTACACAGTCAAAATGAGTCAGCTATGCTGTTACTGATTATTGGTGGCTGGCTTGATGTGCCAGACAGTGTATTTTTACAAAATCATCAGAAAGCTATCAGAAAATCCTTAGCACTCAAAAAAATCCACCTTTCTCTTGAAAAAAACATAAATTTGCGACTTTTAACACTACAGCTGTAAATCAAAGAATTGTAGCAGTGGCTTCTTTAAAATCAGATAAACTGAAAACTCATGAAGTCAAATGACAATAATGTGCTCATAAAGTTGACTTGCTCTGTGAACAGCTGGAAAGACTCTCCTACACAGTGTAGATTAAGAAATCCTTCCAGGTAGCAGAGCAAACCCCCTGGAAGGATTATTCTGTATGAAACAAATTCTGAGAAACGTCTCAATTTTTATGCAGTCCCCACTCAACCAAAAGGCTACTGAACCCAATCTTTATTTATGAAAAGCTGAAAGACAAGGGGCCTGTCTCAACACAAGACTTCCTCTTAACAGAGTAAGGACCTGAGATTTTGGCTTTAAAATCAATAAATATTTATCAAATGAAAACACTATCCCTTAAATCCATTCCTTTCTCTACCACAGAAATACCTTCTATGTCAATATGAAAATGCCTGATGGTTGGTTTTTACACAAAATTGGAGTCCTGGAATGACAGATTCTGGCAGGAATCAGAGTCACTGTAGATGACCTATCACATTCATCACTTCTGGAAGCCAATGTCTCTCAATAAAAAACACAGTTACAAAAATGTACATTTTTCCCCTGTCTGGGGCACTGACTGCTCTGTGGAAATCTGCAGGGTCTAAAGCTCACTGAGAGCAAAAATGATCTTTTAAGCTCTGTTGATGACCTTACTTTATTCCCAGCTCACACATAAGATATATAATGACAGGATAATTTATGTTGGAAGTCACCTCTGAAGTTCAACTCTTTCACAGCAGCACCAACTTCAAAGTTAGCTGCAAATTCAAAGTCAGATCAGATTGTTCAGGTCTTTGTCGAACTAAATTTTGCTATCTCCAACAATGGAGGTGTCACAACCTCTGTGCTTGACCTCCCCCATAATTTCTTTCTCCTTCTACCTAATCAGAATCTCTCCTGTTGCAGCCTGTGTCCCTCGCCTCTTGTTCTTTTGCACTCCTCAGGATTCTCTGTTTGGGAGCCCAGGCATGAATTGCCTGTGACTGCCAAATCAGCATCTCGTGACTGACTCCTGAATGATGCCCCTTTCTCAAACCTCCTCAGTCATCTACTTTTTTGAATGACCATGTTTCACCTAAGCTTACTTTCAACTAAGCTTGCCCAACTCTTAAAATGTCACGAAAGTTGCTGCTAGCTCTGACCCTTACTGTAACCTGCTGGTATGCTTGTGTCACCCAATTGTCAGACCAAACATGACACAGGCTAATTCCTTAGTAATTCGTTATAGGAAAATACATCCTGAACTAAATCATGGCTCATCATCTGTTATGATGTATCTGATTAACGGTAAGGGGAGAAGAAGGACTCTACTCCAATATTTCTGCACTCCTGTATGATCCTAATGTTGCAAATTTGCTATGAACCTGCACAGTCTCGAATGTTCTGCTACCATAAAAAGCAACTCATAGGTTATAACTCCTTTCTTTCTGAATACTTACTGCTAAATGACTGAAACCCTAATTTGCTGTTCAATGTGCTCTGTTTCCACTGGTTCAGTCAGGCAGTTTGGAACAGAGCACAAAGCTCACGCTCCATAGGAGTCAAAGGGAAATGTGCCTACAGTAAAAATCCTCCCGACCCCCCTGGCACCAGAACCAGGGTCTACAGGAGCTTGATAAAACCATTGGCACCTCAGGCAGCAAGAGACAACAAGAAACACCTGCCCAGCCGAGCTGTAGGTCCTGCCTCAACTTAATTGACAACCATAACCCATATTGCAAGAGCTTGTGACGTGGGGATTCTTCTGTTTAACAGGCTCCTGTGGGTGCTCTATGCACAGTAGAAGACCATAATTTTTAAATAATTCCTCTTTAGATCAATTGGAATATCTGATTGGGACACAATTGTCAGTGGGCCTGCTTGAAACTGTGCAGCTGGCACAATCAACCATTGCATTTTTTCCACTCTCTACACTCTTGATTGAGAAGCTAATTATTACAAAAGCTTCTTTCTTCAGTGCATGCTGCATCATGTGTAAATTAATCTTCTAGTAACCTTTGTTCCTTGCTCAGAACTAGGATATACAGCTATTCCTTGTTAGCTGTGCAACCAGCTGTTACAAGCTAGAGAAAAGTCTGCTTAGTCTAATAATATTACAGGATAGAAGGCACCTCTCAACATATCTCTCAAGGATGAGAGATTTTTTATTGCTCTCATATATTCCCAACTCTTATTTCAATGCATACAATGCTGTACATTAAAATACTAATAGAAGAATACTGCGTCATAATGTCTTAATCAGAGGGGCACCTAAAATATGTCAGTCTGGAAATTCTGAGCAGACTGGATTTCGTGGTACTTCTGTCACTCCTGAGAAAGAGTGTAGCTGAAACATTCTTTTGATTCCATAAACATCGTTTCAGGAACAAATCTATCTCTCTAAGGTAAATTAAAGCAGCTTTAGAATTCTTCTGCTGAAAATTGTAGAGATAACAAATGTTCTCTTGGACTCACCCAAGTTTGCCAGGGATCAGTATACTCCAGTTTCATTCACAACATGCCATAAAAGTGGAGTAGGGAACAGGAAAAATGGCAAACTCTGACTACCTAACTAGGACCAGCAGGAAGGCTTTTTCCTGGATTGAGAGGGATGAAATAAAGCTGAGGATTTCAGCTAGTAATAATGGATGGCAACACAGTCTAGTTGTACAATAATGATGTGTAATTTCAACAGCACAAATATTGCGTAAGCAACATCTCAGGAGGACAAAATGTGGAAAAACTGTGTCTTGCTATTTTACATGTGCAGAAGAATTTATGAGTTGATACTTGACTTGGCACTGAATTGTTTCAGGAAGCAATTGACTAAGCTGTTGGCAGTGACCATAATATACAGTAATTAAGTTCCAAATCCTCACAAGGGGACCGAACCAAGGATATGACCAGGGCACACAGCTTCCAGAAAAGTGATTAAAAACCAGAAAGTTAGTTATTAACAGCCTGAAGGAGAGGTTTAGGAAAATAAAGTTAATGGAATTGATACAGAGACTGTTTGAAAATATCTTGGGAGAAGCCAGAGTACGTGTACATACTTCATGCCACAAAACAAAGAAACAAAGTCTTCATGGTTAAACATTATAGTTCAGTCAATGTAAACATGCTTCCTTTGAAAATGCAAATGCAAATAGAAGCAAATTACTAGATCATGAACTCTGGGCAAAATGAAAAGGATGAGAATGTTATAAAGGTTATAAATCAGTGCATTTAGTTTATGCTTCCAGACTTGAATTTTTCAAGGCGTCTATAGTGGATAGGTGCCAAAATGCCACTGAATTTCAGGATAATTGAAATCCTCTTTAAAATTCCATACATAGATCATAGTAATGAGAAAATTACATAAAGGGAACTCTTTGCCTATCTTTGAAAGCAACACTAAGTTCACCACTAAGACACAACTGAAAGTAGTGCAAATGAACACAGATGACAACACAGTTAGCATTAAAAATCTCCTGATTAATATAATGTAGGAGAAGAGAAAGCACAGTTCCTGCTGAACTTCTGCTTGCTGTAATTTATTGAAAGTGTTAAAGATCAAGCGGGTCTAGTCTGTGCATTAATCGTCAGGCTCCAAATATGTTCAGAACAAGATGACATTCCCTGAACAAAGAAGTCTGTAATCTAAGATCAGAGAAATTAGGTGCACTTAAATCAAGATGGAGCAGAGCACAAGGTATCCTGGAGATACTGTTCAAACAACTTCACAATCACAGTGTGAGATACTATGTGTTTCAGGTCAAAAGCTAAATTCACAGCTAAAACATGCTGAACACATGCTTGACTGGGACACCAGGGCAGTCCAGAACGTTTGCTGAGTGGTGCTCTCCTCTCCATGAACATCTTTGAAAGAAAGAAGAACAGCTGTAAAAAAAGTTATTTTTGTTGAATCATAAAAGGAATGACTGCAAAGACACTTTTCAAAATCTGTTCTCTTTCTAAACAAGCCAGCCTAGTGAAAGCAGAAGTAGTCTAAGCAATTGTGTGGCATACCTTCAGATGAGCCACTCAAAAGTAACAAATCGTGGGACTACTGAATTATTTGCAGGATCTCAGGAAACACTATTGCAGTTTCTTTTGGCAAACTCACTAAAGAAGTATCTACATAACAGAATAATAAAAACATTCCAACATCTAATATTAAACAGGAATCTCTGTTCCCTTTGAAAAGCCTAATCACATGCAGCATCCTTATTTCATTTTACACAAAGAACTATTGGTCCATTTAAAAAATGGAATTAACAGCAGAAAGTACTGATGTACATGGAAAAACTCAAAACACAACAGCTACAAACAGTAAGCTAAAAAGAAAAGTAATGGGAACCATAAAAATCCGGCCATCACCCTTCTTTCTGTTCTGGAAAAAGAAGCCAAAAGGTCTAAAAAAGTTAAAAAAAAAAAAAAAAAGGAATCTTCATGGTTAATTTAACTGAAAATGGATATTTTTACCTATCTCCTTGTTTGCTCACAGAAGCTGCTGACATGTAACATTACCTTGCCTGTTTCTTAGGAAAATCACTGGCAAAATCATCATAGGGTGTAGGAGAAACTGAGGAGACATAATTTGTCATCTGTGTGTATTTATTTTTTCTTCACGTTTGAAATCACAAGCACAGCTTATGTCTACTGGCACACACAGGAGATTAAAAGAAAACAGGAATTAATCAAAATTAACATTTTTTTTAACTGTAATGTAAGTATACAGGCTAAGAAAAGGATTGAAAAAGGCAAAAATTTCTCTATGTCTCTATGCTGCCAACTTTCAATAACCTAATGGTAAGAAACTAAACAGCTACAGAGTTATTACTGTCAGATTCATAGGTCAGGCTCTTCACTGTGCCAAGTTTCTGCTCAGTGTGTGAAGCAAAGAGCACCACAGAGCAGCTTATTGTTCCCTACCATGTTTGGCCCCAGCAAACATGTAGGCTAAAGTGCCCTGGGCCTCTGCCTTTACCTATGCTAACAGAAACAAATATACTTTCAAGCCTTTCTTTTTCCTTCTTTTGAAATATGAAAGCCAGGAAGGAAAAAGCAAGGGTTTTACTGCAAGATTCTCCAGCCTACCTTCACTCTGGATTCTTGCCAGCTCAAGAGGGTGCATGTGCATGTCTCCATGTGCTTTTATAGCTCCACAGTTAGATGGGTGAAGCTTGGAAAAAAAATGGACCTTGATGGATAGTTGATGATATTACAGACTATCATCAAGAAGACAGAAAACACGAAGAGCTATAGGTTAAGCATTTAATTATGGAAGTGTTGTTTATATGACAAAGTATTTAATAAAAGCATGTCCAATTCCAAAGTGTTGCCTGCAATCTGTTGTCTTGGATTTAAAACCAGACTGTTCATATGTGGAAGGTTTTAAATCACCAGTTTAATTTTCAGTGGTAGATTCTCCCATGAAGGCAGAATAGAAAACACTCCTTCCCTGTTAATTAGCCAAGTTTTGTTAATAACTGATTTGAATCCCACTGTTCTCTTTGTTTCAAACATAATGGTCGGTCTTAAGATATGAGGATCTGCAGCTGCATATTATCTTCTTAAATCATAATCTTGACTGTAATCCAGCAAGCAGTTGTTCTTCCATAATGCACTCCTCTAGGAAACTCAGTCAGGTTTTTGTTTTCCTGTAATGTTGGCTAAGATCACTTTGAAATAATTAACTTTGTTATGCTTCTCCAACAGTTTTCTCTTGAATTTCAAGTTTACAGATTGCATAATAGTGTCCTATACTTTTCCTCTCTTCTCCTCATAGTTCCATGAGCTCCACAAATTTTGCTAAACTTCAGCTGTTTCCCGGTTCAGTTCATTATGTGGCTTTATGCTGGGATATTAAAAAGTCAGGAATGACCAGCATCTCATTGACAACAGTGTGGCCTGTGGAGTAGAGCATCAGATAGCCCTGTGGTTAAATTACTGAAACAGGATTTACAACCTAAGTTGGGTATTCCAACACTACAGTGTCTGAAACTCTTACTAGAATTCGAGCATCTAGGAATCATGAGTCAGTTCTCCCCCACTTCTACAAAAGGCATCATGTGTGACCAAACAATTTAATCCCTTTGAACTTGTTTTCTACCAGCTCCTTGGCAATAGCAGAACTCATTTCTCTTGCACTGATGTTTTAAGGATTATATTGTTTGTGCTTCTGATGCACTCAGGCATAACAGCAAATACTTGTGGAAGCCTCATAAGGTTTTCAGATCTTAGACGATCTACAGGTTTGATCCTTTACCTCTTGAGGGCCATGAGTGCAACACAGCACAAAGACAAAACTTGGGGCTAGCATCAGAAAGCTATTACTTCTGGGTTTTAGATTATTTACTTATGCATTGGGGCCAGTCTTGGAACTGGTCTGGACTCAAGCATGCAGCATAGAAAACAACAAAATAAGGAATCTCCTTTCCCCTTCTTCAACAAGTGATAAGTTTTAGATAGCAAAACAATTAGGTCTAATGATTAGGGTAAAGTGCCAAGGAAAACCAAATAGGAAAACGAAGGCAGCTGGAAACTGAAGAAAAATATGTGCCAAGTGCCAGCAAGGATCATGGCAGAAATTAGAAAACTGTGTACAACTGGAGCAAATCACAGCAAGGGCACACAGCCAAGAAAAATGGCAAAGACTTGAGCAGCAATCTTGTTGAGCTCCAAACTAGGTTTAAATCCTCTTCAGAAGTCCCACCTGCTAAGAGACTGCAGAAGGTCTTCTCCCACATCAGCTACGTAAGAAGCCATTCTGTTAGAGCTGGGAACAGAGTTTTCTATAAGGGTTGTCTGACAGCAACCTCTGTATCCATGAATACAAGCACTGTCACCAAGACAATTGTGTAAGAAAGTAAGGAGGAGGCAAAGCTGTAAATCTGCTCAAGGAATGGCAAATAATCCCATATTTTTAAAAAGTGTCAGAGGCTATACTGTTGCTACCACAGACAGGGTGAGCTCTTCTGTCCAGGGTTACACGCCTGTCTCCACAAGGATGCAGTGCCACCAAACAGGCTGCAACTGAACACATTACCTTAGCCCAGTAGGGTTGTAAGATAATTTGATGTAAAAACTCTATTACAGGCAAATCACAAAGACTGCCTGCAGATTCTGGCAGAATTAAACCTGAGAGATTAGGTAGAACAGGGAGCCCAGAGAAGAGCTTCTCTCTTCAGTTGCTCCTCCTTTTCTTCTCATTCTCTTTTCCTTCACCCAAATTTTCTCCTCTTGCAAATTTTTTCCTGTTAGTTTGTCCTATTGAGCTCAGTCATTTTCAGTTTGAGCTATTTGTTTCTTCAATTAATACTGAAATTCTCCATCCTGGTAGAAGTTACTAATCACAGAAGATTGCAACTGCCACCTCAAAAGTGGTTTAGGTGTATATGGGCTACAAAGCTTCTCCACACAAAACTCGACTTAAAAAACAGACAAAAAGGTAAAGAGGCTACAGTACACACTACTAACACCACTCCTCTTTGACCTGGTGTCTGGCAGCTCACACATCTTCCACAATCCAATATTGTAGATTTTGCACAGAAGGGAAATCACATTTGCTACCTCTGAAGATGCGTGCCTTTTTCCACAGGGCTTAACTTACATTTTTTTTCAGGTGTTAGACATGATAAAAGCGGGTTTGTGCAAGTACATCAGCCCATTTTTGCACCTGTTTTCAGGAATTCACAATAGAAAGCACATAGGTGCATTCCTGAAAAATTAAAACTATATGTGAGTGAGCAAAACAAGGGCCAATCGAAGCTCATATTGACAAATTACCCAAAAACAAAGTATATCCCAGAGACTGCAAGTGCCTTCTTAGGGTCAAATTAACCCTCAACAACTATAAAAACATAACACTGAAAGAAAAAGAAATTTCAGGAGTCATAAGCTCATCATGTGTGCTTTTACAATGATGTTAATTTTTTCTTTATCTTGTTGCTGGTTTCATGTTTTCCTGTATATTGGGAGGAGACAAAGACTTCACAGCTTTGTCCCACCACAGAAAAGCCAAATAGATGTCACATCAGTTAGGGGATTGTAGAGTGTGTGATTACATGGAAAAATGCAGAAAAATACTTAAACACCTGCACATTTTGGACTAGGATTCCACATAACATGATTCACTAACAGTCCTGGAATTTGTGCTAAGACCAATTTTGCCCACGGAGTGCTGTGTAAATCTAAGTATTATTGTTACGTTCCTTAATGGCTTCTACACAACATGTAAAAAATTGCTTTTGTAAAAATCACTGAGGTTTAAAGAACAAAACTGAAAACATCTGTTTAAATATTGGCACAATTTTCCTGTATTTTTCCACAATTCTGTCCTCAAAAATTAGACACTGTCCAATGAAAATATCTACTTTAAACAATTACTACCCTTATGCAAAACCTGACAAGAATATGGCTATTACACAAACGTCATCATTTCTTTATGAGGTACACTGTGTTTAATCAAGTGTTCATCTGCAATGATTCCAAGATTTAGAAGATTGTCTAAGACTATTAGTAACAAGTTAGTATTCCACCAGAAAACTTGGACAGTGTCTGAGCAGACCTCAGTGTCAGTTCCAGACCTCAGCACGATGCTACATAAACTCTTCTGGAATCTGTTCTTTTTGCCTCCTATGAAATTCATAGATATCCTTCATTCAAAGGTCTTGTGCTGCCAATATGAGTGGATTTAATTATTTTTTCACAAGCAGGCAATCACTGCAAACAACTAAGGCAAAAGGATTTACTCCTTGGATTAGCTTTTAGAGTTTATTACTTGGATCATAGTCCTAATAAATAAACTACTGTCATCATGGTTTGAATTCTGCTTGTCATTAACACCTACCCAGTCCTTCTGCAGCTTGTAAGTCTCTGAATAAAGAGGGAGAGACACACTGGCAAGCACAGTTTCCCAGACCTTCTATTACAATTACCAATACTTTGGTTTATCTTTTACTCTAGATAAGGTAATAGGAAAATTATTAAAAGAGACAGCAAGGTTAAATAGCCTTGGCAAAAAATATTAAAAGTTGGTAAAAAAAAAATTTCTGTGTTGAAGACATGATACTTTCCCTCCAGAAATGCCAGAAAGGGGATGCAGTGTGTGCAGATAGCTGATTTCAGAGTTAGGCACAGAGAAAACCCCACACTGAAGACTGTAAAAGCTTTAGTAGGTAAGTGTAATGTTAACAGCCTAACCTGAAGCTTTAGGGCTTTCTAACTCTGTTAGATGAGTACTTTAGGCACTGTTCCTTGTTAACAAAGGAAAACACCATGATTTAAATCAAATCGAGGGTAGGATACATGTTTTGCACTATGTTACCTTCACTGCAGCAGGTATTTCAGTTACTCTGAAATCTAGTCCACAGAATTAATTCATCTGCTCTTTGTTATGCAACAGAAAGGAACAGTTTTTATTCCCATCCAGAATTGATTTTGGTCCTCCCAGAAACTATTTTTTTCTGTTCTACTCAAAAAATGTAGGACGGGCAATAACAGTTTTTAATATTCCTGCACATCTTGGAAACATTTTTTTTAATTCTTTTCTGCCAACCCACTTCTACTGAGCACTTTCACATGGTTTGCAGCTAATATAATCCTACATTTTAAAGAGGATGGATTCCAGAGAATTATCTTCCTGGTTATATAGCAACTGGTGAAAGAAACCTTTTTATTTTCCCTGATACAGTTTTATTTCAGAGCAGAGGCCGGGAAACAACTGTGCCTTTATGGTCAGTTAGTGCATTTGGTCACAACACCATTTGACCAGCTAAGAGGAAGAGACAACTTTAAGGCCCCCTTATATTTTTCCCTGTTTCCCTTCATTTCAGAAGTAGTGAAAATATTTTCTTTTCCATAAACCTGTATTGATGTTATCATGTGATTTACTTTCCCCTGCTGGATTTTATTTCTTTTTTGACTGTAAGTTCATTCAGCCTGGCACTATAATGTGCCATGTTTACACAGAGATCAGATACAATGGGAACTCATTTTTAGCTGTTCCCATTTCACTTTCTTAACAAAAATAAATAGCAGCAATTTTCTCTCATCTCCCTGTTATACATCAGAGGTATGAGAAAGAGTCAGTTTCATTAGTCCTTCATTTGTTTTTCCTCCTTCTCCCACCCATATTCTGGCATCAAGGAGAGGTATAAAGATGCCAAATAGTTCCTCTCTTTCCTACACCTAAATCAGCTTCAGGTAAATCACATGTGTAAATGCGGATTACACTGCTTTGTGGAAATTTGTACTGTAAGGCACAGATATTTGGTATCCTGTTCCTTTTGCTGGTAAAAAACAATCTCAGTGTTAAGACCATTACCAAACATTTAGCATATGTCATGACCAGTGTATCTTTGGCCTAGAGGAAAACTCTTTTACAGGCAATAGAAGTAGTTGGCGAGAAGGATTTCTAGAGAAAGTTGCACAAATGTTTCCTTCCAATTCCTGGCCAAAGGGCAAGAACTGTCTTCACACTCTTGTTTTCATGAAAAAAGGAGGAGTACTGGTAGGTACGCCTCTCCACTTTTCCTTGGTTTAAGAAGAGGTGTTACTGTATTTACTTTTGACAAATATTTTTGTTTTGCCCTGCTTTCCTGACTTATTGCAAACACAGATTTTTCATTGAAAATGGAAACACTGGCATATCGCTGTCTATATTCTGATTTTTTCAGTCAATGAAGGTGGAAAACACATCTTTGCTGAACCTCACATAAGAATAAAAAAACCAAAGGATTCAGCCTTCAGGCCTCATGAACAATATTTCTGGACAATATGTATTAGCTCAAGAAGCTGTTCCAGAGGTTGCACAAGCTTTGTAAGCTAACCAACTTCACCATGAACCTACATATCCCAACCGCATGCAAAAGCCCCTGGCTACATAGTAAGAAGTAATGGATTTTTGCACTAAGCAACATGGGATATTACCCAATTAATGCAGGATATTGCCTAACTTTTATAGAAATTATGGCACCAAAGATGAAGAGACTAAGGAAGTAATAGAAAATTGGTCTTCCAAACTTTGAAAAATTACACTCTGTTTCAAAATCTTTTACAATGGTCATTACACGATAATCTGAAGCTGTTTCACAACTACTTTGTCCAGTATAATAAAATAAAGCTGCATATTCATAATTCAGCCCTAAAAAGAAACCAGACTGCTGCTCCAGTCAATAATTAGTCTCAAATAGTCATCTCAGCACGCATCAATTAAAAGCTAACTTTTGTAGAACTGTTCAGGTTTTAAAATATAGTAGTAGAGTGCATAATCTAGGCCAACCTGTTGTGTTGGTAATGTACCCACTTAAACCAAGCACTTCCATTTTCATATTGCTGCTTATCTCCTTGTTTTCCTCTCACAAAGAGGAGATAATCTCTATCATTTGCCATAGAAACAATTTCTAGTTCCTTAGGAAGATTTGTTACACTTGAAAAAGACCCAAACTTATGCACTTGTTGCTCAGCACATTTCTAGGCATGCATTGATGCACAAAAACTGCCAGCTTATTTTGTATGGAAACATAAACTACACCAGATTGCTTGGCTGTAGCCAAAATAGGCATCATTTGCTGTTTGTGTTCAGTAACCAATAAACTTAGTTCAGCTGATTAGAGCATGGCACTTATAACACCAAGATTGTGGGATCAATCCCCACAGTCTTTCGGGGGGATTTTAAATATGGGCTATTTACTTAAAAGTTGGACTGGATGATCCATGTAGGCCCCTCCCAAGTCAGGATATTCTGTCAACCTGTGAAACCCAGTAGAAATCAAGGCAAAATGTACATTCAGAATATGATGATTTCCAACAACTATATAAACCAATGCCAATGTCAAAAGCTAAGAAAATAAGATTTCCTGGTCCGTTGATCAAAGCTACTGTTAAAAAAAAAAAGGCAAGGCTATGCCTGGAATGAAAACAGCAAGTCTTCCATTGAGTCTCAGGTGTGCTACATAAACATTTACAGTGGCCACAACCACCCGTTTTATTATTGCTCAAGTATAATATTGGATTTGGACAATTTGAGAGGGAATTAATATAACAGCTCTTTGTGCACATATCAAAAGGAAATGCAATTCCTCTGTCAAAAAAATTGCTCTGCACTTTCTTGCAACTTGGGGCAGAAGATGATGAACTGGTCATCTTCTGCCATAAGAATTTATCTGCTTACAAAACGAAATATTCACACTGTACTTAAAGTGTATTATGGGTCAGGTTTTTCTTCTAGAGAATTTTTGCATCAGTAATTATTTCTTGGAAGTTAGAGTTTAATTGAAAGCTGCTTAGATGCAGGAAACAGAAAAACACTGGCTTGCTCACCTCCAGGTGATGTTCTTCAACTGTGCCAGAATTCTGTTTGTGCAGCTGCTGTACTGCTTTTAAAGTAGGTGGAGAATGAAACCCCTTCATGACTTATTAAGTTTGTTGTTTTGTATCTCTGGGTCAAGCATATTTTTCTCTGGACTGATCTGGAGTAGATAATTCTCGGTTTTCTGCAGATTATCAATAGACTGTTCCCACATACTACCCAGACTGTTTGCAAGTGAGTTTTAAGAAACAAAGAGGCAGGAAATCCTGATAGATTCCCAAGCAGAGTTCTCAGCATAGTTTATATGAGTATTTCTCGATCACCACACACTGGATCAGCCCTGAAGAAAAGCACTAAGCAGAGCTAATGATAATGAATTGGCTCTTTCCTGCCTCAGGGGAACATGGAACATATCCTGAAGGTCTTACTGCCCATATAAATCATATTGTATATGTTATGCCAGGTAACCAGGATGCAGAAGTCATTCCCTTGTTTTCCCTTTAGTTGATCAGTCTTATCAATTCAAGCAATTCTGCATATCCAGGACCTGCCTGGAATCAACCTGCAGAGGGGACCTACACACAGATGTGGCACTGAGGGACGTGGTTTAGGGGAGGACTTTGGCAGTATTAGGTTTATGATTGGACTTGTTGATCATAAAGGTCCTCTCCAACCTAAATGATTCTATGATCTGACTCAATTCAACCTGAAAACTCCATATGAGCAGGTTTATATATGAGGGGTTGTGATAGACCAGTGCAAAATAGCAAATAGCAGAGACCAAAAGCTGACCCACAACTCTTAAATAAAGTATTTGAACAACCCTACGAATTAGATGGATGATGTAAGTCCACAAGATTTTTACACTTATTTCTGCAGTAGTTGTTCTAATATTTTTATATTCTTCTCCATAAGACAGTTCTATTCTAGTAGTCAGGCACTCACGAACACTACAATAATAAATATCCTAGCACTGAGCACAGTGCTAGAAAAAAGAAACAGTTTCAGACTCATGAGGGATTATGATAGATAAATAAGGCCAAAATAACCTAAAGAACTCTGAAAAAGATTGAGTTTCTTTAGAACAAATAGTGCACCACAAATGAAATAAAAGTCACCAAAACATCAGGGTTGGTACCTATTAAAAGTCTTGCAGTCCAGGGGCTAAGGAATACTCCAAGCCATTCCTTGAGGGCAGTAAGCAATGGGACAGTGGGCAGTGAAGTAGTACAACAAACCACTGCTGGAGGGCAGGAGAAATAGGACCAAGCATTTTGTGTTGCCTATGAAACGAACCCCAGGAGGAGCTAAGTTTTTAAAACTGCATCATCATTTTGCTTTTATTTCAAAATCGTGTACTTCTTTCAGATCTTGCAGAACATACAGAGGACTATCACATAATCTTCAATTTTCAAGAATGTAAAGCTGTTTCATGAACAAATTGCTCTATACTTACTCCAAATTGACCTAAATTGTTATTACTCACCATGGAAATATTTCCAGTGGCTAGTTCTCCCCATCTATAACTATTAGTCAAGGTGACATAGGAAGTGTTGAAATGGCAGATCTTGTTAGAACACTAATAAGAAAGAAGTTAATAATTCTGCAAGTTAACTTTACGACCAATTAATCATACAGTGTGATGAGTGCTGGAGGCATTCTATCCCAGATGCATATCCTAATTTACCTGCACTAAAGCACACCTCAGGAAGATACCTTTGTGATTGAAATATAAAGCATGCAGAGCTAAAAGGACATCGCTGTTGGGCTACCAAGAATTCAGGCTAGGAAACAAAATCTTTTGATTTCGCTGGTGTTATACAATGCAGTGCACTCTTACCTCCATGGGAAAGGCCTTAAAATTAACTGTGTGTTCAGAACCACGCTGGTTTTCTCTCCCCCAGTGAAATCGAACATCGTGTAGTTCAAACTCGTGTCCCCGAGGTAATGGCCCCCCTATTAACACTGGGAAAGAAGATGAGTGATCAAAAACTTGCCTTTTGAAGCAGACAAGACACTGAATGTATTCTCCAAATACAGCAGGGAGTTTGTGGCAATATTATTAGTGGTATCAGAGAAGGAGAAGAGTTAAGCTGACAGACTTGTCACCTTTATTTCTGATGAACCTTGCAGGAGAAAGGTTCATCAGAAATAAAGGTTCATCTCTCACGCTGCAGAGAACGTGAATTGAGGCAGTTATGAAAAGCTGCAGTAAAACTGCTGTCATTCTGAACTCTTTGTTTTATGATGCAGAACACCAAATAAAAGCATTGTACCTCTACCAGTCAGAAGAGGGAATGTTTATTTGTGTTATCAAGACATTAACTGTGTGCTCTAAACAGATGGCAGGGGTTCTGAACTGAACTGGGAAGTTATCTCCAAGTTGTCCAAATGTTTAATCTCCATCACCTATATTTACTATGGGTCACAGAAATGGATAGAAGATTTTTGATTGCAAATATTTTGGTAGATAAATGTGTTCAGTCATATACCACCTGTCAGGCTTCTGAGATACTTAACGCCTCCATACCAAAATATAACCAAACCTAGTCACTGGAGCAAAAACAGCACACCTCATTTACTTAAAAATAGCTTCTAGGCACCCAGAGGTTTTCCTTAATTCAGTTTTTTAAACATCTGGAATTTCTTAAAAGCATCTGTCCACAATCCCAACACACACAAAAAAAATGTATACAGCTGCTCAGGACTTTTGCATTAATAGAGACTTCCACCAGAAGCAATAAAAGCCAGCAACTGTGAGGCCAAATCTGCTATGGAATTAATCAATGGAAACGTTTCACCCAGGGATTTCTGAATCTGCTTTAGATCAAATATTGCACCACAAGCTGGAGGTAACTTCCCACTAAAATCATTGAATATTGGCTTCTAAGCAGGGTTGAATTTTATTTAAGGGCATTCACAGTCTTCCCCAGAATTCATTAAATTCTAGCTTACATTTCATAGACTTGTAAAAGATCTTTTACAATCTCTGATAATTGATAACAATTATTTAACTGCATGAAATACAGCCTTAGGGAATTAGTTCCATAATATATAGCTATTTTGACACACAGAGTTTGGAGCACAAGAGGTAGTGCAATATTACAACTGTACAAACACAAAACCAAAGGTCTGGAAGTGTAAAAAAAAAATAAAAGAAAACAGATAAATTATGGCAATTACATTGGAGCAAAAAAAAAGTCAAATATTCCAATTAATCCTCCTTTAATAATTCTTAACAAGTAATCTAACAGCCATTACAGTTTCTAAAAAGAAATGTCCTAAATGTAGTTATGGATTCCAATTTGCTTCTTAACCTTGTTTCATCTATATTCTATCTACACCCATATCCCCTAGAGAGAAAATCTACAAATCTGGTGAACACTCTGGGAAACAACCAATTAAAGTATTTAAGAAATCTGGACAAATAAGAAGAATCATTATACTCAATCAAGACAAAATAACAATAACAATAATAACAACAATATAATCTCAACTACGAAAATTGAGTCTTTTCTCTGTTTTAAAACATTGCTCTGAGAAAAGCTGTAACTAGAACAAATGTTCTCTATATGATGTAGTTCTGAATTGCCAGGAGTTTCAAAGAGTTTAATTCCAAGGCTTCAGTTAAGACACTGATCCCATGATAGAACTATTTCATAGCTGGTCATGGTTCTTCCACCTAATGCACAACACATATTCCACCATCAAAACTAAAGCAGCTGTGAAAATGTTTGCAATTAAATAATGAGAAGGATTTGGGAATTCCACATGGACTGCATGTCTTGAATTAAAGGATGAAAACATTCACCAGTAATGACAAATTTATTTTTAATATCTTAGCTTAGTTTTTTCCATAAAGAACTTTTTCTTTGACTGTTAACATTACAGTAGATGAGGATTGCTTGCACATTAATTGGACAGAGTTTCAAAAGCATTCAGTGCTCGATAATTCCCAACAAAATAATCTGGCTAAATGGATTTGTCATCAGAGATCTCCTGTGAGGAAAAGAAACTGCAGGAGTTTCTGCAATCCCTGAAAAATGGTCAGAATACTAGGCCAGGTTGAAGCACAGGTTATTAACTCTTTTTTCCTCTTGGAAGGTTTAATAAATGTTGTCTTCTCCCTTCAAATTATTCCCAGAGTATAAATGGAAAATGAGAAATTATGTAACATTAAATCTAAGGAAAAGCTGAAATTAAACCAAGATTTCCTAAATCATAATTCCATAGTTCAGTCAAAAACTTTTTCTCTATTGCACATCTTCTTATAATTCAAGACTCATCTGTCTGGCATCACATTGCATTCAAGTATAAAAGAAGTCTTTCCTTTTTTCTAGCTCTCTTTATGGTTTTGCAAAGGCATTTAGGTGTGTTGGTCCCATCTTACTAATTATCACCACTAAGCTACAAACTGCCCTTGGGAAAGGTAGGATGGAAGGAGTTGCATTTTGGCAGGCAAATGATGAGGTCACTTGTGGTCACTCGCACTTCCTCCACAGAATTCAAGAATTCCTGAACCTGCAGGGAAAACCTTATTCCTTGGGAAAAGAGCTCTGCTTCTGATGAAGGCAGTAAAACTGACGGGAAGTACAGCATTTCTCTTTTATTGCAAATCTGCAAAATTCCATGGAAAGAAAAGTTCTGTACTCCAAAAATACATGGAAATTATCATAGAAAGGAAATTATAAAGGAAAGCATCATTATAAAAATAACAAACCCTTCCTTTTTAAAAAACTGTGTAAAACTGAACTGACTCCCTCACTTAGCCCAGCTGTAGTTCCCAGTACTACTGAGTTCTCAGAAGGAAACAAAAGTTGGAATGGCTCATGGTTTGACAATGTTCAGCTGTTTAAATGCCCCCAAAGGGCTGTTACTAGCTAAGACTGGTTGGAATAACACGCTGGCTCTTCCAAACACATGGTAAGAACTACTCTCGTGCTGGAAAGCAAAATGGACTTTTTTCCTCCCTACTTTCTTGCCTCCTTCATATAGAATAGTTTATCCAGATGAAAGGTCTGGATAAGATGTTGTATCTTCACTTGTGTTGGAATTGTTTCTTTTGTTATTTGCTTCTAGAGCATATTTGATGAGCAACACCAAAAATGTCATCCTTTAAGAAATGACGACTGCCTTCTACTTGGTCCTCACCAATATTGTGAGCATGTATAACTGGCGTATCTATCTTAAGCTGCCCAATTTTGTACTTAGTATTCAGAACCTGCTCAAATTAATGGGAAAAAACACTTTTAACTTACATGGTCTTCGAACCATGAACAAATCTTGCCAGCTGTACAGAACAGTTTGGCACTACACTGTCTTAGCAATAGTGTGTACTGCTTCTGAGTGCAGACAGCTGTTAATGCCCGTGAACTGGACAGCACCACCACAAGAGGAAATTCTGCACATGCTTCGAAACAATCTCACTGACCATCCAGTCTGGCATCAAAATCTGCAACTCCCATTGCAACACTTGCTCCTCTTCCTACCAAAGTCAACAGCAACACTCTCACCGGGCATAGTCCACGCTGAATGGACACAACTGCTCGCTGCTGGGAAAGGCTGCTTTTCCAACACTCCAGTACATAAGTACACTGAGTCTTCAGGCAACAAAAGCTTTAGCTGGGAAAATTTCTTTCATGTTTCAGCATACCTGATTTTGACTTCAGGGCAATCTGAATCGAATGCCCGTCGTTGATCACTTCACAGTCACGACACACCACGTAGTTCGGTGACAAACGCACTTCCAGGAGCGAAGGGTCATATTTAGCTTCTCTCGAGTTCAAGTTAATGGGCGACTGGTACTCCCCGTTAGCATCGGGAAAAATCAGCCCCCACTCCACTCCTGAGGCACAAGGGAAAAGCGGTTACGGAGGGACCCCTGCGGGTCGCACCGGCGCTGCCCCCGGCCAGGGCAGGGGCTGCTCGGCCAGACCCGGCGGCTCCGCGGCCGCCGCCCC